>JANVCC010000017.1:21326482-21610420 GCA_025345505.1 Todiramphus chloris collaris | reverse complement strand
TACCGCTGCTCACCACAGTGCATAACAGCCATTAGGATTTTCTGGGACAAGAGCAAAAGTGGCTGCTGGCACAGCTATGTCCAAGGCCTCAGGGACAAGCTGAATCAAGAGCAGGGATTGGGTAAGCTTCAGCAGAGAAGACTGGGTTGCCAGAGCTTAATGGCACCTTTCTGACACATGGTGGGTCTCTGGGCTCAGGCAAGGGGTGGCAGGTAGCTGTGACTCCCATGCCAAGTGGCTGGTGGCATGCAGATTTCTCGCAGTTTTTGGCAGGTGGTACAGGTAGCTGCCAAGATGAGCTGCCCAACAGCTCCTAGGCAGCAACAGGCATGCAGTCAGGATGCCAGCCAAGTCTGAGGATAGTG
The DNA here is from genome assembly GCA_025345505.1 of Todiramphus chloris collaris. Classification (NCBI taxonomy): domain Eukaryota; kingdom Metazoa; phylum Chordata; class Aves; order Coraciiformes; family Alcedinidae; genus Todiramphus; species Todiramphus chloris. Next base: position 21,610,055 of record JANVCC010000017.1, on the reverse strand, counting down.
GGCTCCTGGCTGTACCAGGAGAGCAAAGTCTAGATGGTAGAGCTACTTGAAAGACCACAACAATTTCTTGATTGAGAAGATACAGCCAGCAAAGTAGAGAAGTGTATGTTTTAACAGTGTTCTGATAAACTAAGGCACTAGGCATAAGGCCAAAGTCTTTGGAACAAACCTAGTGAATTAGGCTAGACTTTTAAATGCTTTTGTTGATATTTTCTTTATCAAAGTCAGTCTGATGATATCTTATTGCTACAGTGCTTGTATCTTGTCAAAAACAATGTGAACAGGACGTATATGGATCCCAAATATACGTATAAGCATGTGTATAGGCATGCATATATATGTAATTCCCCATTCAATGTAACAGCATAGTGGCTGCTCAGAACTGAAGCAAGTCCTGCTACTCATGCCAAGGCTAGGCATTTAGGAGATTATACTAAAGCAAATACAGTCCTGAAAGACACTTTCTTAACTTAAAAGATGCATTTGCAACCCATTGACTCCAGAAGTCACCGTAAAACTGAAGTTTCCATGTGTGCTTGAATGCTGTGTTAAATTAGAAACTGAAATTCACACATGAAATTAGACCATGCTTAACTGCTGCCACTGTAGAGATGATTCCAAGCCTTTGAATGTCAAAGGAACCTGTAAGGAGATGACAAGGAAGTATCATTAACTATTTACTTCCTGTAGGGAGGGACTTGCCTTGGGGAAATGAAGATGACAGGAAGATCAGGATCCTAAGACGGGAAGGCTAGACTTTGTAGGTGCTATATGTTGTTAAGGATGAAATATAGGCATCTCTAGAGGGAGGCTTGTAGTAGGTAAGTAACTGTGAGGGTGATCTGGAATGTCACTGGGGGTTGTTGGGGAGTCCAGGGATTTTAGTTCCATACATTGGTTGTGCAAAAATAGGGAATGCAACACCATCCCTTTCCTTGGTGAAACAGAAGCAGTTTTCCTTAGTTCTAAAGTATGAGTAAACTGAAAATGGAGAAGACTTGTTTGTTTTTTTCAGGTTACATTATAAGGAAGACATATCTGAGTCCTCAAGGCTTTGAAAGTCTTTCTCTTAATGAACAATAATTCTGAAAATTCATTTCAAGAGTTAGCATTCAGTTGTGATATCTTTTAGTGTCTATAATGTTTGGTCTTCTCTTACAAGTCTTTGTAAAATCTACATACCTAGTGAGTCACAGCTGAACTTACACACTGTTTTGATGACTTTGCTATACACTTTGCAAATAAGAATACAAAACACAATAGGGCCACGCTTCAATGCCTTGAAAACTGGAAAACAAAATATGTAACCACCTTGAATTGCCTCTTTTCCTTTTTTTCATTCTTCGTCTTGCTCCATCTCACCAGTCACTATGATATCCCTCAGTGAGTGGGGAACAATATTATTTATTTCTTATTTCCAAAAGCTTTGGGCAAATTTTGCTTGCTTTTTTCTTTGTCACCTATTTCTTCTTTATAATGCTATTTCATGTTACCTAAGAGCTGTTGTAGAGAATATGTATTTTAATTTTTGTTCCTGATGCACAAGTTCTGCCACTTAAAGCACTTGTGCTACACAGAATCATACAGTTCCCTGCAGTGGCTCTCCCTTCTGGCAGAATCGGAGCTTCCAAGTACTCACAAAACCAGAAAGCTGCAAGCTGGTCTCTTCCCTGCCATCTATCTCAGGATCCATGCCAAGCCTTCAGATCTTCACTCCAAATCTGAAGTATTTTTCTGGAGAAGTTACAAGGAAATACAGAAGCATTTCACTTCCAGAGGTCATACTCAGGCTGCAAGCATGAAATGAGTTTCACAGATGGAGATCCCTATGTATGCAGAGACTGACTGAATCTGGTGGGTTTCTGCTGAAGCACAAGGGACTTTGCCTGGAGAATTCTCTTGGTAAATAGATGGCCAGGGGTACTTCTTAGTGCATCATTTTAGCCATGATGACTAGAAATGGAAAAAAATTTAATAGTTAGTATTTGCCCATACATATAGAAAGAGGGAGGTCAAAAGTGATTATTCACACTATTTTTTCTGGTCTCTGATTTCCCCAAGTTCTACAAAGGCCTGTCTTACCGTTCTTGGTTACTAATCTAAACAAAGTGAGTAAAAAAGAAATTGTGTGATAAACTATGGCCTAGAACTTGCCCATATATATACATGCCCACTTAATTTTATATGCACTCAGGGTCAGTGCAATGATTCCTTATAGTATATTATATTAGCATGTGTATAATTATTTCTAGGATCACTGCATAACAGGTCATCTTTCAATACAAAGGAAACTTAATGAGGGAATTTAAAATCCTATATCTAGAGTAACTCTGAAATGTGGAACTTCAGAATAGAAATCTATGGGTTTGCAGGCTGCAATAATATTTGCTTTCTAAATTTCAACAGGAAAGTCTAGCTAAGCATTTTAATATGTTGGTTTATTCCCTGTTACTTTTCACAATAATCTGGTGTACCTAAGCACATTTTACTTTAGAGAAGTGATTGTCTTTTGTAACGGGGAAATAGTATTTTAAGGACATCAAATTTATTTATAAAATATGTTCAGGTTCTTAAGTGGGAAGATAGTAGGAAATTGTTAGCTGTTTGTGGGTCAAATTTCTCTGCTTCTTACATTAAATATTTTTTGTTGTTATTTTTGCATCTTGGCCCCACTTGAAAGGGTAGGAAAAAAAAAAAAAAATGAAGACCTGGAGGAACAGTATCAACTTGCTGTCTGTTCATGAAAGAAACACCAGTGCTTTGTTCCTTTCTTTTATACATTTGACCATTTGACCAAATATGATTTTTCTTCTTTTTGAATCCTGTGTGTCATTTAATTTGGAAGAAACTTTTAACATTTTCTGGAAAATAATTGCTTACAGAGGACTTTATAAACCATTTATGTCTCCAAGGGACAAACTGAGCGAATACTTTCCATTCCTCACATGCCTTCGATAAGGTAACCAGCAGCAGCTACCAGAGTCTGCTTGCCTCAGAGCAGCTGGGTTTCATCTGCTGCCTGGGATGCAGGAGGGTCCCATAGCTCTGGGTGTTCAGAGTGGGTTGGCAGCTCACTGGGTCAGGAACCATGAAAGTGAAAGGAGGTGGTGTTGTCTGGGTTTGTTTTCTTACGTTATTAGTGAGTTATCTTTTTGGTTTTTTTCCTGATGATTATCTCTGCAGAGGTGCACTTGTAGACCATAACTTTGATTTTTAAGGAGGTTCATGAATACATTCCCTATGGAATGGGAGTCTTTTTTTTCTTGAATTATTCACGAGTGTGATTTTTGTGGGTTTTTTTTTTTTTTTTTTTACTGTAAGGGTAACATATCTGCTCAACTATTTCATTCTTGACTTCTGTTTTGACAGACTTTTAAATCTCTCCCCACACACCCATTCCTTTTTCTACTGCATTTTGATAGCATGTGGGAGTTGGGGATTTTGGGGGAGGGGTAGAAAAAGAAAGAGGTGAGAGAAGTTACCTTTACCATGGAAATGCCTTAATTCTAGAAAATGATAGTATATGCTGTAAAACACCTAATTCTTTCAGTACAAAAATGTGGTAACAGTCTCATAAAGAAATAACCAGGTAAAATTACGTTTCTAGGGCTTTGGAGAGGTAACTATTGGAACCTGCATTTGAATTCATGAGCACTGAACCAGAAACTATTCCACCTCTATCTAGCTCTAAAAATAAAGTTTACCTTGCTGAAAGTCAGTGTCCCCTTCCTCCATTGACAAAGGCTATAGCATTACAATGATTTAATACAACTGAATACGACTGTAGGAGAGGTAGAGCTTTCTGAAACCTAGTGAAGGTCTCTCTGCCTATATTCTGATGCAGAACCATAGTGTCTGTGGTATGAACATAGCCTGCGTTCTCAAAAGCAAGTGTCCAAGCTTTAAATACTTATGTATTTAAATACATACTTTTAACTGAGTGCAAATGAATGCAATAAATGCAGTAAGGTAGTAAGATCTACCAACTGAAAGGGCTTTAGATAAAGCTAATGGTCTGGAGCCTATTGCAGCTGTGGGAAGGGGAGGAGGAAAAAAAAAAAGAAAAAAGGAAAGAAAAAGAAATCAAGAAGCTGTAAAGGTGGTGGCAAAGGTGAAAACACTGATAACAGATTCATTTAGACAGAAGGAGGGAGAGAGACCTTTTGAGGCAATTACTTTGCAGGAGTAAATTTACAAAGAAATCTCATCTGAGGCAGCTAAATGGGCAACTGGGAGAAATGAGATAATTGTCCTCACATTTGATTACAGGGTCAGAAGTACTTACAGGAAGGAGTAGCTGGATTGCTTAAAGGATTTAGAAGGCTGCTATCTAAAAGATTGCCCAGAAGGCAAAGACTTTGGTGGGACAGCAAGGAAAGAACTGGAAGGTAATAGCCTATGGTACTATATGGTGTTAATTGTAATGTAGAGAGTATTTCATGTGGTTGATTCAATAAGCTAAGAAATATGGGACCTCAGTTACATAAATGTAGGTTTATTTCATATGGAAGGTTGGTAGAGAGGGACATATGTCAATAGCAAAAGAGAATAAAATGAGGATTTTAGTGACAACCTGACTCGCACTATAATAATATTGTCAAGTCTCATCAAGGAACTGTTGGGGAAAATCTGTGTTCCCTGAAAGATAAAAATGAGCCAAAAATGACAATACGTGTGGCAACTTAAATAGTAAAGGCAGGATTACAGTTAGATTTGAGTCTGATGAGGGATACCATACTTGTGGTTCCTCAGTATGAATGAAGCAATACTGAAGGTATCTGGTTGTTGGAGCATTTAAATTCTTGAAGTTTACAGGCCTGTGAAGCATTACAATTACTCAGCATACCTATTAATACAATGAATAAGGTAGGCAAAAAGGGGGAATTGTAACTTTAAAAACAATTCCTAAAATCCTTGTAAAATGGAAAAACAAGTTCAGAGTGAACATTCAGAGTGAACACCTGTGTTCAATCAGGACTGACTGATACATGAAGGACTTTATTTTACACAGCATGGTAGATTTCACATGTGCTCATCCATGATTTCTGTCATAGGAAAGAGATACCTGGTATTGAAAAATCCTTACAGACAGCATAGCTGAGATGTTAATTTTCCTTTCAAGAGATATAGGCTTGTCATATATATTAGGGGAGTACTGGGGTGTAACAGTAAATATTCAGGAAGGTTGCTGAGATGATCTTCTTTGCTAACCAAAATACAAAGAGACTGAATAACAACTTTATATGTGTGCATTGTTACTACTCATAAGGTTAAAGCAACATATGTGACACAGTAGAATGCATGCTGTTGCTTGCATAGCAAAAAAAAAAAAAAGATATGAAATAAATGTGCTTAAGGAATATGAAATTGTCACTCATATTGCAGCTTTTCTCGCAGGGACCTTGAACATGAAGGATCAACACAAAACATGCTAAGTGCTCACATACATACTAAGGGAATGTTCCCATGTGATGCGAATGCTGACAGACAGCACAGGATAGTTCAGACTTGAAAAATCACTTTTTTCCTAGATGGATGTTCCTTGATTTTTGACAGAGTTGGCAATGTTCTCTCTCTTCTTACACACGTATAGCCCTGTATGGCTTGTCAAGCCAATAAAGTCTCACTGAACTGAAACTGCTTTCTAATTACGGTATATGACAATACCTGTGAAAACTCATTGCCTTCAATAAAATTGCAGAGGTGGAACTGATTGGGAGTTAGTGAGAGATCTGGTAAACAATGCTCAAGAAAGAATGGAATTCAGCATCCTCACTCTTGGTTCACCTGTTTGCACAGAGCTAATGAGAACAAAGTCTTGTAAAGCACTCTGTGTGATATGAATGGTGATGCAAGCCAGCTGAATATAAAGATGCCATTGCCAAAAAGACAGCTTTCAGCATCAAAGTACATATTTGTACAATTAGGATAGCCTCTAAGGATGTTTGTCTCATCCCCACCCCCCAAACTTAACTTTTAATTCTGTCATCTTCTCTAATAGCACGATAGGTGAGGTCTCAATCTATGCAAGATGGAAGTTGTTACTTCTTGCCTCTTTTGCATTTTCATTTGACTTTTTATTTTCTGTCTTTTTTTTTTTATTCTCCACATTCTTATATTGTTAGTCCCTGATGAACGCATTACATTTTTCTAGTAAAGGTGCAGTATGTTTGATGGCAGATTTTGTGTAAGAGTAACACGTCAAAGTATCGCATAGAGTGATAGATAACAGCATATCAACAGTTTTATCAAGTTTATCTGAATGCATATTTAAAAATGCCAAATGTGCTTTCAACTCAGTTCTGGTGAGTCTTGTGAATCTCATTATAATGCAACCTAGAGGGAGTTTGGAGATCTGAAACAGAAATAATTAGCTCTTTCTTTAAAGGAAATTTGCCCTTGCTGACAAAATATGAGCCAAGTTCATTACAATTCTTGCAGCAGATTTATTTAGTAGATAGAAACTACTGCAATTCTAAGAGTAGGTCTCCTTTCAAGTGTGTTTGAAAAGAATCAAATTCAAAAAATGATTGAGCATTTGCTCCTGATGTAATGACATAACCCTGACATCACAATGAAGAATAAAGGTTTCTCATGACAAGTAAAATCACAGTTATATTGATTCTTAAGATTTTTCCATCCAATGCATTGCTTTGCCCCACACATGGTTGGAGTGTACTGTTATAATGACAGTACAGCAGGTGGGAGTAGTGTATGTCAGAGTACACATGAGAGGGATAGAAAATGGCAGTGTTTGCAGGTTTTTCCCTTCCTAGTGTTTTGTTGGTGCAAAATTAATATAAGCTGTATTTGTTACTTGATATTCATATCAGGTCTGTACTCATCTGGGGGAGTTGGATTTTGCTGTTGGCTATAGACAACTCCCCTTTTCTTGAGATTCACTTCTAAATAGATGCTGGACTGGAATTGGTGTGTAGTGTGGGATTTTCTGGGTGCTTCTTTCTAAGCAGACATTGGCAAGCAGAAATAAACCATCTGAAAAAAAAAATATCTGTTCCCAGGACTTCGTTAACCTTCCCAGGTCCGCCATTTCTGATGGCCCAAGCTGCAGCTTCCCACAGAAGCTGAAAATTCTCAGCTCAGCAGGAGTAAATAGGGTGTCACACAACAGGTGTCAAATGAAGTATGTTGGATCCATGTTGCTATAACTGAGGAGTGTTTGGCACAATCTGATCAGTTTGTATGTTTAGTATTTTCCTTGCATCCAAAGTTTGTGGGCTTTTTTGAGTGCTTTAGCATTGCTGTTCTCTCCCTCATTTGCTTCAATAGATTCAATAATATTTTTAATATTTAAATAGTGATGTGTGATCTAACTTGGTGGGATTTTGTTTTTGAAACCTTTCTGCAGCAAGGTGGCAGCTTACATGTATGCATGCCATGTTAAATGTTACACATGGACTAAAACTGCATAAAGCAATATCTGATCAGGTGACACAATTAAGCCAATTTTGGACCAGCTGAAAATAAGCATTCACAGATTCATTTATTTTTGCCATGCCAGCTTTAAAGTGCTGCAACTGGTGTCTGTTCTTCTTTTCCCGTGGTTCAGTAAAGTTCCTAACACTTTTATGAGGCGCATTAAAATGCGCTTAGTATTTAAATCTTGGAACAGGGGTTTAGGAACAAAGATATTGAGATGCTGACTCTATTACTGAATAGGATTATTGTTTTGTATCAACATACACATAAAAATGCATTTAATAAATCAAAATTGCTTTACCCATACACAAATAATGTTATTATTTTTTTGACTGCTAGTGTGCAACTTTACTACCAACCTGAGATTACAAGTTTGCCACTGCCTTTTGACAAACAGTCTCCTAAAATACAAAAAGGCTTACAAATCCTCATAAAGTCTTAAAATAAACTTTGAAGAGTCCTGAGTGAGTGCAATGGCAATATGCATTTTTGCCTATGAACACCTGATAAAAAAGAAGCATTTCTGCAGTTCTCCTTTTAAAATTATACATGACTATCTGGCTATTTTTTCTCATGACACTGATTATTTGAATGTCCATCAGAAAAGTGAGTAAAGTGATTCTATCAGTGATTAGTTGTAATAGAGAAAGCAGATTATGCAACTGTAAGAGATTGTCCTCTTTTTAAAATACCTCCACAAATCTCATGTTCTGCTTATTCCCTCTGGTCAGTTTTTTTCTTTGGTTTTTTTTTTTTTTTTTTCTTTCCCTTTCTTCTCTTTTGTCAGTTGTTACCTCCTGCTGAACAATATTTTTCTTAGAGCCTCACTCTGATTGATGTTTCCATAGAAGTCCTTTATCTTCCTTTAGTGTTGATCTTGTACCATCATAAATCTAGGATAACTGTGGTCTTCAGTAGGATTATCTGCCTCCGTAATGCGAATCCTTACTGGTTAGAGGAATGGTGGTATCAATAGTGTTAACATCACTTAATTCAAAGGAATTTGAGTCACATGCCTGTCACAAGATTTTTTCCCGTCTGTCATTTCCTAAAAATACCCAATAATATTTTCATTATTCTAGTGATATATCATGCAGTCTGATGTTTTGCTATGATTAATTATATTTAAATATTAAAGGAAAAAACCTTGAAAAAAATCACATTTTTTGCAGTGGCTTATAGTGCTTTTACAGTGTGTATTAACTGCAAAATAAGTCTTGGCCTACTTCCAAGGTTTTGGTGTGGGTGTGTATATACCATACCCTTATATATGCTTATCTGTACTGTCAGTATACAGGACTATGTAGCAATATCCACTCCACTCCAGGAAGCGTGGTAACCATGTTAGTATGGCATTGCACCTAACCCTACAAGCTTTACCTCTGAGAAGGGCTTCCAGCTTCCAATTCTAAAAGTATCTCATCCACAGGCAATTCTGGCATCATGTTGTGCTGTATGACCGCTCAAAAGCACAGTCTATGCGCTATGACATGGTTGGTGCCTTTGGGCTCTGAGAATCCTGCATCTAAAAAGCCAGGTTGCTTCTGGAAATATGTTATACTGTGGAAGCTGTGATTCATGAGGTTATTCTGGCAGTCTCCACATCAGGAACCAGAGAAGCTGATGACAGAAAATGCTAGGGAGTGTAATCTTTCTGCAGGCAAATACACTTTGCCAATGCTGTGCTGTAAGGCTCTTTTTGAGGTTGTACTAGCAGGGAGGAAAGCAGTGTGACCCTCCTATTTTAAGCCTGTTCATCTCCAAATTGTAGTAATTTCTGTCCAAAGTCATGAGGACAAATTGCATTGACAGAAATAAGAGCAATCGGAGAACACTTGCTGGACTTGACAGAGGTCTAGGATGTACCATAGTCATTGCCTCGTGAATGCAAAGCCCTTTGAAGTCACTGCTGTCCATTTCATTAAGAAGTGCTGTTTCCATCACTTCTTGATTTAGGAACCCTCAGGATTTAAGTATTGTGAAGGCATCATTTTTTTCAAAAATGTCTGTCAAAATTTCACACAGTTGCTGCCTTACCACAATTTGAGTTTTGGAAGGGGAATTGGGAAGCTTGTGAAAACAATCTCAAAGATGAGCTTAATATTTAAACCAGTAATGGAAGCAAGCATAGCTAACTCAGTTCAGATGTGTCTTTGGAGAAGGCAGGAAGTCTGATACTCTGGTTGTTTTTTTGCAGTGATGGGCAAGGCATAAATGGGTGATATAGAATAATTTAGATGAGAATGACCTTTGGATTTCATCTCAAAGCAGAGCCAGTTTAGATCTACGGTTGTCCATAGCCTTGTATATCCATTATAACCTCTAAAACGTAGACTGATTTAATCTTTGGGAGGCTGGAACAGGAAATGGAATTTATCAGGAAAATGGAATTTAACAGGAAAATGGATTTATCTCATTGCATTTTGCAATTTCTTGACTGTGTTTCAATAAATGGTGACTTCATGATTGTATGCTCTGCATTGGTTTGTCTGATGAGGACATCCCTTACTGGGCATGTCACAGTCTTAGTATTTAAATCTTGGAACAGGGATTTAGGAACAAAGATACTGAGATGGTGACTCTATTACTTGCTCTGTGTCATCAAACAGCGAAATTCTCTTTGGACACAATACACTTACTTTGTTTCGTAATTTAACATCAAAGAACTCTAATCTGTGATTCCTGCCTGCTTCCATGTATGTGTACTGACTGCAGGAGGCTAACACCGGTGCCTGGGTTCTCATTTCCTAGAATAGGAGAAATATGGTACATAACAGCCCTTTCTTTCTGATCTCCATTGGATGTGGTCTGGTTACATTATTGCAAAACTATGACTTTATGTCAGTGTATTTTAAATGGGTGATGTGGTGGTTAGTAGCAGTATTTCTTTGAAAGCTTGACCTTTATGGGCTCTCTTAAAAAAGTGTTTAATTTCTGACCTTTTTTGTCCTATTCTCATCGCTTTAATGTGGCATTGAGTGTATTTATATATTAATGCATTATATTAATATGGAACGTCTCAAATACAGAAGTATCAGCTACTCAAAACCTGACTTGCTCTGACTTCTTAAGAAGGTTGTTCTATTAAGTTTTACTTTTGCAGTTTGAGGTTCAATTTACTGAAGCAAGTGTTTAAAGCATCTGATGGTGTAGTATGTTTAACTTGATATACTATTTGTCTTGTTCTTAATGAATCTTTGAGCAGTTTACACCTAATCCACAAGTTTGTTTGTGTTTTACTGTCCACAGGAAAGAAATAGCAAGGGATTCATTTAGAGAGGTTAAATTAGTAAACAAATTTAAAAGGGTCAATGTACTTCAGAGTGTAAAACAATGTCAGATCGTGGAAGGATCGCTTTGATCCTAATTCTCTGAATCACATAAATGTGTCAGTCCCTCTTAGACTTCCCTAATGCTAACAAAGCCAGACAAGAGCTGCCTTGTGAAACCAGACTTCGCTGGTTTAGACTCCTTTTTCCAGCAAAGTATTTCAGTGTGTCACTGTATATAAATAGCCCTTACAGAGCAATAGTACACAGTTGTATTTCTTACTATAGTCACAACAGAACCAACTAGAAGTAATGAGCCTATTAGGTGGATTTGATTTAGTAAGATATGGTTTTGGGTTTGGGTGTTTTGTGGTTTGGGGGTTTTTTGTCTTTTTATTTTTTTTTTTAGTCTCCTCATCTGTACACTGCAGTACAAACATACTCTCCGCATGAATAGTATAACTATTAGTATCAAAAAACTATTGTATGTACCATGATGTAAAGAGCGTGCTTTTGTTTCAGGTTTGGGGCCCAATCAAACCCATCCATTATACGCAATGACAGATTAGATTTTCAAAGAATTTGGCCTTGGAAGATGGGGGAAGGGATTTATTTTAAAAAAAAAAAAAAAGTATCCTTGGAGAAAAAACTCCAAGATTTAAGCTTTCACTAGCTCCATAATTACAAGCATTGTTGAAATGTTTTTGGCCAACAAACCAATCCCATGATGATTTCAAGGCGGGGTCAATTAAAATAAATAAATGTTTTTGCTTTCTAGGGAAGCTTTTGTGTCAGAAATGAAACAAATTATGATGTACTTCAAAACATGAATAAACACTGACTATCAACAGTTTTCATTAGGGAACAAGTAACTCAGGGAATGGCATGGAAATTTATGGTTTATGTGCAATTCTTGTATAACTACTGCTGTACAACTAGTGCTAGTAGTCCCATTAGGTTAATTACTCTCGAATTCAGAGAATCTGCTCATTTGTAGAAGTCCCAATTAGTATAAAGCAGGCCTATAGCAATGAACTCCAGCATGGATTAAGAGCCATAAAAGAGAAGATTGTGTTTGGCTTTTATACATTCTGCAATGGGTACTTTGCAGCCTAATCTACTAAAACAGTGACAAATTTTGGAGTGTGTTGCCCTTTCTTGCTACATAACTGTGTGATTTAAGTTGGAAGATACTGCTTTTGTGGCATAATGGACCTTGAGGTAAAGAAAGAAAGAGTTTCCCTTGCAATTCTCTAAAGCCATTAATAAATACTCTCAGGAATATTTAAATAATTTTGTTCACCTGTATCTGTCAGGGACTTGTATTTGGAAAATCATGCCAGTGCTGTCACTATAAAAAAGCAGAAGTCTCTCCATGTAAAGCAGACTGCAAGGTTAAGGTCCAAACAGTCACCTCTATATGATAAACTGTCTTTTCTGCTTACTTCTATTCCTTGTATACGTTTAACCACTGCTACATTTAATGGGACTGTGACCTTGTTTATGTAATGGCCTTACATACTGCTATTGCATATAAGGGAGCCTTGCTGGAATATTAGTGAATAAACTGTTACTATTATGGGTTTATTTCTGTGTCTCTAACTCATAGCCACCTTAATAACAGAACTATTCCTCCTACTTTCAGCGAAGGTAGGAGAAACTGATTTGCTGTCAAAGTGTGCCAGTAAAGTCAGTGATAGGAGAGTGATGGCAATGGGGATAGTATTTGAGGAAAGGTTTCTTCTGAAGCAGTATGAGTGAAAATAGTACTCTAAGAGACTCAGTCAGTGGCTTGTCAGCTGGCATGGCAGAGCAGAAGGTGGCCAGGCCTGTGTGCTGCTGCTCTAACAGAGGGATGGGGTCAGCACCTACAGCACTGGTGGTGAAACAAATAATATGCCCCTTTAAATAACACAGCAAATTAAGTGTGGGGTAGGGAACACCTATCTGTAGAAAGCAAAGCAGGGTTGGGTTTTTTTTCTCTTGCATAGTAATTATACATAGTTTTTTTTTCTTCCTGTTAATTCATATATTAGTATGTTTAAGGTATTATAAAACTAATATGTAACTTAGAGGAGGCTGCTCAGCATCTGATGGGATGAGGGCACGAGCTAGTTCTTAAAAAGGAGGACTGGTGGAAGCCAGGTTAATACATCTAATATATTAAAAAAGAGTGGAAGGATAAGTAGCTGGCAACCTTGCTGGAATAAAGAGCAGGCAAGCTTACTCATAACTAGCAATAGAACAAAGATGGTAGTGGTGAGAGTGGTATATGAAATAAATATTGGCATTGTGAATGTTAGTCATAAACATATGTATTACTGGGAAATACTTTTTATCACTTTATATTCTATAGATGTTTCTGTAACTACAGACAAATTTGGGGGCATAGTATGTACAGATTCTCTTTTTTTTTTTTTTTTTTTTTAATCTCCAAAGAATCAGTATGTAATATACCAAGACTGTGTGTTTTTGCAACATGATAATATTTTCAGGGCTGTGAAGAGAGACCTTCTAATAATCCTGTCTATAGGTTTTCTTTGTCATGTTGTTCATTTCCAGATTTCTTGTATCCATCTCCTGTTCTCCTGACTTTCCTTTGTAACTCTCACTCTGAAAATTTGTGCCTGTTGGTGAGACCTAATCTAAGGTATGTAAGAGCTTGAGTGAAGCTTCCAGCCTCAGAAGCAAGCAGCTTTGCTTTGGGTCAGGTCTTGTTTGAAAACAGAAATGTAACGAATGTTAAGAGGAGAGGAGTTGCTTGTGTATTTGTGGAACATAAACTAGAACCAGGGTACAGAAACATTTGCAAGAATATAATACTATTTTCAACTCATCCTTTAGAAACATGAAATATACCCATTTATTTGAGTAAAGAAGCCTAGACAGCGATCCAGCTTCCAAAATCATGTTTCATTCTGAGACTAGGATGAAGATTATGAGTGCAAGATGCGAGATATCATACATGTACGACACACTGATATAATTTCTTTTCAGTTCTTGTAGGGCAAAGTGTATTAGATACTGTTTTTTGCATTACTCTGTGGTTGATGTGAACCAGTCACCTATCACAGAATATCTAAAAGTCTAGTTTAGCTAACTAGACCCACACCCTTTCTGCAAACCTACCAAAGAGCAAACTGGATTATACTCTCCTGTCTTCTATTCAGCTGCGGTGAAATGTTTGTTGGTGTCCAAGGAAGCTAGATGATTATAATCTTTAGGTAGTCCTTAGTATGTTAGTGTCATCTTTGGTGACAGAATGATACATTCCGCTGATTATGTATCTGCTTTTACTGCAAACTTATCAAGTGTTGAATAAACTGGTAATCTGAGGAAAAAGGAAAATAGGAAAAGGAAGGACAGAATTAGTCTGATAAGAATCAATGTTAATTGCAACTTTTTTATTCTTTTTGCAATATCTGCTACTAGTTTGTGTTTCTAAGATAATGGAATTGGCATACTTCCTACCAAATCTACACTTGGCTTCAGAAAAGTTCTGTGTCTAACAATAAAATAAAATCACATCATAAAAGAAAACTGAGGATGTCAACAGGAGGGGGAAAAAACAGATTAGTCTGTAATTTGTAGGGAGAGAAGATACATATATAAAAGATTTGCTGGAAACTCATGGTTCTTTGAGAGGTAACTATCATAAAGTCAGACAAGTTTTACTGTGTTTTAAAGAGCCCCAGAGCACATATCTTTGTAATGGTCCATCTCATACATTTGTTGAACAGAAACCAAATCAGCCAAAGGCGAGGGAAAGTAAGACACTTTGATTTTGCATGGCATCATCGGTATAATTAGGTGGCATGCAGCAAATGTTTAAACAGCTTGCTTTGCTGTTTCTACTTTTCTGCAAAAGAGAAGAGGTCATTTAAGGACTTGACATCTGTAGATGTTCAAACCAGCTGTGAACAGGGGTGTTATTTTGGAGATGCTCTTTAAAAACACAGTCAGGGTGCTGCCTCAACACTGCACCTAGAGCAGAAGACAGAATTTGTAACACTAGGGTAGTATTCAAGGAGAAAACACTGTGACATCATATAATTGTGAACTACCTTACCAAGAGAACATAATACTTCACCTTAATAAGAGAATGTAAGGAAACAAAAGATTCTTAAATCCTTAGTTTGTTGTTTGTTTTTAAACAGAATAACAGATTTATTTCTTTTAATTTGGGTGCACTGGCTCAGTCCGCAGAACCATTGTAGCTAAGTGGTTGCTTGTTTTGTAGGGCTTCTACTCTGTAACAGTGGACCATTTTTATATTAATGCCAGAGCTCCTCTGGGCATGGCTTTTAAGTCTATGGTGCCCCTAGAGCCAGTGAGGTAAAAGGAGGCTTCAGACTGGAAGTTGTCAAATGCACCTATCTTCCCTTTTTCACTTTTGCTCTCCCAAACGCTGAGAAACTTCTGCACTTGCTCTTCCCATTTCTACCTCTTCTTATGATCCTGCTTGCTGTGTGCTTTCTGCTCTTTTCTAGCTGCCATCGCTTTTGTGTTCCCTGTCCATCACGTATCTTTAATGCCTTTTCTTGCTTCCTTTGGCATCTTCCACATTTTTCTCTTGTACCAGCAAAAGAATTCCTTATTGTCCAACTCTACTGTGTTTTAAAGTTTTCTTTAGTCAGTAAATGCTTGCACACTACTCAAAACAATTAGACGTTTGTTGCCTGTAATAGGTGTGTGTACTTATCAGTGTAAATGCTTTATACAGAATTCTAATTAGCATTATAATCTGAATAAACACAGTGAGCCCTCTCTTCCAGCCCAGTTTTTCTGTTGCCACTCAGCATGTTTCTGTCTTGGAAATTGTTGGTGTTATCCAGAGAAGAAAAACAAAATAGCACTGAACGTTCTAATGTGTTATATCTTACCATTTTTTATAACAAGGTTAGCTATATGTCATTCTGTTTTGAAAATGCTTTGCAGGTGTTTTGCACAAGATTATCTAGGTAGGCAAGGTAACTAAGAACTGTAACATTTGTCCTTGAAACTCTAAACACAGCTATGGTGGGGTATATACATAATTAGGCAAAACATGTGGATCATAGAATAATGGTCAGATTGTGAATGCTGTTGTATGTGTACAAGTGATGTAATAGGAAGTTTATGTATACTCTGCAGTCTTAACATGAGTATGAAAACTCTAATGTCATTCTGTAACAGGTGTTTTTAACAGCCCAAGGCACAAACACAATCAGATTGAGCAGTTTCTATTCTAGTTCACAGATCAGTTTGTTAACCAGCTGATCTAAATGTAACTGATATACACAACAAGACTCCAGCAGTACACCTTACTGTCCAATAACTTGACTTTATTTTTGTTTTGTAGAGTCTTTGTATATACTATATAGTTTTCACATAAGTGCCTCTCTCAAAATGGTTACTGAAGTGAATGCTGTATACTGCAATGTTGCTTCTATTTTGTCTTGTGCAAATGAGCTACAATTTCTGTAGCTATTGTTGTCACTTGATGCTAGTGGACATCTGTGCAATTAACAGAACATTTAGTATTTTATTGTAATGTCTGAAGCAAAAATTTAGGTAGCTAAGCAGAAAAGGAGGAAAACCCTGTGAATGCATTTCTGAAAAATGTATTATGTCAATTATGCAAGTCTTGTATCAGAAATTTATATACCAATCTAATGTAATTTCAGAGCTTATGCTTTTCCTGAGACACCTCCAGATCCTTCAGCAGCTGTAGACTTCTTCAGAGGTTTAAATAAGGATATCAGCATTAGAAATAATTTCTGTGTGGTTTTATGTCAAAAGACCAAGGCAACAATGATGTTGATTTTCTGTCCTATACTTGAAAAGATGAAGAGTTTATATAGTGGATAAGGGCAACATTCTCTCTCTAGATGCAGAAATGCAAAGTGTTGCCATGTAGAAGAGCAATGATTGTATCTTACAGAGACTGAGTTTACAGAAGGAAAGTATTAATATTGTGATTAAT
This sequence comes from Todiramphus chloris collaris, assembly GCA_025345505.1. Lineage (NCBI taxonomy): Eukaryota > Metazoa > Chordata > Aves > Coraciiformes > Alcedinidae > Todiramphus > Todiramphus chloris. Next base: position 21,593,381 of record JANVCC010000017.1, on the reverse strand, counting down.
GATTTTGCTCCAGATAAAGAACAAGATGTAAATAAGTGTAAATTATTGATCAAGCAAATCCTGAAAGGGGAAATTTATTTATCTTTAAGGGAATTTAATAATGAAGTCAAGAGTAGCAAATATTTTCTAAAGTTCATGATAAGATTTTTGTTGTTGTTGTTAAAAACTCCAAAGAAACTGCTACTCAATCACAAGTTTAGATGGTTTATAAAAACATTATTTCTCAGATCTTTCAGCAAGTAGGAGATTATGTAAGTGCAAAAGAAACAATTGGTGCCAAGCAGTGTACAAATTCAAACCTAAGTGTCTGATCTCATCTCAGTGAGTTTTAAGTTAGGTGAAAGAGGAATAATAAAGAGGCAAGATCAATAGGAGTAAAGTGACCAATGAATTTCAGGTTGACAGTATTTTAAAAGTTGGTGGTTCTTGTGCATTTTCTGTGGATTCATGTTAGGAAGGGATGTATTTCATTGAAGATGAACAGACTGTGCATTAGCAGAGAATGCTAAAGTAAAAGATAGGGAAAGTAAATATGACTGAAGTAAATACTTGAATAATTTCTTCATTCTAGAGATGCATGAAACAAACCACAAGGCACCACTTAGGGAAATGTTTGCCCTAAAGACTAGCAAAAGTATTGTTTCAGTCTAAGATCCAAATGATTTATGACTCAAGCCAAGGAGGAAATGAAACATCAGGATGTCCTTCTTTTTGATTTAGAACAAAATTGGGAGGATAAAGCTGAATTTTTATCTTGTCCCTTGGTGTTAAATTTGTGTTTGCAAGGCCCAGAACCATAATTTATCTCTGATATTTTTAATTAAAACTTGTGGTCTCAGCCCAGTGTAGTAGTTTGCCTTCTCTCCAATTCCCTCATGGCTGCTAACATTGCTTCTTGCTCAGTCTTGCTCTGCAGCATCTGCTGAAACTGATATTGGTTCCAGTTCACTAGATCTACTATGAGTGTAAAGTGATTGAAGACCCATAGGGACAAAAATCACTGAATCATAGAATTGTTCTGGTTGGAAGAGACCTTTAAGATCATCAAGTCCAACCATTAACCCAACACTGCCAGGTCACCACTAAACCATGTCCCTCAAAACACATCTACACTTTTTTTTTTTTAAATACCTCCAGGGATGTTGACTCCACCACTTTACTGAGCAGCCTGTTCCAGTGCTTTATAACCCCTTCCATGAAGAACCTTTTCATAATATCCTATCTAAACCTCCCTGGTGCAACTTGAGGTTGTTTCCTCTTGTCCTATCATTTGTTACTTGGGAGAACAGGCTGACCTCCACCTTGCTACAACCTCCTTTCAGGTAGTTCTAGAGAGTGATAAGGTCTCCCCTGAGCCTCCTTTTCTTCAGGATGAACAACCTTAGTTACCTCAGGCACCTCTCATAAGACTTGTTCTCTAGACCCTTCACTGGCTTTGATTCTATCCCTTGTTTGGATGCACTCCAGCACCTCAATATCCTTCCTGTAATGAGGGCCCCAAAACTGAATGCAGTATTCAAGGTGTGGTCTCACCGGTGCTGAGTACAGGGGTGACAATCATTTCCCTAGTCCTGCTGGTCACATTATTTGTGATAGAAGACAGGATGCTGTTTGCCTTCTTGGCCACCTGGGCACACTGCTGGCTCACATTCATCCACCTGACGATGAACACCCCCAAGTCCTTTTCTGACAGGCATTTCTCCATCCACAGTTCCCCAGGCCTATAACATTGACCTGGGGTCATTTATGACCCAAATACAGGACCCAGCACTTGGCTTTGTTGAACTTCATACCATTGGCCTTGGCCCATCAATCCAGACTGTCCAGGTCAATCTGAAGAGACTGACACGAATTCCACCTTCACAGAGAGCAAAACTCTTTATTGTGCTGTTCTGATGACAACAGAAGTGAACTTTGGGACAGTTTGGGCCCCTCTAATGTCAAAGCCTGAAAATCAGAACTTTAGAATACATAGTTGCAGATAGTTCTCAAAGGCCTATTTTGTTTATCACGAGGTAGTTTGTCCACCCATCCCTGATTTCCCTGCCTTCTTATGACAGAACACTTTAATTTGAAAGTTGTGATTCCTTTAGTTCAATGCTCCATTGCATCAAAACATTTTGTTAAAACTAGGCAAAAGACCTTCCCTTTGGGTGCCCTGTGTGCATCTTGCAAGTGCTGCGATACTACACTTCAGCAGTGTTGTTATGATGGCTTTTTAATTGGCATTGACAGGTTCTGGGTACCTACATAAGCTGAGAAGAGGATTCTTGAATTAGATACTAGTAGCTTGAGCCCTAAATCAGAAAGCACAAAGAGTAGAAATGTAATGGTTGCAACGTTATGTTGCATATACTTTAGTACGTTGAGTTGTGCCAGTTCTAGCTTCATATGTGCTCTCAAGAAAATATTGACTCCTTTTAATGGACAAGAATAATAGAGGTTATAATTCAGCATTTGAAGAACAGCCTAAAATTAAATACAATAGTAAATTTTTAAGTTGTTATCTGAAACTTCCTCTGCAAAATGTGGTCAAATGATTTTTCTGTTTGTACAAAATATGCATTTGTAGTTGAAAAATATTCATTTGTAGTTGCAAAATAAAGATATAATTCTTTTAATGCATTTTTCTATTCTATAGACTAATTTACATTTTGTATGCTAAGTTTTAGAGGGATGCTCTGTGAGATCATCTTAAATTATGAATTTAGAAAATACAGCCTGGACTTTACCATAAGGCTCCAAGTAACGTTGTAGAAAGATTCATAATGAAGGGCAGCTTAAGAAATCCAAAATTATGGCTTAAAAATATTAGTTGATTTGAATGAAGGTGTTGTCCTTACATTTCAGCATCTTCTCATGTGAAATCACAACTCAAAATTTCATAGACTTGTGGAATAATTTACCAACGGGAAAGATTATTGTGTCTCAGAGCATTGTTCTTTCTCATTAAGTACATGCACATCCAGATGTTTTGTGAGGCTTAGTATTCATTATACTTATCCAGAAGTGCAGCATTCATTACTTTCTTTTAAGAACACTAGTTATGCAGGTATAGGACTCAGATTTATGTCTGAACCTGACCTAAAGTCAACAAATTGACATCATAAATGAAGTGGTGTTTGAAAGCTGTGGGCAAATAAATATTTATGTGAGAGTAAAAGATGCATTAGTTTACTGATCCTGCAGATGACAAATTAAATCCATTCGCTAGAGCTGCTGAGGATTTTTCTTTTTTTTTCCTTTTTTTTTTTTTTTTTTCATTTTGTCTCGTCTTTCTTAGATGTCTTTTTTTTTTCTAAATTAAATGATTCTTGGTCTGGGTCAGAGTTGTTTTGTTTGGTTGGTTTTTGTTGCATTCTGTGCACTCTCACAATGAAATAGATGATAGGGAGCTTTGGAGAGAATCATAGAATCATTTTGGTTGGAAAAGACCTTTAAGATCGAGTCCAGCCATTAACCCATCACCGTCAAGTCCACCACTAAGCCATGTCCATAGGCACTACATCTACAGGTCTTTTAAATACCTGGAGAGATAGTGACTTGATCATTTCCTTGGGCAGTCTGTTCCAGTGCTTGACAACCTTTTCAGTGACGAGTTTTTTCCTAATATCCAATCTAAACATCCCCTGGCATGCCTTGAGACCAGCACACATTTGTATGTATTTTTCAAGCCTGAAATCTCTTCTGGGCCCAAATTCAGTGGTTTTTTGGGTTTTTTGTGGGTTGGTTTTTTTTGTTTTTTGGTTTTTTTTGGTTTTTTGTTTGTTTGTTTGTTTTTTGGGGTTTTTTTCCCCCGTTTATCAAGGAAAATAGCTTTTATTGTCTATTATTAGCTCCTTTTCCTTGCTTTTCTGAAATCTTTGTGTTCTTTCTGGAAGAAAGAGATGCTGTTTTCTATGCATTACGATACCTTAGGTTAGATCTGTGAATCTCAGAAGCTTTTATTCTCATTATGCTATAGAGAATTCTAGGAAATCACAAATCCCTTAGTGAAGCAGACTGGAAGATTTTAATCTTGAGATGTACCAGAGTGCCTTGTATTGGCAAATAGGTGTACTGTCAGAATGTTTTGGTGAAATTTGGTTCTGAGCACTGAAGGGTATCCAGTGAGTAATGAAGGTATCTGTGCCAGATAGGTGGGGCTGAGGGGCTAGGTACATCAGACAGCAGGGACTATGGTAGACTCAAATGGCAGGAACATTTTCTGACCTTTCAATATTCTTGGAATATTGATTTGTTTGGCTTTTTTTTAACATTTATTTTAAATGAAATTTTTGAGCCAGAAACATTATTGTTCTCTGTTGCATGAAAAGAATTATTATTTCTCCTTCACCAGATGTTTGCTAACAAAAATGTCATCAATGCCATTTGTTATTTTGAGATGAAGTACTGTATAATGGGCATAGCACATAATCAACTATAGACGCATAAATAAGAGCAAATTAGGATTCAAGATAGGAAGTATTCTTGAAAAACAGCACATTAGAGTGAAATAGCTGGTCCATGTAAGTGTGGGGTTTTCTGGAGTTCCTAAGGCCCAATGTATTTCAGTTCTCAGTTCTCAAGTGCTTAATGTTGCTAAAAACAGATCCTTGACTTTGCCTGCAACATCAGTTTAGTTCTCAAAGTTAAAACTTCCATTGGTTTCTAGGAGTTTTATTAAGTATTCCTCACTTCTGAAATTGAATAATCTGGGAACATTTTTTCTGATTCAAACCAAACAAAACTCCCAATCCCTCAATAAAGTGTTGCAAATATTATGTTATGCCATAATATTCTGTAGTATGGACTATGGAAAGGCTTCCATAAGGGAGAGGGGTATTAGAAAAACAGCATACTGTTGCAGAGAAAAGTTATATAAAATAATTTGCTTCAGCTGTGACTTCTTCCCTTTTGTATTTGCTTTTTGCAAATAATCTGCCACCCACAGCTAAATGCTTACATGGAGAAATGTTATGTAACAAAAAAAAAAAAAAAGATTTGCAAAGGAAGATGATTTCTACATACTGTGACTACAGGAGATTTTTTTTCTTTAACTTCAAGCAACGAAAAGTTAATTTTTAAAATAACTACATCTTGTATTGCCCTCCTACCTATACGTGTGTGTTGCAGTAGCATGTGAGAGCCATGATATGGTCCTACTGAGGTAGATGCAGTGATTCTTTCTAGAGTTTATACAATATGGGCCAGTTTGACCATATACAAATGAGTCTGCCCACATCAAATCGGCCTGCATGAGGGTAAAGGCTCCCTGGAGGAGCATGAGTGAAGGCTGTAGTCCTCTAAGATGGATGGGGTTTTCCCATCCCACTTTATGAAAGTTCTAGTGGGAGGAAGATCCAAAAGCAGAAGTGGTACCAAAGCCAGTAATTATGAAGAAGGACAGTGATTGCAACTAGAACAGATCTTTCTGAAACTCATCAAAGGCTTCCTAATACTACATCAGAGAAAAAATGAGCTCAGGTGGCCCAGGGGACAATTTCAACAAAGCAGGAAAAATGAAAGCCCAACAATGTCCTCAGCCACCCATTCTAAACCCCAAGCCTGATTTCCATCTTCCTATTAATATTTCCCTTCTACATTATCCATACTTGAAAATACCTTGGTCCTTGCACAAAATTGCACGTGCATTTATTTTACAGTTGCCAATGTTAATTATGGATTGAGTGTGCCATGTAACATTCCCTACAGCTGATGCCTATAGGCTATCTGAACACTTCAGCTTACACACACTCTAGCTTCAAAATGGTCTTCAAAAGCAGACTTGTAAAAAATGCACCTCTTGTTACTTTCTGGGAGTTAGCAGAGGCACAGGTGACAAGAGCACAGCACAGAGCCGAGGAAAGCAGTGAACTATTTTTTTGTTTGAAGATGGGGGGAAGGCTTTGTCCATAAATGCAGTGTGCACCTGGGCTCCAAATTGCCTCTCAGCAAGAGCTCTTTGACAAGGACAGGCACCACTGCGGTGAAGTGTGACAGCATCTCCTGTCAACCATGTATTTACACAAATAAACGAAGTCTGATGTCCTCATCCAGAATAAGGTTGTGATTCAGCTATTTTTTCTAATTAACCAGACAAATACACACTAGCTTTCAAAGTGATTTGCTTGAGTAGGGAAGGCATTAGTATGTCATTCAGAATTTATTCATATTTTATGAAGAATTTAAGAATCCTTCAAAAGAAATTGCATTATGCACATATAACATTGGTTACATATAAGACTGCTTGTTTGCAAAATGAGCAAATAAAAAGGGCAATTTTATCTTTTGTTGCCCTCCCCCCTCCCTTATTTTCACTTTATGTGGAATAAAATAGTAACAATATTTCTAGCATGTCTAGAAAATTAATAATAATACTATTTTTGAATGTCTATTGAAATAATAAATCAAGCTTCCAAGGCCCAAGTGTGAATTTAAAAATACATAAACATTAATGAGCTTAATTTTTCTCAGCTTTGTCTTTTTGTTTCTCACTTTGATAGCATATCAAACTATTCTTAATAAATCAGATATACAATTTAAATTATATACTGCATATAGAACAGTTTATACCATGCAGAACATAAATGGGTTTGGCAACTACTTTGAAATATAAAGAGATTCATAAATGAAATATTCACCAAAAAAAATCTACAGTTCAAAACATACCCAATTCAGAAAGCAGATGAGTTTTTAAATGCAATTTTAAACTTGAAAGGAGAATCTATCAGGACATAACTGATTCCACCAAACACAAACAATCATTGACAATGTTTTACCACCAGAGGATTCTACAGGCTATAGAAACGGTAATAATTCTGTTCTTTTCCTTATGATATTCCTGACAGATTTCTACAAGCTACTTGTCCTACCTACTCAGCAGGCACCTCTTTTTTGTCAAGGTAAATTGCTCTGGTTTGTCCTATTTCTCTCCTGGATGATGAAAGCAGAGCTGTTGCCACCTCCCTTTCTCCTCCAGTAGAGTATGGGGAGAGTTGTGCACCTAGGGGACTACAAGGGTCATTGCTTTGCCTTGCGAAAATCAAAGATGCCATTTGAACGGTTCAGGACAGCATCAGCTTGGGCTTCTAACACTGCTGGCATTGATGAAAATAACTTGCATAAGGAAAGGAGACGTGGGGCCATCAGCCTTCTTGCTCCAGTGGTGGAAGAAGAGCCTGACACGTAGAGCACTTCCTTCTGATTTCTGGTCCCTTTCCTCTCTTTTCTCTTAAGGCTTCCATTTTTGTGGTGGAGGAGTCCTGTCCCAAGTCAGGGATGTACCCCCTGGACATACAAATCTAACATCACAGTAAAAATCAATTTATCCAGCTCATCTGAGAAGCCCTGAGCCACTTTTCATGCTAGCAGCCATCTGGGAGTGGGGGAGTGCCCACTAGTGTCTTTATTATAAACAGATAATTTTATGGAAGTCATTCAAAATAATATATTCTGACTCTGTTTCTCTTTCTTCCTCTCAGGCACAAACTGAGCAGATCTCTGCTTGATAGTTGCAATTCCTAACCTTTATTATTTCCAAAACTGCAATGAAAGGCGTAGATTTTTTTCAGATAAACTCAGGTAAGGACATGTAATAGAAAAACCATACAGTTAACAGATTACTTTTGCTAGGCTTATCCAGTGGGATAAACTGAATCACAAAACCCCCCATCCCCAAACAAGGTTAGTGATATGCGCTTTGATTTAGTATTCTACTTTTCTGTGTCTTTACCTGTACAAAGAATGTGCTTGTACAAGCCTAAAAGGAGTTTGCTCTATGAAAGAGAATGATTCAGTGTAGGGGTATGTGTGTATATATGCATACAGTACTTCTGTCTGTCTTTTAGCAATATTTTTTTTTTGTTAGTATGAAGTTGTGCTGATGATTTTGTTCAGTCTTATTATTTTACTTAGAACTGCACCAGTAGCACAAAAGCATAGTCCTCCTTTAAAATTATGAAAAGGACACAGCCTGTGTTTGTTTATTCTTAATGTTTCCTATGAGGCAAAATGAGCTGGGGTTTGGTGTTTGTTTTTTTTTTTTTTAAATCTGATTTTTCCAAATAGGCAGCAATACAAGCAACTTATTCCTTTGTAAGATGTTCTTCTACATGTAGGGAAGCTAAAGAATCATCATGTTTTTGTGGATCCATGACTTATATGCTCTCTCTGACAACAGTAATCTCAGATCCTGCTTGCATCTCCCATGCCATTCTCTCTCTGATCCCTGACTTCTGTATCTCTCAATCCACAGAATATCTTGTGCTCCCTCCTGTGTTTTCTAACTACAGGCCAGGCAAGAAACAGCAAGCGTTACAGATGGCACTGAACTACACATTTGTTGAGTGGCAGCTGATAGACCAAACAGAGCAGCTGAGTGTCGAAAGGATACTGTAGCCTTGTGTCCTAATTTACATGTCTAATTTACAGACCATTGGAGATCTCTACTATTCTGACCATTTGGTTGACATTAGCTGAATTTTAATTATTTGCTTTTTAAAAGGACAGACAAATGGTCAGAGAGAAGGCAAGATCTTACATACTTTGTTTCTTTAGTTCCTGAAAGTAGTGAGAAGTAGCAAAGCTACTTCATGGTGTATTGGAACAGTGAACCATATGATACATAGATTATTTTTCCTTTTGATTATCAGATATTCACATTTCGTTGTTCTGGTGATCTTTCACTACATGGTTCCACAATCCATAAAACCCCAAGTTTCTTGATGTGGCATCCCCAGCCCTGCCAGTCTTTCCCATAAAAACCTTGGAAGCACCCTTGCTTTTCTTTCTTTTCAGCTGGACTAAACTGGGAGGAATGGCTCATACACTGGAAGGCTATGCTGCCACCCAGTAAGATCTGGACAGACTGGAGAGCTGGGCAAAACTGATGAAGTACAACAAGATGTGTAGAGTCCTACACCTGTGGAGGAACAACACCATGCACCAGTACAGGTTAGGGGTAGACCCACTGGAAAGCAGACCCATGGATAGGGACCTTGGCATCCTGGTGGACAATAAGTTATCCATGGACAGAAATGTGCCCTTGTGTCCAGGAAGGCCAATGGTATCCTGGGGTGCATAAAGAAGAATGTGGCCAGCAGGTCGAGGGAGGTTCTTCTTCCCCTCTACTCTGCACTAGTAAAACCACATCTGGAGTACTGCATTTACTTCTGGTCTCCCTAGTTCAAGAGAGACAAGGAAATACTAGAGAGAGTCCAACAGAGAGCCGGAAAGATGATGAAGGGAGTGGAACAGCTCTCTGATGAGGAAAGGCTGGGAGACCTGGGGCTGTTTAGCCTGGAGAAGCGAAGACTGAGAGGGGATCTTATTAAAGTTTCCAAATATCTGAAGGGTCAAGTAGAAGGGGCCAGTCTCTTTTCAGTTGTGCCCTGTGATAGGACAAGAGGTACTGGTAGCAAGGTGAAGCACAGGAAGTTCCACCTCAACATGAGGAAAAACTTCACTGTGAGAATTGCAGAGCACTGGAACTGGCTTCCCAGAGACGTTGTGGAGTCTCCTTCTCTAGAGACTTTCAAGACCAGCCTGGATCTGTTCCTGTGTGGCCTGCCCTGGGTGATCCTGCGCTGGCAGGGGGGTTGGACTTGATGATCTCCAGAGGTCCCTTCCAACCCCTACCAATCTATAATTCTAGACTGAACTAAAGCATACACACATGCACGCGTGGATTCTTGGAGTCCTTTAATGAAACCTTGCTTACAGAAGGAAAAATATTACTATGACTTGGATATAAGAGCCATGGTCTTAGTCTCACAGAAATTAAAGACTGTGTCATTTCGGGGTTAAGGCACTAAAATCTAACTGCTATCAGGATGGGTGGGTAGAGAATTTCCAAAAGTAGGAGTTAAAGGAGCTGCTGATAACTTAAGCCCCAGAGATACTCCTGCTTTGAGGTGTAGTAAAGATAAAATGCCTTATCCTGTCTTCTTATAAGGTATATTTGAAACACAACACTGTTGTTGTCCTTTTGCTCTCATCACTGCTTCTGAGCAGCCTTACCATTGAGCTAATTTAAATATTGATAATTAAACTGTTTCTGCATTTATCTTCTCCAAAAAGAAAATGAAATATCACTTCTAACTCATCTGGCTCAGTGAAGAGATTCTGGTTGATGTATAACATCATCTTTAATAGATAAAATGCTAAAGTAATAGTTATAAATAGATGTGTAAAATCATACTGGTGAATCTCAGAAGCACTGCACTCAAGGAGAGCAATGCAATTGACAAGCAATTTAAGCTAGAGTGTGAAAGGATGCAGAAATAACAAGATTTGCATGAAAAATACTGAGATCATGAGAACATCAAATTTAAAAGAGAAACTCATGTGCCTCATGATTAAATCATGAGTGCTGACATTACTGTTATAACATTCAATATCGTATGCTTTTGAAAATAGTTTTATAATGAGGGTGGAGTGTATCTATCTGTACAGAAAATGAACATTGTTTTTATCTAGTTGGCTCATTACTATAAGAATCAGGAATATAAGTCTCTCAAGTTTTAATACAGGTTAGAAGATCTCAGATGCCTCCAGTTATAGCTGAGCCCCCATTGTTAGGAAGATAACCCAAAGAAAAGACAGAAACTGACCTTGCTTTCAAATCAATCAGTCAATCAATCAGTGATTAAACACTACCAGCAAAAAAAAAAAAAAAAAAAAAAAAGTAGATGGAATTTCAGTCAGGTAGTTGACTGTCTATTCATTCCATTTTATCAGTGACAGTCATCTATCTTAGGACCGAATACAGTTACATCAGTAACAGTGGCAGTAGGTCTAAAGAAGGGTCATTGCAAAGAGAGTCTCTCGCATCCATCAGGCTTTACTCTTGCATGACTTACAACCACCATGATGGATTTTTTTCATTTTGTTGCTGTCATGTTTTCTGGTACACCGTATGGTCAGGTTAAAGCTGATACACTTGTTATTTGAGTGAAAATATGGACTTTTAAAATCAATTTATGCTTTTTTTAACGTACTGTATCACTGCACATATGGATGGTGCTTCCACGGATTCACTATCTAGTTCCATGATTGAGATGGTTTTCATAAATGAAGGTGCTTCAGATGCATTCATGTTTTCTAACTTCTTCCCCACCATTGAGGTGTTAAAAAAACCCAAACCAGCTGTCTCTGGAATTCATTACTCTTCTTTTAGTTTTAGTAGTGCTCATTGAGATTTCTTTAATACATTATATTTTGAACATTTTAAATAAACATGTAAGCTGCCTGTGTGGTTTTTTCAATTTGTTTTTAAAATAGGTATCATCCTCATGATAATGAGGAGCAGCATTTATATAGATAGTTTTTTAAAAACTGAATGGATACTAACTTCTGCTGTTCTGACTCACAGATTGCTCTCCTAAAAAAAGCAACTGGATTTTTTTAAGTTTACAAGTTATGAAGTCATGGACACTTCACACAACCTTATTTCTGATTAAAAGCAGTTGAGGCAAACAGCATGCTCACGGCTGTGCTATAATCCCTGGCAGCCATGTCACATTGTTTTATATATTATCTCATAGCTGCCACTTTGCCACAGGAATGCTTTTGGCTTGAAAAATCAAAAATGCAATTAAAATGCAGATTTTGGACCCATTTATTCTAGATATTCAAACTGTAAAGCAAAAACAAATTTCATCCCCCTTTTAGGTACAGCATGGGTCCCTTCTCAAAAATACCTGATTATTTTATTAGGTACTGGTTTGGGTTTTTGAGTCTGTATCTTCAAACAAAATTAATGGTTGTATTGTGTTTGGCATCAATAGACCATTTGTGTGTTTGTCTAACACAGGTTTAAAATGTTGTGACAATGATGTGTCCAGTATTACAAGAATTATGCTAATAAAACTGCAGCACAGTAGTACTAAAATAAACTGTATGGGAGGAAAACTGGGTACTGATGGGCAATTTCACGCTGTTTATCATGAGTCTCGCACTTGGCAATAAAAATGAGATTAGATTACCTGGAAAAGGAATCTCTTTGCAAACAGTGTATTTTACTAGTCTCATCAGCTTTACAAAGTTTCACATGTGGAAAAATACCCTAGTAAGAGCAGATAACATGAAGCCTAGATCTATCTTCTTGCTAGAAATCATTTCTTCCTGTTGTCCATGAGGAAGGAAAGAGAAGCAGATTGCTCCTGCTTTATATCCTCCTGCCTCTATCCACCTGCTGCTTATGCCTATCCAGTTGAACCGCTTGTCCTTTGCGACAGCATCCGGTGCCCTCTGCAGCCAGCCACAAGCAGGAAGGAGCTGCAATGATTGCAAAGGCAAAAGAAGGCTGGTTGCTAATGGGCCCACCTTGGGAAATTACATTTATTTTCTAGGTACTCTGCCAAGTCCAGAAGGTATTAGGAGTCTGGAAGGCTTAAATCCTGAAAGAGCAAAAAAGTTGGACAGTTGTGTTCTTTTAAGTGTTTTAGAAGGACCTAATCTTTGATGTGACTTAGAAGACTAAATTCCTGCACACTGGGAGCAACACACTGAGAGCAACCTGATTGGCTAGACGGTGAGGGCAAACTGGAAGTTGCTGTCCAGGAGTTAGCTGCACATCAGGAATTCGGGAACTCACAGTGTGTAATGGAGGAATTATCCACTGAGGAAGAATGCAGACTAGAGAGGAAAACCATGCATCAAAGCTATTATTCCAAAAATATGCTTCAAAGATATTACAGAATAAGGATGTTTCATGCCCCAGTTGAAAAAAATATATTGAAGCTTGTGGTATGTGTTTGTTCTCCATAAGAAATTCTGAAATTTGCTAAGGAATAGATAGACCAGAAATCAAATTTCAGTCAAAAATTTAAATGCTGGTCTAAAGTGAGCTTTCTTGGAGAGTTTCTACATTAATTATTTCTTATTGACAGGGAAGTACCTCAACCTTTGTAGTATATCATCAGGAAAAACAAAAGCAAGATGAAACAATCTTTGCTGGATACATTGCCAAGTTTTGGTGCATTTAGAACCATAGTAATAATTTTCTGCTTCCCGATTTTTGCATTATTCAGATGAAAACTGTACTTTTGTCAGTTCTTTTCTTTGTAGTTAATATTGCATATACTTTAAATATCAGTGCCTGTAATTGGCTACCTTTTTTTTAATATGAAATTAGGCAGAAGTATAAAAATCATTACAAGCAAAGAGTCATTTGTCATCAATCTTTTGTCCTTTTTACAAAACAGAATGTATTTACAATCTGTAATTTTGGGAAAAATCTAGTTCTGGAGAAGCAAAACCTTACCTTCACTTTACGTGGAGAAGCAAAAATGCAAGAGAAAAAGTCTTGTAAAAGTTTTAAAGTATTTTAGTTCTGAACTATTATTTAAAACAAAGTAATTTTGGAATTAGACTGGAAAGATTTGTTTTGATTTTGCTTTTTTCTTCTTTTCCTTTTACACAATGTCTTTCCTGTTAGTATGACCTCTACAGTAAAGCGTAACAATGAACAAGTTATTAAATAGCTTTGAAAATTTTAACTGGAAGTCAAAATGCATTATTATTCTTTTTTTTTTTTTTTTTTAGAAAATAGGTAATTTTACAAAGCTTTTCACTGCAAGAAGTTTCTTTCCTTCTCCTTACTTTTTCTACTGGATCTTGATTTCAGGGGACAAACTGGAAATAGCTGCCTTATTCTCTTTATACCACCATTAAAGATGTACTCTTCTATTGCAGAACTTGACATATTAAACATATCTGTTCGATGCTGTTTATTCTCTCATTGTCTCCTCAAAGGAAGAAGTATAGATAGTGTAGTTATGTTTTCATAGGGATTTAGGTTTTTTTAAATTACACAAGTTGTTCTGTATTTATGTTAGTGTGCGTAAGGTCATAAAAATGTACTTTGTGCTTCAAGGAGAAAGTAGTCCTCCTTTCATACAGGAGTACTTGTCTTGTGGCCTAAGAAAACTGTTTTCAGCATAGATCAGGTTGGCTCATCCAGCAGAGCCTAACTGTTAACCACTGGTTTGCATTCTGGAACTGGAGGCAATTTTTCACACCTTAGACCATTAAATGTTCAGAGCTATTATCTTTCTCCTCATCTCAGTTACTTCTCATGTGTGGTAATGGGAAGACGAACTACATTAGTGTTCAGCAGCAGTTAGAGCTTCCCAAGAGGTGATTTTTTTAAATGAGTAAATAAAAAAACAACCTCACACACACATTATTGTAATATAACAAAAAAATCTGTGATGAAATAAAAGGCCAGATACTTTTTTTTCTGTTGTTGTTAAAGTGGAATTTAGACTACTATACGGAGGGAAATACTAACTAATAAAGGTATCACTATTCAGAGAACTTAGTTTTGTTGAGAAATACAAATTTGTTTCTGAAGTATAGGATAAACGGGGTCAATGTGGCATAACAGCTATCATGTGAACATGTATTTTAATGCAAGCTTTTCAGAGCTCTACCTTCCACCTGAGGAAAAAGTGAAATTTGTCTGCCACGATTCAGTTTCAACTTTAGCTAGCTACTGAGCACTTGTGGGCTCACTCTTCTGATGTCTCTGTTGTCCTCATGGAAGGTAAGTGATCATGTGTCAGGGAGAATATACCTAGCCTTTGCATGTTTTGAGCCATTGTATGACTGCTGACTCTTTTGCCTAGTCGCTGTCTGCAGATATTGAAAAAAAACATCAAACTAGGATTACCCGTGACCTTTTCAGTGACAAAGAACAATTCTGTGTTTTGTGGCAGAAATTCAATTTATCACTCAGCACTCTTTGCTTGCATTCTGCTAGGAAGGACTGAAACCATAGTCATATATTAATCTCAACAGTTTACACTATTTTGTGGTGCAGCAATATTGTATGGGAGAGGCTTGAATGTTCAGGAGTAAGAAGTTTAGAAAGATGTTTGAATGTCTTCCCTAAGAGTGCCTGATACAAATACTCAGTTGAAAAGGCTGTACTCCTAAGCTTTGGTGAAATTACTTCCTTTTAAGTTCCTTGAAATATATCAGTTAACTCTGTTAGCTAGTTGTCTTGATTGCATATTTGGATGCTAGAGAGAAGCGGACTGATTAGTCTGATTTATTTTAGAAGCCTACCCTAAGTCAAGGTCAATCACATCCCTTGTTCTTGCAATTTCCTTTAAAGTAATTCCAGATGAAGAGCTCAAACTGGGAAAGCATGAACTTTTTATTGATCTATAGAAAATATTTTATGTATCTATCTTTTTTGTGGCATAGGCTATTACATTTTCATTGGTTATCATGGGACATCCTATCACCCGATTAAGACTTCTACTATTCAGAAAACTTAACCCAATGTGTAGCTAAAAAAAAAACAAAAAAAAAAACCCCAACCTTCTAGGAGGCTACCATTGATTTGTAAGAAAATGTAAGTATCTGTTTGAATTCCTATCTATGATCTTAAAGAGAAAAATACTTTTTCTAGCAACATTTCTTTACAAGCTTTATATTAATTTGAGGTGCAGTGAGAACAGGCCTAAACCTCAGGAACTCAATTTTATTTCAGTATTTTTCTCCCTACATTGATAGACACTCTGATGCTTTTCACTTATCTTATTGCCTAATCTTAGCTCACAAGGGGGGGGAAAAAAAAAAAAAAAAAAAGCACCATTTCTTTAAGCTGAAGGTTAGGGAAGTGCGTCTTCAGATTCATATGCTCCATGAAATAAGAGCATGATTATTCTGCTGCTGAATGCAGAATTATAAACCTACAACAGAAACAATGACAAATAGAAAGGCAGAATTTTTCAGGAAAAATTGTCCTCTCATAAAATCTAGGTATTATAAATGGTAGATATTTGCATGACCATAATGAAATGCATTTTTACTTTCAAAATGAGAAACCATGATGCAGAAAAGCAACCCTCATATGTTTCAGATATAATTATTTCTGTTAGGAATCCTGCCTCTACTGACATTGACATTGTTTAAATTTGTGGTATTGATTTTGACAGTAGAGTTAGGTATTAGGCAAATTTAAAATTTAGTAATGTATATTTCATTATAGGTATATCTTTATGATGTCATAGTGGCAAGACATATACAGTGGGTATTTTATTTTGCAACAAATTGTCACAGAAAGTTCACTGTCACAACATATTATCATCCCTCTTAATGACAAGTAGGGGAAGATCAGGTTTATCTTGAAAATTACCTTGAAGCTTTCCTAATCAGTCCAGTAGAGACAAAAAAAAAGTCACAAACCTCTTAGAAGCTGTAATCATGTCAGTTTTTTGTTTTACATTGAGTCTTGTTATGAGGAAAGAAGTCAGAGACACAAGGATGAAAAGGACAAGTAGCAAACCAAAGACCTCTCCAGTTTATTGGATCATTAAGTAGAAACTCTTATTCCCACTCCCATTTGAAACAATGTTTGGGTGCTCTTTTCAAGACAGTTCATGCCCTTCCACATGACTGTGAGTAGAAGGATAGCACCTACGAAAGCTATTTCAGATGATCTTGTGTCATATCCTTGTTAGAGCTGATGGAAGTTTTGGCAGTGTTTCCAACAGAGCTAGTGTTTTACTCTCACTCTCTCCACCACTATCACTCTCCCCAAAGGGAGACTGAAAAGAGTTATAGTCCAAAGTCAGTAAAGAAGTTAATTAAAAAGCACTTGCAGTAAATGTTGCTTGTTAAAGCAACATGCAATTTTTTTTTCTGATTATTTTTTTGTGACAGTTCAAGAGTTTACTATTAAGTGAGACAGTATATCACCTAAAACACATAAACTCAGAGTCTGACTTTTGAAATAGCTTTTTCTTTATAAAAATGGAAATAGGAAGTCAATACCAAAGGAATTCTGTTTAGACAGGAGGAAATGTTATCTTCAGCTATGCCTGCAGTGAAGAAAGAATAAATGAATCATGCTTTCCTAAGCATATTTAAAAGGAGAAAAAAAAAAAAAAAAAAAAACCAGGAAAGGAAAGGATGGAGAATATGGAGAATATGCTTCAGAAGTCATTCATACCAAAACACTGTTTGCCATTTGAAGTCATAGATATTTTTTACACTAGTGAAACATCTTTAAGTTGCTGATTTCTCCTTTAAGGAAGCTATATTACAGAGTGTCGAGTTATACTTGACGCACCTAAAATGTTTAAGATGTTCTGAATTGTCCATTGCAAAAAACATCAGACACACACCCTCATGCATTCACTTTTGTCCCACTTATCCTATCAACAAGTAGAAAAGAAATTAACCAGAGTAAAAATGATATAGAGCATTGTGAAGCAAGGAAACATGACTTGATACACTGCTTAGCTGATAGAAAATCAAATACTTGACAGCAGTTACAACAGTAAATGTTGCTGTTAAATTCTTAAAGGATTGCCTGGTAGAAGCATAAATTCTTTTCCAAATCTATTCTGACAACACACATACAACTTACATGAAATACACACCAAAATCTGATAGGATAGTCTTTTACCTTCCCCAGATCAAATGCTGTCTTTCAGTTGGGTTGTTTTCTGAATTACTGTGACAGTATGGGCAAATGTAAATGGCTGGAAAGCCTAGGGTGCAAAAGCCATGACTTCCAGATCTCAGGAAAAGGAATATCCTACTGGCTGATGATCTCATGGAAAATAAGTTTGTAGAGAGATTTTTCTAAAATAAGTGAAACTGCATGTCATAACTACGGAAATGTAAAATAATTATGCAAGTTTATTAGGTGGATATCACTTTAATGTGTATGTGCCAAAAAGATCACTCTTTCAAATATAAGCTACCTTCATGCAGTCTGTGCAGCTATTCTGCTGTTACTGTGTCCATAGTAAAAGTCCAGACAAGATGTTGCAAGTCTCAGATTTAAGTACAATTTGGAAAGAATTTCTCTGTTGAGAAATAGGTCTTATGGGGTATCCTATGGAGCTGAATCTGCTTATCTGATCATTTGCTTATTTGTGTAATTTTTCCTGCTTCACAAAAGCATCTTAGAACTCAATGGTAATATATGGTAATATAGCAAATGCATTGATGCTTAGGTGATAGAATATCAATCATCAAGGTAATCTGAAGTGACTCTTGCAGATCAATCAGGAAGCTAAAAATGCAGTAGGGAAGATAACAAAGTGCAAAGATTTTTCCACATTTCTACATAAATGTAAAAACTGTCTTAAAAAATTAAGCCTCACAGCCAATTATGAAGTACAAACGTATTGCCTTAAAGAATACTGTGTAGTTCTTCTCTGTGTTCTACATTAAACTTTATATTTTTCTTTTGCTTGATTCCATACTACTGCCCTGAGTGGATTTGAGTAGTTGTGTGTGGTAGCTCCACTACTGAGACTGTCTTTTCAAGCCCTCACAGGGAAGGTACTTCATTTTATCCTTGCTCCTGGCATTTGAATCCACCAAAAGGATATTTCCAAAATGCCTCTGGCTCTTCACTGAGTTGGAAGAGGGGTGGATTAGAAAGCTGATGAGTCAGTGTAAATTAAAGTGGGAAGGAATCAATGTCAAAAGCTGCTCTTTGATTCCTTCTTTTGAACTGCGTTCGTATTAGGGTGCAAAAGAGGAGGGATGTGCACAAGGTCTGTGTAGGGTCATCTATAGCCTAAAGAAAGTGAAGAGGACTGTCAAGAAATCAAACCATCAGAGAAAAATGGCTGTTAACCAAGAGTCAAAGCAAAAAACTTCTGCGAGAGGGGAGGGAGTATGAGCCATTGCACTGTAAGGTGCTAGCACTATGTTCTCAGACAGCTGCCATCTCTACACATCCAGGGTGTACAGCCACTGCATAGAGTGCTCATGGTCCAGTCTGTACTTCTGCAGGTCTTCTGGCCCCTGTCACACCACCTGTGCAGCTACACCTGCTTTCTCTGATTACTCCTATCAGGTATCCAGTATGCTCCTAGGGGTGCATACTGAGGTGGTTGAGTTGCCATCCCTGGATGTGTTTAAGCATCACTTACATGTGGTGTTGGGGGATATGGTCTAGGGGTGAACTTGTAGAGTAGGATTAATGATTGGATATGATGATCCCAATGGTCTTTTCCAACCTAAATGATACAGTGATTCTATAACGTACCAAATGCATTTAATATCACAAGATGGGGTACAAGATGTAACACATTTATGTATTTAGACTGGTGCAAGGTAAATAATTCTTAGTTAGCAGGAAAGTGTGAAGCTATTGTCAACTCCAAGTTTGGAGGCTGTGGTTGATTAGTTAGTTCTGAGTTCTTTATCCAGAGTTTTTTCAAAGTCTTTTCCAAATACGAGTTTCCTATTCTGTTTCATTTTTTACAAAACATAAAAACATTAACTGGACTTTTAATGCTTGTGTAGCACTTGGAGATCTGTGTTTTGAGTGAAAATTACTGCATGTTTACAAGGTACTGATTTGTTCTCATGAGATGTCCCTGAGGCACCTGAATAGAACCATAGAGAACTACTGTAATAAGGGAAAGCAGAGTATGGTCTGAGGGCACCAGCTGCTGATTTAATAACACCAGTGACCTGTAGAGAACACCAATTAGGCTCCTATTTACTCATTTCACAATAACTGGTCTTGGTGACACATTGCTATTAAGGTTTCATGAAATTTAGTTGTTCTTGTAGTTCTAAAAATCACAAGAGAGAGTATTTAGTAAGTAGCAGGTGTTAGCAAGCTATCAATAGTATGCTCTTTCAGAAACAATTCATGATCTATTTTATAGATCCTACCATGCTCATGGATCTAAGCTTCATTTTTGATGCAATTGATCAAAATAAGTCTTGCAGGGGGAGGAGGGATGTTTTTCAGAAGTAAGATTCTTTAAGCAAGTAAGAAAATGAGGAGAAAGAAACAGGAGGACACTATACTGGTGTTGCTAAACCCAGCTGATCGATAATCTTGATATTAAGAAAGGCTAAAATTTCCCACTGCAGGAGGTTTTAGTACAAACACCATTATAAGTGGGCAAGTGTACAAAAAGTGGAGCTTGTGGTATGCATAAGGGAAACAGACACTGGGTTTGGGATTTCATGCCATTCATTATTTACAAAATGCTTGTGGCTGGCAACATTAATTACTTGACTTCTAAAGAGGATGGAGGGGTTGTTTTGGTTTTCAGTTTAGAAAAAGCTCTTTACTACGTAGCATTATTTATGTGTTTTCAAGGATGTGAACTTGTCAGTTGATCTCCTTATTTTATTTAAAAGCTAAAATCATTATAAGTTGATGAAGCAGGTGAATAATAGCTGTTGGGGAACCTCACATAAGAAGCATTCAAAATCCATGCCAGAGCAACACTTGCAATTGAAAGGAACTGGGAGACCCTGCATATCCCATGGTGAGCATGTGTTGCACCATGATGCAAAAAGCTGACTAACATCTGTTGTGGTCTCTGCTGAAGCCAGCACAAATAGGAAGGGGAGGGGGGCACAGAGAAAGAATCTATTGCAGTGGTTTGACAGCCGCTGGTAAATTATGCCTCTTACCTGTAAAGTCTCTAAATCCCCTTTCAACATCTCACAAAGAACAATAATTGTTTATTGATCTAAACGTTAACAATGTATCGCTTGTTCTTCAATAAGGTCTAGAAATGTAACTCAAGGGCAGTAACGGCTTTGGATAAACAACAGACGATGAATATGTGGCCTTTTTTTTTTTTTTTCTTCTTTTTCTAAACTATGAACATACAGTTTAAGTATTTTGTTAATATCTTGATGTAATCATTGTACATGTGTACTTGTATGGGCTAGTGTCTCTCTGTCTTCTGAAGATTCATTCTTATCAACAGTGTTTAATACTTCCCCATAAATGCCTAGTTTAAAGCATAGCAAAATTCAGAATTGTCTTTCAAATAATTCTTTTTACCTTCCTGTGACATTTGTGCTTTGTCAGCCACTCGTTTGTATGCAAAAATAAAAAGCAAGGTGATGCAACATAAAACACATGGCAGCATAAACACTAGTGAAGGTATTTTCCACACACTACCAGCATTTTGTGTGTATGGAGTGGGCACATAAAAAGAGAAACCAAGTATGTTTCTTTGGATAACAAGCAGCCATACTTGAAGAGGAAGGCAGTAATATAGAGGTGAATGTTTGTTTATGTTTTGTGGATTTTAAAATTAGTCTATTCTGTTTCACTTCAAGGTAGAATTTTAAAATGAAAGTAATTGCTGCCCAGCAGAACAGCAGGTAGGTACTCATTGTGGTCTGAGATAATGACACTGACAGCAGTAGGTCATAACCAAGTTATAATATAAAACTTCCATGCAGAATAGGTACAAAATAGTTTCCAATTGTAGTGCTTTTTCCATCATGGTAGATCTCAACAGCTGATAAACCCTTGGATAGCTCAGTGACAATTAGTCACTTATCTATCAATCCTGAAAATGGAAGCTGAAAGTTAAGTAGTAATATAAAGCAAAATACCCCTGGGACAGGTCTCTAGTCCAATCTAGGCAGAAATGACAGAAAATCATTGAGAACAGAAGACATTAAAAGGTCAGAAATAAATTGTGATCAAGCCCTGTTTGACCATTTTATCAGTTGATATTTTTCTCTCCTTTTAAGAATGAAACGACATTTTCCCTCCTCTGAAGCTGTTTCTGTTGGTATTAAGATTTTTACCTAGCATCTAAATATGTCATCTTATTTAGATGTGTTTCATACTGAAGAAGGGTCATGTTATTAGAGGAAAATTTGATTCAAGAAAACTTTTAGTGGAAATATGAGTGATAATGTAAAGAATAAGAGAGGCAGGGGACTGTGAAGATGTGGCTGCCTGACATAGGTCTACATCTGTGCCTGATGGAAATTCCTCCTTACAGCCCTGTGAGTGAAATTCTGGCCCTGAATAAACTAAAGGTAAAGCTCTCCTTGATTTCAGCGAGATCTGAGGACTTCATTCTTTCTAATTTCTAGTCCACTAAGAAGAGACAGTAGCTTTAATGTAGCAAAGACAGCAAATTACAAAAACACAGTTGAAACCAAAATATAAGTGCTATATATTTTGTAGATGAAACTTTTGACTCATTCACACACATACCTTTGCAAATTCATCTTTCTGGGAAAATTCAGTCATTAAAATATTTCCTCTACCCTCATCTACCATATGTGTATTTGTAGTTTCTCAGAGATCAGCTCTGGAAATACGGATTTTTCCTAGAAATCTTCCTATAAATTTTAGACAATTCTTGTGTATTTGGAAAAAATAATTTCCCATGCTGCTATAGTCCATGAGGTTCTTGGTGCTGCAAATTTTTTTATTAAGCCTTTAGGGTGTTGGTGTGCCTGCATAAATGTAACCATATTTGTTTTGATATCCCTGTCATGGTCTGTGATCCTTGGTTCCCCTTAGTTTTCACTTTTAGGTATCAACAAGGAGTTATTAGCCTTATTCTGCTTAGCCTGTCATGCTGACAGTCAGCTGTACAACATGATGCCCTCCAAGGGCCTCATCAACCAGTCTTCTCTAGGAACAGTCCTTGCTTTTGCTTGTCCCCAACATATTAATGTCAAGGAAGACATAACTCACTGATCAGATATTTCTCCATTGCTTTAATTGTCTCTGAAGATAAGATGCTGTTGTCCATTATTTGAGAGACTCTTATGGGAAGCTGAGTCTGTCTTCTCAGGTAAAACCTTTTTTTCCAGTTGCCTTGGTCTCATTAAGTATCCAGATGTGTTTATATGGTGACAGCAGCTGGACATAGACTAAAGTGAAAAGGATTTTTTTAATCATTATTATTTCTTACTATTTCTTACATTTCACTGTTTAATGTGCTTTTCTTCCTGAGTCTGTGAACTGCTTTCAGCCTGCATAACTTGTCTCAATTCAGATGCTGTTTTGTTCTTCACAACTGTAGTACTTTGAAAAGAGTTTTAAGAAAAAAAAACAAACTGCTTTCTATGTTAATTTATTAAACTTCAAGATTGTGTTGCTCTGGAAATTATTGGACTGAACATTAATGAAAAAGAAAGAAAAGAAAAAATAACATAAGGAAAGGCTTCATTGAAAATAGTGGAAGTGTTCCTGGAAGTCCTATGCATATTCCATAGGATACCTTTCTTCCCTGTATGTGAACAATTTTCTAACCAGAACAATTCATTGTGTTTGACTGGCAAAGCAATTGATAGAAAAAAACAAGCTGAAGATGGAAAGAACAGCAAAAAAAAAATTTACAAAAATCAGTTGACTAATTATTCGGTTCTGATTGGTTTTAATTACTGTAGTCTTGTTTCTTTAAAAATGTTAACAACAGTATTTAAATATATGGCTTCTTCCCTCCTGAATATTTAATACCTGATAACTTCAGATTTTGCTTTGTCTGATAGATAATTGTACAGATTAAGACATATGCCATCATTTCTCCAGATGCTCTCAGCCAACAACAACCTAAATATTTCATATGCATAACAATAGATAGTTTTGTGAGAAATGCAGGCAGGTTACTGTTTGGAGCACTTCAGATCTATTTGTGTGTGTGTGTGCGTGCACCCTGAAACACATGCTGCTGTCTCTTTCAATTCCTCTTCAGGAAATATATTAAGATACGTGACTACGTCACTGTATGTCATGTGGAACTCAATGATTTAGTGGGCAAGTCCTACTTTTTAGGTAGAAGCTTGTAATTTGAATTCACCTACAGATAGCTGTGGTACTGGGGACCTTAATGTTCAGATACATAGTTCTACTTGATTTTCTTTCAGTTGTGTGCATTTAACTTTAGTACAATTCCTGTGGATTTTTTTTTTTTTTTAATTCATATTTTTATTTTTTAAGCCAGGTGGTATTAAAACTGCAAACTCATATACATGCAACTATGATTTTGTCTCATCTGTATTATTGCTTTGCAATTACAAAGGAAATTAGTGGACTTGTTTTCAAGGACAAGAATACTGAATTTGCTGTGGTTCTTTGTCTCCCTACTGCTTGTCAGTGAAATTGACTGCTGAACTGGAATCCCTTGCTTCCTTTGGTCTATTAAGAAATTCAGTGCTAGGTAAAACCCAGCATGGGCTAAAATCTTTAAGTGCTTAGGACTGAAGTATCTTCAGGGGTAAATGTTTGGTAGGTATTCAGAAGAGAATTTGCAAATGTTTGGTTGATTTTTTTGTTTGGTTTTGTTTTCTTTTAAACCCTGTGTTTTTCTATGTAGGTTTGCATATTACATGTTGCATGTTGAGATTGCAATATTTGGTGCTTCTGTATTGAATATTTGGATAACTTTGTTATAAATCAGCTGCAACCAATGGTTCATGATTCTGCTTTTGCAACTGAAGTCAATATGGGATTTTCTTTTTCCTGTAATGGACATTACTCTATAGAGCTAGGTCTCAACTGAAATTCAGTTTGATTTATCCCAGCATACACTTAAATACCCGAAGGTGTAAAGTGATCGTCTACAGTGAATGTGGAAAAATACTTCTTTAATGACTGCAGATATTGTTGATTTGTGTACTTCTGATATGAAGACAGGAAGAGAATGCTAAGTTTGCATTATTATTTTAAGGGGCAATGACGTTTGAATGTATTGTTTTGCTTTCCTATATGCTTAGGAAATGCTATCATTCTATCTTCCGTGTTGCCAGTGTCCCTGTTCTCACTTCTGAGGCTCTGTAGCAAAGGACTCATCATATCTAACAGGATTAATTTCAGGGAACATCTTTGAGTGGCATCTAATGCTGGAAATTATTCAAACTTTAAAAAGTTACTACTGTATACGTGTGAACTGAGATTCTTGGAAGCTTTTAACTTAAAGGAATACAAGGATATTCAGTTGGAGAACAATTTGAATATTCTCATATCAGGATGATCCCTCCATCAAAATTAGATTATTTCTTGAACGAAGCCAAAATATGTTAAATGACATCCTAAAAACTTTAAAAAAAAAAAAAAAGAAGAAAAAGAAAAAAAAGAGGGAAAAAATTTCAGCCTTAGGACAGCAAGGGATATAGCTATAATCAACAGAAGAGAAAGCACTGCCATGGAAAGTGGTTAGTAACCTCTACTTGTAGCTATTGTTGTCAGCTCTAATAATATCTGAAATAATTGAATGAAAACTTAGTTTGTGAACATTTTCTAAGTACATGATGTTTTTTAAAACCTAAGCATACTTCTAGAATGAAATTTCCAATGGACAATGAATATTTCAGGGATATGTCCTGCAATTCTTTTTGTGCACATGTAGTTTTATGACAGAAGTGTACAAACTGAATGAAGAATATGCTATCACTGTTTCTGAGTACCATTTACAACTTCTTATTCCTGCTGTAATTCTCCAAGGTTATTCCATATATTTTTTTGGTTTAGGTTTTTTTTTTTTTCCCCTCCCCTGCAACTGCATTTGTTGTGATACTTAGACTCAGTTCTCTTAGACTCTTAGACTCAGTTCATCATTTGTGCAGAAATCTTTGTGGTACAAATTAATTTTATAGTTTACTGCAGGTGAAGCAGGTTGGAGGAAAATTATAAACAAAAGGAAATTAAAAGTTCCACAGCTGGAAAAGAATACCCTCATACACTGGTATAGGCTGAGGGCTCACTGTCTGAAAAGCAGCTGGTCAGAAAAGGACTTGGGAACTCTGGTGGACACCAAGCTGACTACGGCCTGACATTGTAACTCTTGCAGCAAGTAAGTCCAACAGCTTGCTGGGCTGCATTAGTCAGAGCATTATCAGCAGGTTGAGAGAGGTGGTGTTTTCCTTGTGGGGGAAAAAACACAAGCAATGTGGTAGGTGCAAGACATCCAGGTCTGTGGTAGAACTCCAACAGATGTCTTTGCTGCTTAACTGACTGTAGCTGGATGGGTGAAGTTGCTTATATTGATGTCCTGGTTTGAGTGAAAATGGAACCCTGGGTGAGAATACTTGATTCAAAGCTGTATATTAATTGCATAATATTAACAGTATTCAGTAAGTGTCTTTCAGGATAACATCATGGTGATGACAGGAGCTAGCCTCATCAAGTGCTGTCCAGTAAACTCCTGAGATGAATCTGCAACCTATGGACATGAACTGTGATGAATTCCATCTTTGAGAGACTGTAACAATGGATGGAAATCTACAATCATGAACTCAATGAACTTTTATATAGAAAGAAATGATAAGCTAGTGATGGGTATGACGTAAATGGTATGGAATAAGGGGTGGAATGTCCTGGTTTGAGTAAAAACAGAACTAATTCTGTTCAGTGATTTTGCTTTTCAGCTTGGTTCTTTTAATTAACTGCACTTTCTGAAGTTAGCAGCCTGTTTTCACAGACAGTGTCTGCTTCTAGCAGTGATAACACCTCATGTTTAGAGTTACTACCAAGGATTGGTATGCAGACCAAGGCCACTGCTGGGTCTTGTGTACCACACTGGGGGGTGCAGAAAGTGAAAGGCTGCACCTGCAGGGAGGAGCGGACAGGACGGGTGACTCTAAACTGACCAACGAGGTATTCCATCCCATATATGCCATATTTGGTCTAGAGCTGAGGGACCCAAAGGGTCTCTGGGATCTTCGTTCCCCTCTTGGACTGCTTTTGCCAGCTTTTGCTTGGCTTGGCTCGGGTCCTCTTTCGGTTCCTTCCTCAGAGCACCCAAGGAGGACTCTGTCCATTCTGCCTTCGATCCGATCTGCGTGTTCCTGAACCCGGTACCAGAATCCATCTCCTGAACACAGCTCCCGTCTGCTGTGGGGCCCAGCCTGGGACTGCCCTGGTGCCTACACAACATCAGTGGTGACGGTGATGTAATTACCATCAGGGGGGTTGGGTTCGATACTGGTTTTGTATATATTTGTATATATTCCATTTATTATAATTATTAATTTCCTTTTCATTAAAGCTGTTCTAGTTTCCTTTTCTAATTGCTAAGTCTCTCTCCCTTATTCCCTTTCTCTTTCCCCTCTGGGGAGGGAGGGGGGTTGTTAACAGATAGCGTCTGTTATAGGTTTAAGGGGCTGCCCTGACCCTAAACCTTGACAATTGAACATCTGCATAGGTCTGCATTTAATTAAACTCTATTCTGAAACAGATAGTATGGCCAAGCTTTCACCATCCAAGCAAAACAAATTCACTCCAGGATACTTTTGTCAAAATTTGAAGAGTGGAGTCTCAAAATCTTCTATGAACAGCAGTTTTTTAATTCTTCTTTTCTGTCTTGTTGATGTGGCAGTCTGCTAGACTTTACTATAGAGCCCAGAGGTGTTTAGTTTTGTGTATCAACTAGGATACATAACAGCTCTTCTTACAGCAGAAGGTTTTTTTCAGCTAACTTTTACTTAGCAGGGTGTGATAAACAGCTGTCAGTACTAAATGCACTGTTCTTAAGCTATAAAAATACAAAGTGCAGCTTCCAGAAATAAGAGAGATGGTCCTCACCAGTCTGAGATAGAAAACTGAAATGGAGGATATCACCCAGTATTGGTCAACTGATGTGAACTTATGAAAAGCAGAAAAGGCAACAGCTGTGGGACTGGGGCTGTTTGTGTACATTCTGACATGCATCCTAGTGCTCTGAAGTTGAAGATTTAAAATTCATCCTTCCTTTGTAAGTAATTTTGTGCCTGTGACCAGAGAGCAAGGAATGCATAGCATGTATGAATGTCTTAAAGGGTAGAAGTAGGAATAACTTGTTTGATTGTTGTCATTCACAGTGTGACAGTTTTTTTTAAGAAAGAGTAGCTTATTTCAATTAATTCAGTAGATTTTTTTTTTAATTTACATAAAAAATAGCTATACTATTTTCTTCTTGTTGATGGATCTGTTGAAGAAAACAGAAGGAAGGAAGAAAATATATTTCTGGTTTTACATGACCTCAAACTATACTGCCAGTTGTACAACATTGCTATTACTTAATTCTATGTTTGTTGTAACGTAGCTCTGAAAAATCTCACATGTATACTAAACCATGCTTTTTTTTCTTGTTTTATCATCTTTTCACAAGAATTCACTACCCATATGCTTTACTTATACATATAATGTACTTACAGACATAATTGCAATGGCAGAAAAAGAAGGGTTAAGATCATAAAGAATAAGAAGAGATTTCATCTGAGATAGAATTGTAAAATGGACAAGGAAGCAGTGGAGTATTTAAGAACAGAGGAAGTAAAATATCTGCCCTTATTTCTACTCTGTGTTTAAGAAGATACGTAGAAAAAGTCTGTCTGGTTTTGTATAAGGAATGTAAAATATGATAAAGATTTTCTGTAGTAAAGGTAAGACAAGATTTTGCATATCTCCCCCCCCACCCCCCCAACTCTGTATGTGTTTGCCTTGGTAAGGAAGAAATAATTATTGTAAACAGCAGAGATAGAGTATGAAAAAGGGTTTGAGTTACAAAATCATGGGTTCAAATTCAAGACAATATTAATCCACATCTGGAACAATTTATTTCATATCTTTTAATACATTTTCAATTATGATCTACTGGACCTCTATACAATCATTTTGAAGTTACATTTTTACTTTTAATGCCATCTGTATCTGTAGGTATGTTAACCTACAGTATATCATTCATGTACTGACTATCCCTTGCTACCCTTTATGCTCAGTAGCTTTTCACACAGTGGTTCATACTAAATGAAGACTAAGTTCAACTGCAAAACATCATTAGAGGGCGGGGTTTCTGAGGAATTTTCTTCTGTTTACAATGGGCCATATTCAATGAACTATAATTCTGTGCTTACTGTTAAATTCTGATTTTTCAGTATTTAACAATAGATCAGTGTTCAGCCTTTATCTCTGTGGGTGTATGTATCTATATAGAAGGATACAGATATGTAACCAATGCTCATCATGAAGTTATATAGAATATTTAAAAAAAAAAAAAAAAATCATCACATAACTTTCTTCTTGCAACCTATGTGGAATCCCATGGGCTTCCTTGGAATTTTCTTTGACTACACATGTTCAGCTGTGAAGATCAAATTGTTTGACCAGGGTTATTTAATGGGATGACATAGTTCTTTAGATAAAGTCATGTTTAGAATCCTTTAGTTTTTTAAAAAAAAAAAAAAAAAAAAAAAAAATCAAACAAACTCTTTAGTCTCAGTCTCTTTTAAGTGTATGATGACTTAAATTTTCATTTTGCCTTTGAAATCTTATTAATATATTTTCAATTTTTTGGTCACATATGCTGCTTCTTTCTTGCATTGACCACACCTGTGCACTAACTGCATAGTAGCACTTCTTATTTGCTTATTCAAGTAGAGCAGAATATTCAATTTCAGATTTTTGAATTAAAGAGATGGAAGATGCCTCCCAGTTCTCCAGGTGATGCTTTAAAAAGCTCAGAATTTTATAGTTCACTAGTTAAGATATATTTCTGAGGTTAAGCTAATGACTTTTTTTATACCTTATTAGCTATCTGACAGTGCACTAACAAAAATATATTAAACTTAAAAAAAAAAAAGGATAACGAATGCAATCACATAAAACATCACTTAATACTGAAATCCCCAAGCAGTATTGCAGAGCTACAGTGTATGTCTGAATTTAATATGAAAAAAAAAAAAAATTGATCCACTGTTCTTGTAATCTTCTTTCACTCTAAGTATTTTTATTTTTTATGTTTTTCTTTTTTCCAACTGTTGTAGTATAAATGAGTTAAAAAGCAGGATGTGTCTTCCCAGCCATGCTACCATGTCTACAGCAAGGAAATCAAATATAAAGAGGGGAAAAAAGTACAAATCTGAAAGAATTACAACATCAGTTAAAACCCAACATCTTTTCTGTGATCAGTGGAACACCAAGGAGTAACAGAATAAATGAACTAACATTTTGTCTTGCAGGATCCAGTTATGATGATCTACATTAGTCTGACTGCCCTGTTCCCTTAATATGAGTTCAATGTGCTGCAAATATGCCTATTATCTTAGAGATGGTTATCTATCTCATAATAGAATCTAAGGATTCAAGCTTTACAGGTGAGATATGTTCTGTGCAACTGTCCTACAAAAGTAGGGAAAGAAAATAATTTCTGTCCTGCAGAGCTTCCAATCTAGATACAATGACAGACAATGGATACATCAAAGATGATCAGTGGGCTGGAACACCTCTCCTACAAGGACAGGCTGACAGAGCTGGGGTTGTTCAGCCTAGAGAAGAGCAGGTTCTGTGTACACTTTATTGTGGCCTTCCATTATCTGAAGGGAGCCTACAAGAAAGCTGGGGAGAGACTTTTTCCAAAGGCCTGTAGTGATAGGATGAGTAGTAAAGGTTTGGAAGTGAAAGAGGGTAGATTTAGATAAAAAATAGGAAGACGTTCTTCACTCTGAGGGTGGTGAGATGCTGGAACAGGCTGCCCAGAGAAGTTGTGAATGCTCCATCACTGGATACGTTCAAGATCAGGTTGGATGGGGCTCTGAGCAACTTAGTCTAGTGGGAGTTGCCCCTGCCTATAGCAGTGGAGTTGGGATTAAATGATCTTTAAGGTTTCTTCCAATCCAAACCATTCTATGATTCTGTGAGTAATGAAGAATGAGGTGGAAGTGAAATCATTCTGAAAAAGAGTATTTTGGGCCATGGTGACAGCATATAAACTGCCTTATACCTGTGAGGTTTCCATAGGTCTGATGAGGCAAAAGAGTAAAGCAAAGAGGAAATAGAGGAAATGCTGCTTCACCAGCAGCGGCATCTTTATTCTGAGTGAAACAGAAGCAGGAATTTTAATATTTAAAAATTATACCACTGTTCTCCTTAACATTACTCAAATAGTCACTTTTACCTTCCCACTTACAGCAGTGATAGGGGTGGTGAGAGTTGGTATAAAATGGCTAACCCATAAAATATCTAATACTCAGGAAGAAATTTGTAGGGATAACTGAAGGAGACTGTGCCAGAAACATATGAGCCTGAACAATTATTCTGGCAGAAAAAGAATTAACAGATAGAAGTGAATATACATGGTATTTAAGTCAGAGGAGTGGAAACTGCAGTAGCTGAGACACAGCAGAGTGAAGACTTGGATGAAAACCTCTCATTCCAGACAGCTCAAATTCTTAAATATCTTGTGCCTCAGGAACATTCACAATCTAGATAATGTTGTGTGGGGTTATGCAGATGGACAACTCAAAAATTATTACAAGTTATGTAACTGAGTAGGAGGAAAGTTAGAGTTGTCCTGAATCTGAGAATAGGCTAACAGAAAGATATTTAGGGAAGGAAAAGGGGGAGGGCTCTGTTTTTATTGTGATAAGATTGAAGGACACCAGAGCAATAACAAGAAAACATTAGAAACTAAAGCCAAGGCAGGTATAGACAAAGGGAGTAATTCACAATCATCTGGACTTTTCCTTAGGAAATATTACATTAATAATATATAAAGTGTGTGTCTACTCCATAGTTTCAAGATTTTCCCAAATGTGCCTGGTTTCCATGGAGATGAGAGCCTAAGGACTGAGAAATAGTTTGCTTAAAATTCTACTCCAAAAACTAAATGTTGTTCTTGAATTCAGTACGAAAACTCTTTGAGTCAGAGAAAGAGCAGTCTTTGCTCTCAGAAAGAGTTTTGTGGTGTTGGGAAGATTTATTTCTTCTTTTTTTTTTTTTTTTTTTTTTTTTTTCCCCTTCACTAATAGTTATATACAGAGCTAAATTCAGTGAATGTCTTCTTTATTTCTTCCCTAGAGGAGAAATCACCTGAAATGGGAGTTGAGTTGGTAAGGTTCACCTTCTTTTCCCAAACTGAAATGTTCTGGCACATGAGCAGTGCAAGCTAAGTAGGACAAAATGCCTCAGTCTAATGATGACAGCTAAGTGCTCCCTCATCCATGTGCAGTGAGGTGATAGGGACCTATTCCTGCTGTGTGGAAATTATATAATGCCACTCATCATGTGGCTATAAGGGATGGAATAAAGAGTATTGCTGAGTAATTATACAACACAAGCATCACACTTGTATGACTAACACAAAGTAGGAAAATCTGTTTCTGAAGCTATGAGAATGAATCTGCTGTTTTCGACAATATGCCCAGAAAGCTTATTGCTTTGAAAGCAAAATGCAGTTCAGGAAATTTCAAAAGAGAAAAAAAAAAAATGCTATTGCATTCACTAT
Organism: Todiramphus chloris collaris; assembly: GCA_025345505.1. Classification (NCBI taxonomy): domain Eukaryota; kingdom Metazoa; phylum Chordata; class Aves; order Coraciiformes; family Alcedinidae; genus Todiramphus; species Todiramphus chloris. The sequence goes on along the minus strand of JANVCC010000017.1, from coordinate 21,561,423 downwards.
TACTCTTTCTTTCATATTCTCAATATATTAGTGAAAACTGAAGACAAGTTCATGATATGTACATCAAAAGAAATCTTTTACTGTTATGAATGTTTGATGGACAAGGTCAATAGCAGGAATGACTTAAGCATTTCCTAAGATATGTTGTATTATTCCAGTGTTTTGCAAGGGAAGAACACACTGATGCTAATAAATACTAAGCCAGATTCTTCCACTTATATCTTTCTGTTCCAAAAACAAGTCTAACTTTTTTCTGGAAACTTCAAATTTAATATTTCTGCCATGATGTCAGTTAGCTATGATTTCATGCTTGTTTGAAAGATGCTAAAGATCTGCTTACAGTTATTTAGGAGTAAGCAAACCATTCTGACTATTAGTTTTGAAACAGAATAAAATGTGGATTATTAAAGCTCAGAAAAAAATTACAGTAGTAGCTGCCTTTTATTAATATTTTCATAAGAAATAGTGGATATATTTTTTCATTGTTTTCAGAAGAAATTATCCTTGAGTTGAATAGAAATGGTTTACATTAAATGAATAACTGAAAATATTGATAGCAATAGTAACAAACATTAGTAAAACATAGTCCTTTTGTGATAGTATCACCGTCTCCAAGATATATAAAAACATGTTGGGAGGGAAGGGAAGGTGGAAGGAACAAAAAAAACCATATGTATAATAAAAACTCATTTGCACATTTGAAATCTATATCTTTGTCCTCAAATGAAGTAATGAGTGAGAGTTGTTATGAGCAAAACTTTCTTGATGAAAGATTATTGCCGGGAAAAGAGTCTTCATGTAGCACAAGCTCCCTATAGTGTACATTTTTTTATTCTACAATCTGTTTACTATAGCACTGCATTCATAATTATTGTACTAATAGATTTTTGTTTCCTGGAGTGACCAAAGATGTCTTAACAGGAATCAGGCAGGCAAGTGTATTCTGGTGGCACCACCTGTGACCCTTTCTATATTCCCAGGGCACAGCCCTCCACTGGCCAGGAGTAATCAGGCCATGGGGCAGAAGTTACTTTGGTGGGTCTGTACATCTGGGGTGATGGACTTATGGACTGCTAATTTCCTAGTAAGCAAATCTGCTAATTTAGGACTTCTTTGCCCTATTGTTTCAGGAATTCAAAAATTATTGTGCCACTGTGGAACTATTTTAATAAAGTTTTTATCAATTTTTAATGCATATTAGGCCTCAAATAGAAAATATTTATAAGGAACAAATGGTGTTAAATTAAGAAGCATAATTTCTAGTAACTTCTCTTTTTTATTAATATTTAGAGAATTTCTTCTCTAATCATCTTTAACAGATCATTCTGCTTGGGGCTTCTGTTTCAATAGTGCTCCATTCTTGGCCTTGTCATTTGAGTTCCTCATTTAATTTATATATAAAAAATTCAATAGGTTTAATGTTCTAGTTTCTCATTGTTTTAATTAAAATGGAAAATGTGTCCCTTTGTATACCATTTCAGGTCCTGAATATTCAAGCCCTTTAAGGCAGCTTTAAAGAAATATTTTTTGTAAAACTGATTTTCTGTGTTGTTCCTTAAGATAAAATGGACAAGACAGGTAAGATGATAAACTTTCTTCAAATGAATGTTGAATCTATTAGAAGTGCAGTGATCAATAATAAGCAAACTTTGCTTTACCAAGGCATCCCTAGGTTTTGATTTCCTCTAAATTAACCCAGCCCACCAATTTCAGTGGATTTTTCCAACAGATCTTCAAATTTGCATGCATATTTTATGGCACAGATTGCTCTGATGACAGGTTACAGTGTTTTAAAGATCTTTGCATTTCATACTTGTTGCTAATGCTGTTGAGTTACATGAAACCCTCTATTTCTGGCAGTGGGAGTATTGTATCTTCATAGCACCTGCTGCTTCCAAGTGGGAAGCCTTGGTTTAAGCACAGTAAAACCAAAAGAAAGAATTATATTAACTTTCTGGAGACTCAGGTCAGAATCTATGAAACCAGCAATTCTGTTTGTCTGGAGAGTGCTCAGAAAGCCCTGTCATAGAGGGTGGTTGCAGTTTTCAATTTATTTCAATTCAAAGCTTTAACAAATCAAGTCTGAAAGGCAGAAACTACTTCCCTTTAGAAAAGTACCAAAATGATCAATTTCAGTCAGGTAATCTAGCACTAGATCAAAACCCCTCAGGGAATTATTTACATTTTGCCAGTATATTAAAGGAATGGCTCTAGGGATCTGGAGATATCCTCTGCATATATATATGTCTGTGTGTGTATATATATATATATATGTATTATTTTTTTGTAACTGAAGGAAACACTGATGTCAGATCTGACACTAGTGATTTAATCATAGGATTGCTAGAGGATGCACTAGGGGCTGCAGTACCCTATCTGCTCAGAAATCAATATCTGTGCTCTCAGTTATATTAGAGAAATGTTTACTTCTTCACCTGACCAAGATATTAATTTGTATATGCTGTATTGTCTGGGGGTTTTTTTAAGTTAGTGATTTGTGGGGAGAGTGGCCTAATTTAATTTTAAAACCTTTAATGCTGCACAATTTTCCTGTTATTGACTGATTATTTTGTGTGTATATATAGCACTGTTCACATGGATCAAGATGCTCTGCAAAGGATTTGAAATGCTCTGTATGTAGGAAGTGATGCACTTCTTTGCTAAAACACAGCCATCAGCAGAGCAGTGTGTAGTAGCAACCTTTGTGTTGCTAGTGCTACCGATTTCAGATCAAGAGGTGAATAGGAAAATTTCAGCTGGTGCATCAGGGGAATTTAAGTAGGTGAAATGCAATTACCTATGTTGGAATATGATCAGGATACCAGTGTTAAACCCCAGCCTGGTGAAAAGCACTGTGGAATTTTTAATGACTGTGAGTCAGATAACATTTTATTTCTCATCCTGAGGACAAAACCCCTATTAGCAGAGTGCCTCCTGCCACTTGCTGCACCGTTAGTTTAATGTGGACCTGTAGGGAAGTGTCAGGTCCTGTGGCAAGTCACTGTTGTCACATCTGCTGCCTGCTCAGAGGCGGATGATGCAGAAGCAAGAGGGAGGTGCAGGGATTTTCTGGCTTTCCTAGGGAAGTCTGTGGCAGAACACAGAGCTGAGTGGGATGGCAGGGGATGCTCAGTGTGACTTCCATAATGGCTGAACATATTTCCTGGAAGGAGTGTGCTACAGCATCTAGCTGTCCACAGACTGACCTGCCTCTGCTTCATTTGCCTAATGAGAACTGAAGAGATCGCAGCTCAAGATGGTTGGCTACAAAAAGCACATTAAACATGTCAATGCAGGTGATTCTCCTGCTATATAAATTGACAGTGTAGGGTTAGCTGGTATTGCTTTGGAAATCTATTAACATTTGAAGCAGTTTACTTAAATTAGAAGCCTTGATAGAATTACGATTACTTTCCTTCTCTTCTGTGAGTTTTGTTGCTATCTTTGTGTACATTGTAATAAGAAGGCTTATAAGCCAAGGAAGATGTTTTCCAAAATCTTATGTGGAGCCACATTCCTCTAGATTTACAAGCCTGTAAAGCTAAGGGAGAAGCAGCAATTGGAGGGAGGAGAGATAAGCACAAACCCACTGGCTTTTCAAGTTTGCCAGCATATGCTGCAGCATAGAAGTGGGTAAGTGGGAAGACATGAAGGTCATGGCCTTGGAAGCTGATGTGCATTGGTAATGTTCAGAATTACACAGGACACAGGTAAGAGTATTTTGATTCCTGTATATTCAGTACAGGGTGATGCAGGTAGAATAACAAGAGAAAGCATCATCTCAGTCAGGGAGCTGGATGCATGTAGCCTTTTCTGATTTGGAATCTGAGTCCTTCTTGGTCCAAGCTGGCAGTCAGGAATGAACAATGTGTGCTAGTGCAACAGGTTGAGGATATGCAACTTCTTCTTCATAACTGCATCTAAACAGAGAGGAACCTGCATTCTGCCTCGTTTCCATGGCAAGTGACTCTGAGATAGCCTTACAATAGCAGAGTAAAGAATTACTGCTACTAGTATTAACACAATATATATGGAGTGGTACCAAAATTAGCAGAGCATAGGAGAAGATGAAGGCAGAAAACCAGTAGGTGGGGGGATCGTGAGTTTAGGACAGAAAGCTGGGAGACAACTGTGAAGGGAGTATAGGTTGCCAGGGCCTGCTGAGCAGCTGCAGAAAGGCAAAATGGAAGGGAGAAAATAATGACTAACACCACCTGGGGAAAAAGTGAGTGGCCTGTCAAGGAAGTAACCGATGGACCTTTCAGCCCAAAGAGAGAATGGCAATGTAAAGGAGCTACTGTGGTGATCTGTAGATCAGGGAGGAAATCAGAAGGCACTGAAAACTAGTCTCAGGAGTTTGACCTAGAAACAGTGAAGTAAGATGAGGATTCTATGGAAAAATATTGCTTGCTGTATGGGAGCAAATGTGACATTGCATGTTTTTCCCAAGATCAGATGTTGCTTTAAATTGATGATGTCAGAAAAGAGACAACCATCACATGTGAGCCACAAGAAAGAGGAGCAGCATTAAGTGATCATGGCATTATTTATAAAAATAGCCTTTGTTTCTCATACTGTATTTCAGGTCTCCAAAATATCATAATTTCATTTTCATCAGACCTATTATTTATTTTTTAACTTGGGAAAGTTTTAACTTAAACTGTAATGTTATTCTTTTCAGAATTTGATTTGTGTATGCCTCAAATAATTTACCTTCAGGCTTAGTTTAAGTCTTGATCCTTATACCAGTCTAGTACCTATGTACTCAAACTGAGTCTCTCTTGAATAATCTGTGTATGTCTTCTGCTGGTGGAACATTCCAAAATATTACAAATTATTTTTGTCTTTTTTGTCTTGATCTTCATCTATGAACTTTAAAATATCCCTTAACATTATGTACTCACCATAATGTATTTTAGACCTACCTCTGGCATAGCCATCTTTGAGTCATGACAGCAAAAATATCACCCTTTATCTAAATAAAAAAAAAATCATCACTGGACCCATTTACATCAGGACTTTTTGTAGCCTTTGGTTAGTTTGTGGACCTTATTTCTGTCAGACATCATGATATTTCATCTGATCTTCATCTTCTCTGGTAATGTCTAGGATGCCTGTATTTCCTATTCCTTCAGCTCCTTCAGGTTACACTTACTGCATAGAATCTTCTATCAGGTACTCATTTGAGGGTGTCCAATATATATTTCAGATCTGAATCCAGTTACTTTGTTCATAATTCTTTTATCTAATAGTTCATCTGCTGATTATGTCTACAGTTTTAAAGCTCTTGCAGTTCATTGTTTAAGGGCTATGTTGGTGAAGAAGAAAAAGCATCTATGAGATCAAAATAAAGGATTAACATTTACTGAATGTAGCACAGGTATGATAAAAGAGAATTTTTAAATTTTGGAAGCTCAAATGTATCCCAGTTGTGAGGGGGGAACTGAATCTAATTACCATTGTCAATAAACTACCCAATTTACTAATTGCTAACAATTTGGTCTCCCAAATATGATAGGTTTTGATTTTTCTCATGCATCAATAACTGACTTTGATATTAAAAACATAGATGGTAATCTAGTCCTGAAAACTCTTCATTCAATTAAATATAATAATTCTATTACATTATATGTAGTTATTAAATTGATGTTGACACTTAATATCCTTTTAAAGAATATTAGGAATAAAAGGATTTCATGTTAATTTATTCAATCTACCATTAGACATATAAACTACACCCTGCAGTCCACAAAGGTCATATTGTCAAATAACTTGTTGTGTGTTTTATGATACCTTCTCAAAAAATACATTATCAAAACCAGTTCATGAAAAAGGAGCAGCTCAGAGAGAGACACCTCCTAAAAATCTGTAAAGTTAGGCCTGCTGTTAACTCCAGCAATCCAGAACTTTTGAGAAACAATGGGAAGGAATTATGTTTAAGCTTATTAAAAAAATTCAGAGCAGAAAGGAAATATCAGACACACATCACATTTCTAAGCAAGAAACTCCTGTGAACAAGTCAATATTTTCACTATGTAATCAAAATGGAGTTAACAACCACCTTCTATGCACTTTCTGGGGAGGCAGTCTCAAAATTTGTATTAAAGGAAATATTCCTCCTTCATTTTAGTAATGAATGAGCTTGAAAACTAAGTGTACTTATTTAAACAAATGTTATTTATAATGAAGTACTTTTTAAAATATATAAATTAGTTCAGTTGTTTTAATATTGTAAGTATCAATTTATTAATAATATTGGATAAACTAAAATAACTAGCATACTGAGACACCTCTATTTCCACTGGAGTTTATAAATAGAATGTTTCCAAGCATGGTTGAATGGAATAAATGTTTTATCAACTACATCAATATTACTTGCTGTATCTAAAAATAAATGTCAAGGGAGAGTGATATTTTCAGGCAATATTCTTTTTCTTTTTTTGCCTTTTTCTCTTTCTTCAGCTTACCTATAATACACCTTGCAATCCTATAATACTGCTGTGTACTAGAAAGATCCTCTGCTTATTTACTTGACCAACTGTCAGGCAATTTGCAACCTATTTTCTGTCTAGGACTTATCTTTATGTCTACAAAAGAGAGATCCTTCAGAACATGATATGGTATATAGACTCTGCTTTATACAGCTATACCTACATAGTCTGTAAGATATACCATTGTCCTGGTTTATCTTGCCTGTAATAATTGGCCAATTTTGATAAAAATAGAAGGACCAAGCTGTGGAAAATCAGTGCTCAGGTGATGCTCTGGGGGGTGTGTGATCAGTTCTCTATTACCCTTTTCTCTCTCTCTTTTTTGAACTGCTTTATAACAGAATGGCTGAGTTAGTCCACAGCATTTTACAACACCTATCACTTACCTTGAATGACAAAGTCTCATCATTTGGTAACCCTCTAGCCTTTATGTTCCTTGATCAGTCAAAATCATTCTACTGGCCAGTCTTCCTTTATGATGGATAGTCAGAGGTTGCCAAAGACCAGTTCCATCCATTATATTTGCAGTGTGAAAGCAGGTGTCCATTCTTTTAGGAAATTCAGGCCTTCTCAGTACAGATCTTTAGTCAAATGTCAGGCTATACTTGAGGAATATGTGGCTGAAATTTTAACTTTCATTGCAATCTGTGATGCTGGCCACTGGGAAATTTCATTTCTTAATTCCCTCTTGGACAGCCTGAAGACACCTTGACTTTCCTGCCCTGGGAATAGAATACTTTTGAGGGGTGAGGGATGCCATGTCCCCTAACAATAACACAAGTTAAGGAGGCCTCATGTTATAAACATTTAAGCCAACTCTTTCCCATAAGAGGTTTGGGGTTAAGTCACAGAAATTATTTTTCCTTTTTCCCCCTCTTGAAGTCTTGAAGATGACGACAGATATTTAGTCCTTTCAGATTGCTCAGGAACTACTTTGTATCTAAAGATCAGGAAGGACTGAGAAAATCATGACCAGAAATGACAGACAAAGCACATTAATAGATAAAAAGTGCTTTCTTCTTCCTGGAGACTAACTGTGTATATATATATATATTTATACACATATAAAGCATGTACAACTCTAAATACATATTATATGTAAATTCATTTATATGTTTATAGATAATCTGTATGATATGTGTATAGAACTTGATGGTTTATACCTGAAGTATGGCTATATGGAAAATCATGTTGACTTCTAAATGGCTGGAAAGCCATCTTTAAAATGGTTGCAATGAAGAAAATTCAGCAAAATTAATTAGACTTTGCAGTTCTGTTTCCAGATTTTGAAGCTATGGTTAGGTAAAGAACTTTTGTCATTTTTTCTGCAATTCCAGCTCTGGACTGTTGATAGGTGTCAAACCAGAGCATGATGTCAAAGCAAGGAAGAAAACTGTCCTTCCTTTGTTCTAAAAGTCTCCCTTAACTTTATATAGTACTGACAGCTTCAAAGAGAGATGATGGATGATCTGAATGCCATAAGGTAACAGCTGAAGGACAGAGGACCAAGATTTTGGAAACCTGACTAGAGAGAAAGGTAGAACCTATGGGTGTGAGGGAGACTATGGATCTGTGGGCAGGAAGACTGATGCTAGCAGCAGGCAAAGGAAATTATTGTTACACCAATGGCAAGTGAGGAGTCAGAGGAATGAGAAATTGGTTTGACTTGTTCTTTCACTGTGACGGTCATGGAGCTCTGGAACAGGCTGCCCAGAGGGGTTGTGGAGTCTCCTTCTCTGGAGACATTTAAAACCTCCCTGGATACATTCCTATGTGACTTGCTCTAGGTGGTCCTGATCTTGCAGGGGGGGTTGGGCTAGATGATCTTTTGAGGTCCTCTCCAACCCTTAACATTCTGTGATTCTGTGATTCAACTGGCAAAAGATCATGCATGGCATGATAGGAAACCTGGGTTTACATGAACAAAATGACTGTGCTCAGGAGCCACTAGACAATTTGATTCACCCTTTTACATCTTTTCCTTGTTATACAAATGACTGTGTTCATGTTTGCTTCCCACCACTTGTCCTCCCTCTTTCAGGGATTAAAATGTGGAATTTTTTTGTTCTGGGAATAAGTTAGACATATGATTACGTATTCCAGTGTCGTTTATGTGGATAATTTGGAACATGTACTGCGAAAAGGTTTGTATTTGCAGGACTCTCATTCTGATGCAATTGAATGGTGCTAGGGAGAATGCACTTTTCTTTCTTTCTCTCACACAGAGTCCTTGTGTGATGCTAATCAGAGCAGATTTAGCAAGTGCATAGTAAAGAAAGCTTGAACAAAGAGACATATCCTGAGGAGAAGTAAAGTAAGTATTGACTGGTTGTTGTGAAGAGTAAAGTGTCTATTGTGTGCTCTGAATGGCACAAGTATTGTAGGGAAGAAAAAAAAAAAAAATCATAGGATTAAAGCCAGCCTGTAAGCATAGGCATAGCATGCTGACTTAAAGTTCTTGTAGAACTTCAAATGGTGTTTTCCTAGGCTTTTTTGAAAGTTTGATTTTGAAATGTTAATATTCTTTAAACAAGGGATTTTTGTTTTCACTCTGTATAACTGTGTCTCCGCTGAGTCATTAAGTACACCTTTCTGATGGTAACAGCTCACTTCTCAGATCTCTGAAGAAAACTCTTGGCAAAGAGACCTAAGGTTAATGCCTGGTATGAAGCTGTCATTCCCAGCTTCACATTACACAAAAAAATTATTCATAATTCCTGAATAAGGAATAAATATTTTACCACTGGTTGATTTTCTGGTAGGATGGATCTCTTTACCTTGAGAATTTTCTGTTTTAGTGATCTTAGAGAAATTTATTTCTAGCCAAACAACATTAAATGTATAGCATGAAATATTTGTGCAGAGAAACTAAACATTTGAAATGTCATGGTGGATCAAAGACGGCTATATTTCCTAAACTACAGGAGGCCAGGGGTTATCTAGCAACATTGTAAACCGTAAGAGAAAGAAAACAAAAACAGTTTAGTTATATATGTTGAAATACTACATCAATAAAAACTCACAATGAACTTGTTTACTACAGCAATCCATCTTCATTCCCAGCTGGTGTGTAAATACAATACAAAAGGTTATATGTTATTTGGTTAAGAATATTAACAGAAAATATTATTTTATTTTTCCTGAAATTATAAGATAAAGAAGGAACAAATGACCTGGGGTAGGCATTGTAACAACAAAAGATAAGGAAAGAACTTGTGCCTTCTTTAGCTCAGTCTTTATTGATGGAAGGTTGACTTTTAGGCACCTGACATATTCTGTGTTCAGTGTAAGAGTCTCTGGGTGTGAATACTACCAATGCTAGAGGAAGACCAAGCAAACAGAAGCATAAGCCTACAAGACCAGATATGTTCAAGGATGCTGAGGGAAGAGTCTGAAGTCATTGCAAAGGCTGTTTTCTGTTACCTTTGAGAGGTCATGTCTATTCAACGATCTCCCTGATAACTAGAAATGGCAAACCAAACGACATACATTAAAGATTAGAGAACTATAGGCTAACCAGTCCACTTTTGGCCCCGAAGAAGGCTATGGACTAAATTACACTGAGAAGCCCTTTACAGGGACACAAAACCCATGGTGACTGGTAACAGCTACTTTGCATTCACTATGGGAAAATTGTGTTTCACCAACATCTGATTGTCTTTGAGGATGAGATGACTGGCCTGGTGGATGAGTGGAGACCAGAAGATATTGTTTTCTCTGACTGTAACAAAGCTTTGGAAATGGTTTCCTGTAGTACTGTTTTTGCAGCCAAAGTGGTAAAAGTAGGCTGGACAGCTGGAAAACTTGTTAGGCTGCCAAAAGATTATGATCAGTGGTGTGAAGTCCAACTGGCGGGTGATTACTAGTGGCATTCCTCAGCAGCTGGTACAGGGGCAAATACTGATTAATGTCTCTATCAATGAGTTGAGTGGTGGGAATGATAATAAATCCTCACCAAGTCTGCAGATTATACCAATGCAGGGACCAATCAATACACTGGAGGGAAGGACTGTCATTCAGAGATATTTCAGTAATCTAAAGAAATGGTCTGACAGAAATGTCATGGAGCTCAATAGTGGCAGACTGAAGAACATAAGACTAGGGGGAGATCTAAATGTCATTTTCAACTTTTTAAACAGGATTTATAGAGAAGATGGAGCTAGACTTTTGTCAGAGGTTCACAGCAAAAGGGCAAGAGGTAATGAACAGAGGCTATGGCAAAGGAAATTGTAATTAGATCTAAGAAAAAAAAAATCTTTACTGTGAGGATGGTTATACACTGGACCAGGTTCCCCAGAGAGTTTTGGGTTCTTTACTTCTAGAGATAGCTAAATTTGTATTATCCCTGTGTTGAGATGAGTGTCGGATATAGATGACTTCCGAAGCCTTTCCAACCTGACATATTTAGTGGTATTGTGAAGAAGAAACTGGTGATCATAGAATTCTAGGACCCAAATTTATAATGTTAAAAAAAGTACCATTAGATGGACATATCTGTCATATACCAAGAAGAAAAAGTGATTATTGCTTGATACATACATATAGGAGGTCTTAGACTTTCCTGTTTGTGTGAATGTAGGCCAGGAGGTACAAGAGTTACTGTCCTCCACAAAGCATTGTAGACACCTTTTGATCTTTGAAAGACAAATTGTAGCAAAGCAGCACATGACACACATATCTTTGCTTTATTTGCAGTATAACTGAAGATGGAGCTTATGCTAATTTATGTCCAGTTAATAAAATAAAATCTGGACCTGTGGAAGAACTTGGGTAGGAAGTATTAGTAACTCATTTACTGGCTGAAAAGTGCACAAATTTGAGTGACTTGTGCCCTAGAAACTCTCAAATCTTCTGTCCTGGAATATTACTAAATGTTTTCAAATATTTTCTTTTAATGGTTTCAGTTATCCCTAAAGATATATTGGAGCAATTCTTATTCCTTGTAGTAGTTAACCCATATGTAGTCATACTGACTTAGATCATATATAGCAAATTCCTTACATTTGACTAAGTTTGTTTTAGTTTTGACTATTGCATATGCATTAATCTTCTGAACAGCTTAATGCTGATCTCCTGTATGCTATTCATATCATTTATACAGAAGGTTTTGTTCTCATAGACAAGTGTAGGAAAGTCAGAGTTTTAAAACCTGTTTGAGGTGTTAGTAAAACTATGGTCATCTGAAGGAAAGACTTGGATATTTTCGAATAATTTAGGATGCATTTCCGAATACACTGCATAAAATCCTTGTCTGTTCATACACTAATTTGCATTATAATATGAAGTTAGAGGAAAACATACTTCTCTAATTCCTTTCCTTCAAGACATAGAAAACTATTTCTTTGAAGAGTTTTCCAGAAAACTCATCATGAGACAAGCATCTGTGTCCATTTTCTTGCTGGCGCTATGGCCATAAGCCTGAGGAATTTGCAAATGACTTCCTTTAAAACTTGTTTCTGCCATGTCTGACCTTTAGTCTACTCACTTTGCATAGATGGAAACCATTGCTCTAACCTTTTAGTTGTTGTTTCTTTTTTTTTAAGAAGTGATGTTTTAACTGTGATAATCACAAAAAATACTCATGAAAGAGGACTTATGTTCTAAGTTTCTTTTAAAAAGCCAGTCATGACTGCAGGAAACTTAATTGATTGTTTATTCTGTACACATTAGCTGGACATTGAATGGAGAATCTTAATTTACTAACATTTCATTACAAACACTGAGATCTGTTCTTTCCAAGATAGATGCAGGACACTACATGGCTCAGGAAACTTGTAATGCAACACAGAGCCCATTATTACACAATTCACAGCCTCAGATTCAGAAATGGTGATGACTGAAAGTCATTACCGTCTGACAACAGCTCCATAAATTTATGTCAAAGGAAATGATGATTCCAGTCTGGTTTGTTAAGGGCATCTGTCCTCTTAATAAAATCATGTCTGTTGGTTTAGATCTCGCAGACTAAATAGGAATAGAAAACAACCATTCAAGAAAAGACTCCAGAGTGCAGCAGGGTTGTGCAAATAAATACTCGCTCCCCTCTTGCCTCCTAGCAGCTTTCTGGAATCCTTAATTTATTCGCAGACCTCGGCTGCTCTTGAACTCTAAACAAACTAAAGGCAGTTTGCTTAGCTGTTTTCCTTGAGAGAATCCATGATATTTTCTCAGAAATATGAAGATGTTGCATTCAGTCACTGGTGTCACATGTGGGGTTGAAATGGGGATCAGTATCTCCCAAAAGCAGTAATTTTCTGATCTAGAATTGAAATATTTTATAAATCTCATGAGAAAGTTTTTTCAATCCCACATTTCCACTGTTACAGCTTAACACTTATAGGATTGCCTCTTCAGTGTGAGACTGATTTGATCTCTGTTTTCGGGAAAAACAGGACATTTGACTAGCTGCCAATGTCATAGCTTTTAGTACTACTTGTGGTTTGTTTGTTGTCCAAATAAGCAGCAAAAATGTAATGATGGTATAGATATGGGTGCATAACTAACTAGTTTAAGTCTCTTTCATACAAGTATATTCAAAATAGGTATAATATCCAAGAATTTAGGTCAGATAATTTTAATTCCATACCTGGGAAATTGTCTTGTTTATATTTGTGAAAATGAAATAAACAAAAAATATGCTTTTATATTTCTATCAGTCATAGTGTATACAGAATCATAGAATGCATTGGGTTGGAAGGGACCATCAAAGGTCATCTAGTCCAACCCCCCTGCAGTAAGCGGGGACATCCTCAACTAGATCAAGTTGCTCAGAGCCTCATCAGTCCTGGCCTTGAATGTCTTCAGGGATGGGGTCTCCACCACCTCCCCATACAACCTGTTCCAGTATTCCACCACCCTCTTAGTAAAGAGATTCTTCCTAATTTGCAATCTAAATCTACCCTTCTCTATTTTAAAATCATTGCCACTCATCCTATATCTACATGCCTTTGTAAATAATCCCTCCACAGCTTTCTTGTAGGTCTTCTTCAGGTACTAGAAGGCCACTGTAAGGTCTCCCCAGAACCTTCTCTTCTCCAAGATGAACAACCCCAACTCTCCTTTCATAGGAAAGGTGCTCCAGACTTCTGATCTTCTTTGTGGCCCTCTTCTGGACCTGCCTCATCAGGTCCATGTCCTTCATCTGTTGAGGGCTCCAGAGCTGCACACAGTACTCCTAGTGAGGTCTCAGCAGAGTAGAGGGGCAGAATCACCTTCCTTGTCCTGCTGGCCATGCTTCTTTTGTGGCATCCCAGGATGTGATTGGCCTTCTGGGTTGCAAATGTGCACTTCTGGCTCATGTTTTCAGACCATGAAAACTATCGCCCTGTCAGTCTCACCTCTGTGCCTGGGAAGATCATGGAGCAGATTCTCCTAGAGGGTCTAACAAGGCAAATAGAGGACAGTGGGGTGATAAAAGACAGCCAACATGGCTTCATCAAAGGCAAATCCTTCCTGACAAATCTAGTGGCTTTCTATGATAAGGTGACTACCTCAGTGAACAAGGGATGACCTATAGATGTGATCTATCTGGACTTCTGCAAGGCTTTTGACATCGTCCCCCACAACATCCTACTTGCCAAGTTGGAGAGATACGGATTTGATGGGTGGATGGTCGCATCCAGAGGGTGGTGGTCAATGGCTTAATATGCAGATGGAGATCAGTGACAAGTGGTGTCCCTCAGGGGTCTTTACTGAGGCCTGTACTGTTTAATATTTTCATCAATGATATTGACAGTGGGATCGAGTGTACAATCAGCAAGTTCACAAATGGCACCAAGCTGAGTGGTGCTGTCAACAGGCTGGAGGGATGGGATGTCATCCAGAGGGACCTGGATAAGCTGGAGATGTGGGCCATGGTGAACCTCATAAAAAAAGCCAATTGCATCCTGGGCTGCATCAAGAGAAGTGTGGCCAGCAGATCGAGGGAGGTGATTCTGACCCTCTGCTCTGGTGAGACTGCACCTGGAGTACTGCATCCAGCTCTGGAGCTCTGTGTTTTCAACACAGGAAAGACATGGACCTGATGGAGCAGGTCCAGAGGAGGGCCACGAAGATGATCAGAGGGCTGGAACACCTATCCTACGAGGACAGGCTGAGGGGAGCTGGGGTTGTTCAGCCTGGAGAAAGCTCCAGGGAGATCTACTAGCAACCTTCCAGTACCTGAAGGCAGCCTGCAGGAAGGCTGGAGAGGGGCTGTTTACAAGGGCCTGTAGTGAAAGGATGAGGGGTAATGGGTTTAAATTAGAGAAGAGTAGATTTAGATTGGATATCAGGAAGAAGTTCTTTACATTGAGGGTGGTAGAACAATGGAATAGGCTACCTAGGGAGGTGGTTGAGGCCCCACCCCTGGAGATATTCAAGGTGAGGTTGGACAAGGCTCTGAGCATCCTGGTCTAGTTGAGGGTATCCCTGCTTATTGCAGGGGGGCTGGACTAGATGATCTTCGAAGGTCCCTTGCAGCCCTAGCCATTCTATGGTTCTATGTCCAGCTTTTTCTCCACCAGTACCCCAAGTCCTTTTCTGCAGGGCTTCTCTCTATCACCTCATCCAGCAGCCTGTATTGATAATGCGGATTGTTCATACCCAGGTTCAGGACCTTGCACTTGATTGTGTTGGACCTCATAAAGTTCACTTGTGCCTACCTCTCAAGCCTGTTCAGGTGCCCCTGGATGACATCCCATCCCTGGCATATTGACCGCAACATTGAACTTGGTTTCTTCTGCAAATTTGCTGAGGGTGCACTCAATTCCATTGTCTATATCATTGACAAAGATATTAAACAGTACTGCTGCCAGTATAGATCCCCGAGGGAAATGACTTGTCACTAATCTCCATCTGGATATCAAGCCATTGACCACTATCCTCTGGATGTGACCGTCCATCCAATTTCTTATCCAACAGTCTACCCATCAAATCCATACCTTGCCAACTTAGTGAGAATGGTGTTGTGGGAGACCACATTAAAAGCCTTGCAGAAGTTAAGATAGATAACATCCATTGCTTATCCCTTGTCCACTGCTGTAGTCATTCCATTGTAGAAAGCCACGAGGGTGGTCAGGCAGGACTTGCCCTTAGTAAAGCCATGCTGTCTGTCTCAAATCACCTCCTCATCCCCAATGTACCTTAGTATAGCTCTGGGAGGATCTGTTCCACAATCTTCCCAGGCATGGAGGTGAGGCTGACAAGTTGGTAGTTCCCAGGGTCCTCCTTTCTACTCTTTTTAAAAATGGGTGCAATGTTTCCCTTTTTCCAGTCACCAGGGACTTCACCTGACTGCCAGGACTTTTCAAATATCATGGAGAGTGGCTTAGCAAATGTATCAGCTAATTTCCTCAGGACTTTGGGATACATCTCATCAGGTCCCATAGACTTGCAATTGTTCAGCTTCCTCAGATGGTCATGAACCTTGTCTTCACCTACAGTGGGAGGGACTTTGTCCCCCCAGTCCCTATCCTGTGGTCCTTCAACTCAGGAGGTGTGAGGTGAGAGGTTGTAAGTGAAAACTGATCCTTCTCCTCATCTGCTGTTACTAGCTTACCATGCTTGCTCACTGGGGGGGGGGGGGGAGGGGATACATTTTCTTTAACCTTCCTTTCCTGGTTGACATGCCCGTAGAAGCCCTTCTTCTTATTCTTCACATCCCTTGCCGTGTTTAGCTCTAGCCAGACCCTGACATTCCTGACCTCATTCTTACACAACCAGGCAGCATCCCTATACACTTCCAAAGATACTTGTCCCTGATTTGACTGCCTGTGCAGTTCCTTCTTGCCTTTTAGTTTAACCAGCAGGTCTCAACTCAGCCATGCTGGTCTCTTCCCTTCCTTGTTTGAGTTCTTACACCTGGAGATCAAGAGCTCTTGCACTCTGTGGAAAGCATCCTTCAAGATCTGCCAGCTCTGTGCTTCTCCCTTGTTCCTGAGAACCATTTCCTAGGGGGTCCTACTGACTTGCTCCTTACAGAGCTAGAAGTTTGCTTTCCTAAATTTCAGGGTCCTGACTATGCTCCTTTTCTGACTTGTATCACTTAGGACAGTGAACTCCACCAGTGCGTGATCACTGCAGCCCCTGACATCCCTGATGAACTTTCCTGTATTGGTGACCATCAGATCCAGATGGGTATTTCATAACACAAATTTATGGGGTTTTTTTGCTGATGATATGAAGAATTTTTTTTTTTTATCATGTAACCAGGAATTTTTTTTTTCCTTTTTTTTTTCTTTGCACTGCATTTCCAAGTGAGATTAAATCTCTTGTAAAATGGTTGCATTCAAAAGTCATTTCATGTAGCAGCTGCCGGCCAATGACTATTCAGCATTTATTTCAACAATCCCGACAGGTATGCAGATGGTTGTTGTCCTATTAAGTTGTATCTTAAGTTAGTTTCTCTGCTGGTGTAAACTGATGTCACTCTATGAAATTTAAAGGTTATGTTTGAATTTAGCTGCAGATGCATTATATTGGAGTAGTGCATCCCAAGTATGTTTTCTAAGCATATTCATACCATGTGATCTAAAGCTGAGGCAAGAATTAAATATGAAAGCTATAGTCTAGCATTTTCTTAAGTGACAAAGGAAATGGTAAATGAAGGATTCAAAAATATAGATTGTGGTTTTGGGATGCCTAAGTGTGAATGTAGTAAAACTGAGTTATTAGGTATTTGATTTTCCTTGCCCATCTCTTCCTATGTCCCTGTTTTCCTGTTGCCATGCACACAAACATCCTCTGTTTTTTCTGGATGCTTGTTTATAGGGCCATTCTTTCAACCCAATCAAGGAATTGATTTGGGCTAATAAAAAAGGCAGTCAGGGAAGGCTTTTTTCATTTTTAAAAAGGGAATCCTAATCAGAGCTGTAGCCCAGGCAAGGAAATGATTGTGCTAGCACAGTAGAAAGCAAAGTGCACCATAAGACAGGGGAAAGAATAGTTTAAGCTGCTATTGCCACTAAATACTTTGCACTTGAAACAATAGTTTTAGAGGCGTTCCAATAACCATGTAAGTACTTCTGCATTTTCAACAAGATACCAACAGGTGTTTGTTTTCAACAAGATATTAACACCTGCCCACCAAAGAGCTCAACAAGTGTAAAAGAAAAAGGCAAGTGGATTTACTTATCGGTGATTCAAATTAAGTGGGAAAACCAGGTTGACAGCAGCTGTGTGCCTTTACTTGGAAACCAGCTACACGATATTTTGGAGATGCTGTTCCTAAGCTTCAGTGTTAGAGACAAGAAATTTGACTCATAACCTGACACAAAATAAAAAGAAAAGTATACGAGAAAGTGGCAGACCAGGGGGATCAGTTTTGCTGTCTGTTACCTTGATAGCTTTTTTGGCAGGAGATAAAAGTGACCTCCGATTTTAAGCAGACAAGGGGGTGCAGAACCTGAACTAGGGTCAATATTACAGGAGGAAATAAAAGGCATGTTCTGCCCCGGAGTCTAACACATGAAATTGAATAAGCTGTCAGCTTTATGTAACTATTTACTCCAGGGTGGAAATTAGTAGTTACCTTAGCAACACTAGTATCACCTGAGACATAGCTGTGCTGGCTCTGATTTACAGAGATGCATTTACTTTGACAATGTATTAAGTAACCTTTCTGAATGTTTGACTGTGTTTTTATGACAAATGAGATGTATTGCAGCCAGGAAAAATGGTTTCTTTAGATTTCAAAATGCTACATGCTGGTCAGACCCTTACCTGGCATAAATCCAAAAGACTTCATCGTCTATGAAGTAATGTTGATTTATTATAATGGAAGAGCCGGCTCATCATTTTGAACAGTGCCATGGTTTATTACCAGTCACTCTTTTTACTTGTCAGGTATTGAGGGGGTTTGATTTGCTTCCCACAGTATTTGTAACATCATGGTCATGAAAATGAGAACGGTTAACAACCCTTGCTACTGCCAGATCTACTAGGGTAATTGAAATGCACCTTTACCACTAAATTCAGGGTTGGCTTAGATTCCCTTCTGTCACAGAATGCTTCAAATATTAATGACACAACAAAGAAGCTATTACTGAGAGCACAGCTTTCTATCAGGAGAGTTCTGAGTTTGGCCCTATGATATTGCATGGTTCACATTACATGCTAGTTGAATTATTTAATCCAATAAAGTTGCCACCAGTTTGAGCTTCCTTATATAGATACCATACTGCCACCTTCAAAAGATGCATTAAAGTATATTGAATCCCATTTTAAACACTCCAAACAAGAATGAGTCTGCCACCTTCCAGGCCAAATTTGTTATTAGCTGTCAATACATGGAAACTGCCCCTTATTTGGGTGATGAATGTATTGAAATTTAAACTATTTCAGCTCATGTATTGTGGGTGAATTGTGATGCTGAAGATATTAAGATTACTTTTAAGTATAGGTACTCTGCATACACTGGGAAGGTTTGTCCTTATTATTCTCCATAGTAAACTAAAGAGATTTAATTTATAACATGACTTTGTCAGTCATTTTGGGGACCTTTCCTAGAAATCTAGTACAATCTCCTTGGAGCACAGTCACCAAATGGTGGGACATGGTTGTCCGTGTTTGAGTGAGGACAGAACTAAATCTGTTCAGTGGTTTCATTTTTCAGCTCAGTTCTTCAGCTCAGTTCTCCTGACTGCACTTTCTGAAGTTAGCAGCCTGTTTTCACAGGCAGTGTCTGCTTCTAGCAGTGACAACACTTGATGTCTAGAGTTGCTACCAAGAATTGGTCTACAGAACAAGGTAAGTGTCAAGCTCTCACTTGGCACTTCCACTCTTCTTCGATGGCCATCATCTGAGAAGGACTCTGTCCGTTCTGCTTTCGATCCTGATCTGTGTGTTCCTGAACCTGATACGAGAATCCAGCTCCTGAACACAGCTCCTGTCTCCTGCGGAGCCCAGTCTGGGATTCTCCTGGTGCCTGCTCTGCAGCATCAGTGGTGATGATGACGTAATTGCCCTCAGGAAAGTTGTGTTCAATACTAATTTTGTATGTGTTTGTATATATTCCACTATATTATTATTGTCATTAAAGCTGTTATAGTTTCCTTTTCTAATCCATAAATCTCTCTCCTTTATTCCCTTTCCCTTCCCCTTTGGGGAGGGAGGGGCGTTAAGAGAGGGCATCTGTTACAGTTCTAGTAGGCTGCCCTGACCCTAAACTGTGACAATTGCCTTAGAGGCAAAAAGACTTTCATAGTTTTATTTCATTTTCTTATCCCTCCTAGGTCTACAGCTTACTGGTTGCAAGGATGATAAGTATTGATTTTTATTTTCTTTCCTTTCTCCAGTTATGTATTCCCCCCCCTGGAAATCTTGTCCTGGCAAACTGAGAACTTTGCCCAGGATTTCCAGGCATGTGTCAGCCCTATTCTAAAGGGAGGGTTTCAGCCATACTGCAAACGGGACATAAGGTGTATGTAGAAAGCCATAACAGCTGCCACATGTTCAAAAATCTGAGGTATACGCAGCATAAGCATGCTGTGGATGGTAAGAAAAAAAAAAAAAAAAAAGAAAAATTGCAAAGTAATCCCGCTACTTTCTGAGGAAAAAATACACTTGTAAATAGTGGTATATTGTGAAGTTTCCAAAAAGTGCTGGACTCATTGAGCATGTACTAAACAATTCCCAAACAATACATATGTGCTGCAGTTTTCCAAGAAGTTACAAATTAGCTTATGTGTATTCACATTTTATATAAACAAGGAACAACTAATCCATTTAACTTCATCATTGACACCAGAGCTCATGTCCAAGCTGTTCCCTGCAATGACTCAATAGACTTTTCTGGTTGATGCATTCTGGAGAAAACTTTACTACACAGCAGGGTAAAATCTTCATTATTACTAAGTGCATTTCCTTGCATTTTGCTATACTAATACACTTTGTTGCTTTAACAATATCCTAACCAGCCAATTCACACCTTTCTATAATAGAAAATTGTTTTTATTGTTACTATACTGTAACACTCATGCTGTCTGCAGACATCACCAGGCATCACCTAGACTGCTGATAAAATTAATGAATATTTTGGATAACAGATTAATCTCTACTGGATTTTGCTAATAACGCATTTATGCCCTATAACAAAATATGATGGAACACTGCAGTTTGGTGGAACACTGGAAGAGGTTGCATGGGGAGGTGGTGGAGGCCCCATCTCTGGAGACATTCAAGGTCAGGCTTGATGAGCCTCTGAGCAACCTGATCTAGTTGAGGATGTCTCTGCTTACTGCAGGGAGGGGTTTGACTAGATGACCTTTGGAGGTTTCTTCCAACCTGGGGCATTCTATGATTCTATTCTGTGATTCTATGGTTTTTTAGACATCTATCGGTGATCCAAATCTTATTCCATCTATTGTGCCCTCTAACTTTTTGTTAAAAATCTTGCTGAGTTGAAAGTACAAAGAAGATAAATGCTTTTAAAAAATGCTGGTATATTTCATTAATGACACTGCCATGTAAACTAGTATTGGGGTTTTGGGGAGTTATTCTGTTTTTCTTCTTCTCTTAAAAGAATTTTTCCATACTTGTTTGTCAAGAAGGTAAATTGCTGTAGTTAACAGAGACAAAAGGGACGTAGCCACAGGGGGAGGGGTCCAGCCAGACGAATAAAGGGGGTTGGCTGGAGCCCCTAGGGCTCTTGTTTTGCTCCCTGCATTCGAGGGGAGGAGAAGCTGCCCTCGTGGTGGAGAGAATGCATCCCCACTGCGTCTCCTGTTCTCCTTCTACCCCTGCTGTCTCCAGGGGATCCTGCTGGACACCAGGATCAGCTGCCCAGGGGGGTTTGTGATGTGAGCTTTTCGTCGGCCATTGCCACGTGAGGCCTGAGCTGGCTCCGGAGTGGCGGGGAGACCATCGCGCCCTCCCTGCTCACCGGGAGCCGCCTGAGAGGTTGGGACTGGGTTCCTGGTGCTGTTTCCTGTTACTGCCGTAGTTACTGTTGTTTGTCTTATTATATAAGTATTTAGTAAAGAATGGTTATTCCTATTCCTCATCTTTGCCTGAAAGCCCCCTAATTTAAAAATTACAAGCATTCGGAGGGGAGGGGGTTGCATTTTTCCATTCCAAGGGGGACTCCTGCCTTCCTTGGCAGACACCTGTCTTTCAAACCAAGACAGATTTTGGCGCTCAACGTGGGGCTTGAGGGCATTGAGAGGATTGGTCTTTCAAACCAAAACAACTAGGCATGTAATCATGACCAGAAAAAGATGAGAGTTGTATCTTTTAATGAGACCCACTTCTCATGACTAGCATAAATACTTTTAATTTCTGTTGTTTGTACTAAAGAATCTTGAGTAACCTGGTTTTTATTTTTCCTTAAGGTTTGAATGAAGTATCCCCAGCAATCTCTTTATCAGAACCTTTTTCTAATATCAAAACTTGATCTTGACTTTCTAAATCCTTTAAAACTTTCTCAGATTAATTCAGACCTTTGACTCAAGCCAAGGTCCCTTGTTTGTGGGGATGAACTCTTCAGCTATTTCCTTGAAAACATCTGCTCCAGTCCGGTAAAAACATATTATTTTTAAAGATTATACAGAATTTTACAGATTCTGCTCCTGAATCATATTCACACATTATTTTCATAATAACTGATTTTTCCATCCCTGCGTTATACTTGCTGTTCTTCCCATAAAATTTTATTACATTTGGAAACCTCCTCTTGCCTTTTACCAATTATGATTGCAATTGTCAAATGAACATTCATTTGGCACTACTTGTGATTTTTCTATCTATGGTTAATAATGGTCTGCTTCCTCATTTAATTTTCTTTTCCTAACATACAAAAGACATATCTTTTTTTTAATTTTTCCAGGTGGGTTACATGTTTTGTTTGGTTTGGTTTTTGGGTTTGTGGGCTTTTTTGGATTCAGGTTTTTTTATAGTTTTTGTTTGTAGGGCAGTAGTCTTGGTTATTTTCTTCTTCTAAAATCAGTATTTTAAAATTCAATGTATGTTACAACAGCAAAACATGTGAAATACATTTTCTAATTAATTAATTAGTTAGTGACCAATATAATTTTGTTAAATATGAACATTTGTCACGGTTTAGGGTCAGGGCAGCCCCCTAAACCTATAACAGACGCTCTCTGTTAACCCCCCCCCCCTTCCCAGAGGGGAAAGAAAAAGGGAATAAGGGAGAGAGACTTAGCGATTAGAAAAGGAAACTAGAACAGCTTTAATGAAAATTAAATTAATAATTATAAAAATGGAATACATACAAATATATACAAATATATACAAAACCAGTATCGAACCCAACCCCACTGATGTTAATTACATCACTGTCACCACTGATGCTGTGGAGCAGGCACCGGGGGAGTCCCAGACTGGGTCCCGCAGCAGACGGGAGCTGTGTTCAGGAGCTGGATTCTGGTACCGGGTTCAGGAACACTCAGATCGGATCGAAGGCAGAATGGACAGAGTCCTCATTGGGTGCTCCGAGGAAGGAACCGAAAGAGGACCCGAGGCAAGCCAAGCAAAGGCTGGCAAGGCAGTCCAAGAGGGGAGAAGAGCCCAGAGACCCTTCGGGTCCCTCAGCTCTAGACCAAATAATGGCATATATGGGATGGAATACCTCGTTGGTCAGTTTTTAGAGTTAGCCGTCCTGTCCGCTCCTCCCTGCAGGTGCAGCCTTTCACTTTCTGCACCCCCCAATATGGTACACAAGACCCAGCAGTGGCCTTGGTCTGCATACCAATCCTTGGTAGTAACTCTAAACATGAGGTGTTATCACTGCTAGAAGCAGACACTGTCTGTGAGAACAGGCTGCTAACTTCAGAAAGTGCAGTTAATTAAAAGAACCAAGCTGAAAAGTAAAATTACTGAACAGAATTAGTTCTGTTTTCACTCAAACCAGGACAACATTGATCAAATATTTAGTACTATATTTTCAGTAAGAATGACATGTTTTAACTAATGAAAATTTTAATGGAATTAATTTGTCCATTTTGGGGCATGGGACAATGATAGTCATTTCCAGGTTTGGGGTAGTTTTTGGTGTAGGAAAATAGTTTCCATCTCAAAATTAAATTTCTTTTTTTTCTTACTGGTCTATATCTGCCTGTTATTTTTCTTCATACTCTTTTCAGCTTATTATGCATATAGTGTCATCATTTGAGATGAGATCAGTGTTTGTTTACCTTTTATTTATTCCTCATATTTCTATTTTTTGACAATAACTTGAAATACTAAGTGAGGTGCTTGGTGCTATGTTTTTTAATGTATGCTCAAAATATGACTAATGATACATCATAACCCTGTAGAATTGGTGGGAACAGGTATCATAGAATCATAGAATGGTAGGGGTTGGAAGGGACTTCTGTCGATCATTGAGTCCAACCCCCCTTCCAGCGCAGGATCACCTAGGGCATACCACACAGGAACAGATCCAGCTGGGTCTTGAAAGTCTCTAGAGGAGAATCCACAACCTCTCTGGGAAGCCTGTTCCAGTGCTTTGTCACTCTTACAGTGAAGAAGATTTCCTCATGTTGAGGTGGAACTTCCTGTGTTTCACCTTGCTGCCAGTACCCCTTGTGCTATCACAGGGCACAACTGAAAAGAGACTGGCCCCTTCTACTTGACACCCTCCAGATATTTGGAAACATTAGTAAAATCCCCTCTCAGTCTTCACTTTTCCAGGCTAAACAGCCCCAGGGCTCCCAGCCTTTCCTCATCAGAGAGATGTTCCAGTCCCTTCATCATCTTTGCAGCTCTCTGTTGGACTCTCTCTAGTATTTCCTTGTCCCTCTTGAACTAAGGAGACCAGAACTGAACACAATACTCCAAATGTGGTCTCAGTAGGGCAGAGTAGAAGGGGATGAGAACCTTCCTCGACCTGTTGGCCCACTCTTCTTTATGCACCCCAGGATACCATTGCCCTTCCTGGCCACAAGGGTACATTGCTGTTCCGTGGATAACGTATTGTCCACCAGGATGCCAAGGTCCCTATCCATGGGTCTGCTTTCCAGTGGGTCTACTAACAGTACTAACTTGTACTGGTGCATGGTGTTGTTCCTCCCCAGGTGTAGGACTCTACACTTGTCTTTGTTGAACTTCATTAGGTTTGCCTTCGCCCAGCTCTCCAGTCTGTCCAGATCTTACTGGGTGGCAGCACAACCTTTTGGTGTATTGGTCACTCTTCCCAGTTTAATATCGTTAGTAAACTTACTGAGGGTACACTTCATCCCTTCATCCTGATCACTGATGAAGATGTTGGATAAGACTGGACGCAGAACAGACCCCTGGGGAACACTGCTAGTTACAGGTCTGAACTACTGATCACAACCATTTGAGCTTTATTGTTCAGCCAGTTCTCAACCCATCTCATGGTCTGCTCTTCCAACCCATGTTTCCTGAGTTATCCCATAAGGATATTATGGTAGACAGTATCAGAATCCTTGCTGAAGTCAAGGTAGACAACATGCACTGCTCTTCCTGCATCTACCCATTCAGTCACAACATCATAGAAGGCTATCAGATTAGTGAGACATGACTGCCCTTTAGTAAATCCATGCTGTCTACTGTTGGTAACCTTCTTTTCTTCCACGTGCTGAGATATGATCTCGAGAATGAGGTGCTTCATTACCTTTCCAGGGATGGAGGTAAGGCTGACTTGTCTGTAATTACCAGGGTCTTCTTTCTTGCCTTTTTTTGAAGACTGGAGGGACAGTGGCTTTCCTCCAGTCCTCAGACACTTCACCTGTTCTCCATGATGTTTTGGAAATGATGGAGAGTGGTAGAGCAACAACATCAGCCAGCTCTCTTGGCACTCGTGGGTGAATATCCATTCCTTTGTTTCAATAAACATATGGAAAAAGATATTATTTAAATGTGCCTGCTTGGCACCTGGCTCCCAGAGTTAGAGATCTAGCTTTTATTCCTCTCATAAGCTATTGGAAGTGTTTGTGAAATACATGGATGTGGATGCTGAAAAACTGCTAGCAGAGGGATTTTCCTAGGTTCTCATAATATTCGGTGAGAATCCTGCCTTTCTCACACGTGTTATGAGAAACAGTAGGACGGTTTTGTAAACTAGACTAACATGTGGTGTTTGCTAAGTGCTGTTTATGGTACATTGGAAAAATATGTTGAAATAGGTGTTGTAGGACTTTAGCCAATCACCCTAGGAGATGGGTGATCACTGACCAATCGCCCTATGGGGCTAGGGTATATAAAACGGGGTTGTAAATTAATAAGGTTGCTTCTTTTGCCTGCTCTTGCTGAATTTATATGTTGCTGCATCTCTCTGCTTCCGGCATAAACAGCGACACATGGAGAAGGTTAATACCTGGATTTATTACTGAAACACTCATGAACAAGACGTCTAGTACTGGTGTTTGTGGCTCTCCTTTAGCTCAGAAATTTTTCTCTTCTGGGCAAGTATAATAGCACTCTTCATCTCTCATTTCCAGTTCAGATTCATTTGGGAACATAATTTACGAAACATTATTCTTGTACTCTTCATGCTTTCTAGAGGACCCATGGCTTCATCCCCTAAATGAACTTCGGCAGCACTTACACTACAAGATGATAAAGTGCAGTGCATTATTGCTTGAAGTACACCTTAATAAAGGCCACAACTGAATATAGTGCTCTTGAGTTATGGTTCACCACCTTGGAGCACCAAGCCTCCTTGCAGAAAAGCATGAGTGCAAAGACTGCACACTTTCAGTTTGAGGTTTCCATTGTTTGAGTTACTAAAAATGCTCTTTTCTATCAAGCTATACTACAAAGCAGTCACCATGTATTAAAGGTGTCAGGAGGTAAGGAGTGACTTCCTAAAAACACAATGAGCTTTCGAGCAAATGTTGGGGGGGTAAAAGGGTTCAGTTTAAGTGAAAAATGAAACATATTTTTAATTGCCTTGAGAACTGCAGCAGTGTCTAGAGAATTGATGATCATGTGAATTCTAGTGAATCTAGCCCTGCAGTGTTGCAAGGACACAATGCAAGTGGATTAAATAAGGAAGATAATGTGTAAAATATAGATGCATAGCAGGTCTAGAAAAAATAAGAAATCAGAAATTAATTTTTCTAATTGTAAACACATGCATAAGAGCAACAGTTCCACATCTGAAAATAAAGGTTAAAAACAACTCCTTAGGTGCAGAGGAAGGAAAGCAAATATTTTTTGCATACATTTTTGGATCCTGTGGGTTTCTGCCATAACAGTTCCCTTGAAATTGCTTCTTTACTGATAGGAGGAACTAATCTTTATGTAAAGGAGCAGTGCCTGAAGAAATCATTAGGGCAATGAATATTTCAGAAAGAGCGTGGGGAGTACTTCAGGGAGAAAGGCATATCAGCAGAAAACCTGTTCTAAGGAAGTTTATGGCATTTTAAATCATTTCCTGGACTCCTTTTTACATGTTAGAAGACAATTATATATTTGCAACATGCATGCATCATGGTTTTGAAAGATGGATTTTTCCATGTTACATGGGGAGAGGGTTACTGATAGCTGTGCAAGAAAAGTATTCTATTTCTTACCATCTCTGCTACTATAGTGCTTGGATTCCGCTTTTGTTTTTGTGGGGGTGATGAAAGCTCGAAGAGTCAGCACAGAAAGGTAGACCTTGCCAGTCAATACATCTCTATGCAAAGTAGGGGCTCAGAGTTCTTGCGCTGCTTGTTCCCTTTGTTTTTGAGAGCAAGCGCAAGCAGGGACTTCAGTTTGCAAAGCTGCCAATGGGGTATCATTTTTTTAACTTCTGCAAGCCTCAGCACCCTGCTGATGGGAACCAGTTGTGACCCCAATGTCCTTTTGAGGCCTTACTGTGAGTAAGCTATCCCACACAGCTCAGCACCCAGGTCCACTTCAGCATGTAGGTCTGCAACTTCAGGAACCCATCCTCTGGGTCTTCTACACTTTTAAGGCCAGGCGAGCTAAGAGGAAGAGGACTATAGAGACTTTTATTTTTCCTTCTGGTCTTTCCTAGTTGGTGAGGAAAACAAAATGGAAAGAGAAGAGAAGGTAGTCACATTTTTATTGCCTGGGGATTGCCTAATCCACAGCACTATCGATATCAGGCTTTGTTTCAGATTAGTCAGCTCTGAGTGCTGTGCCTGCTGTGGCAGACAAGGTCTCATCAACAGACCTCCAAATCTCATGTGACTAACAGTGACAATGAAGAGGTGCTTTTTTGATGTTTTGTGTTGAACTATACTATAGCCAAGCTTTCCTTCCTCATGATTTGTGAGGAATATTCACAGTGGAGTTCTTAGTCTGACTGAGGTTAGGTTTTTATTGCATAGCCAGCAGCTCTGCCCTGCCTGTCTGCAGCTCATTTGTTCATTATGTTATATGTTTTTCTGTTGTGCAATTTTGTGCCTGGGTATTGAAGGACAGAGGAAATAACCAAGTTAATCCTAAAACTCCTGGAATATATTGGAGGATTCTGGATAAACCATTGTGAGTCAAGTATGGTAGAAAGGTACCTTTAACTTTAGCCTTTTGGGACAGAATTGAAGTATGAACCTTCTTCTTCATGATGAAATATCATCACAAAGATATACTTCTGTCATAGGTTGACTGGCTGGCTGACAGACACACCCTCAGCTTCTCTCTCACTCTCACTGCTTAACAGAACAGGGGGAGAAAATAGAAAAAAACAAAAAAGAACTCATAAGCTGAGAAAAAGACAGGGAGATCACTTAGCAGTTAGTCACAGGCAAAACAGACGACTTTAATTAAGAGTGAAATATTAGTTTATTGGGACAATTAATTTATTGCCAGTTAGAATTGGATAATGAGAAACAGACAAAAACAGAAACATCTTCCCTCTCCCCCACCCCTTCTTCCCAGGTTCAATCTCACTCATTCATTCCCCACTCTTCTATCTCCTCCCCCTTCCAAGCAGTGTAGGGTGTTACGGGGTTCTGTTCGATCCATAACACCTCCTCTCTGCTGCTTCTTCCTCTTAATAACACTTTTTCCTTACTCCAGCATGTGTTGTCCTCATGGGCTGCAGTCCTTCAGGATAATCTTGTTCCAGCATGGACTCTCTATGGGCCACAGTTCCTTCTGCAAATAATCATCACTCTAGCATGCAGTCTTCCATGGGCTGCACTGTGAATATCTATCTGTTCTAGTGTGATCTTTACAAAGGCTGTAGAGGAAGCTCTGCTGGAGCACCTTCTCCCACTCTTTCTCTCACCTTGGTGCTCACAGAGTTCTTTCTCACACTCTTCTGTTCCAGCTGTATGTTGTTTTCCACCATTACTTAACTATGTTTTCCTTGAGACGCCACCAGCTTGACTGATGGGCTCAGCTGTGTCCTGTGGTAGGTTGATTGTGGAGCTGACTATGGCCCTTACAGGGCAGCCCATAACCTCTTCTGGCACCTGGGAGTTGCTGTCTTTTACAAAAGTGTACTATGCCTGGTTGCAGTGGAAGTTAATTTTCTCCATAGCAGCCTGTATGGTGCTTTACTTATGAAACTATCTCAACCTATGAGTTTTCAGCATTTGTTTTTTTATTCTTTCCCCCATCCCACTAGAGGGATGGGGTGGGAATGAGTGACTGGCTGGGGGCTTAGCTGTCCGCCAGGGTGAACCCACCACAAACAGTCAGGATTTTGCCAAATGGTGGCCCCAGGAAGACAGTAGCTCCCAGCTTCTGCTGAGTTAGGAACCTCTGCTTTGTGTATAGGTAATATACTTGTCACAGCTCAAATCAGCTTGTGTCACAGATCAGGAGCTACACAGCAGAAGGAACCTCTCATTACAGGGGAGGGGGAGAGAAACTGTTCTGAGATGAAACCTCACTAAAAAGGTTTTAAAACAAATTTAAAAACTGAATAGGAATAAATTGCCAAGGCCAGATGTCATTCACCCATGAATATGAAACTGCTGAACTGCTAACTGGGGCTTGCAGTATATTCTTTGTATCATCCTCAGTACCCATGGAAAGAAAACTGGCAAGTATGACAAAAACTTTAAAAAAAGAGCTTCAGAGCAATCCTGATTAATATAAAAAAGTAAATCAGATTTCCATGAGAATAAACCTGTTAGGAGCTATGAAATAAAGCGAATTAATTAGAAGACCTATGAATAAATATGATGAAGCAAATTAAAGTCAATACGTTTTTTGTAAGAGGAAGCCAATTCTTCTCATATGTGGCATATACAGGTGATACAGTCAATGTCATTCATCTAGTTGCGTAAAAAAGCACTGAAAGACAGGGCTTCCTGAAAAAAAGCCAGGAAATTATCAGTAGGAGGTGTCTTTCTTGGCTGATAAATAATTTAGAGGTTAGGTTTTAGAATGTAAATTCATTACCGTTGAGGCTCCATATCCTGTGTTTGGGACTTACAGGGTTTAATAAGCAAGAATATTCTTAACTTGGAGAAAGAAAGGGATGAACTGTGAAGTTAGAGGTGATCATATCAAGCTATCAGCAAAGATGCATTCTGTTCTTAGCAATTAAATAATACACTGGCAGGAAACAGTGTCAACATATGCATGTGAAGTAGTAGATAGTCCCAATTTCATGTATGTTTCTTTATACATATGTGTATATATTTGCAGGCCTGATGAACTCTAAATAAGCTATTATGCATGTGTGACCTTAGGTTAGTAGGAAACAAAGTTTTCTGAAGAGTCAAAAAGCCCCAGGTTACTCTACTACATATATTTATAGTATATCAAGAGTTTACTATATGATATCGCACTCTCCTGGTTTGAGCAAGAACAGACCTAATTCTCTTCAGTAATTTTACTTTTCAGCTCAGTTCTTCTAACTAACTGCACTTTCCGAAGGTAGCAGCATGTTTTCACAGGCAGTGTCTGCTTCTAGCAGTGATAACGCCCAATGTTTGGAGTTACTACCAAGGATTGGTGTGCAGACCAAGGCCACTGCTGGATCTTGTGTACCACATTGGGGGGTGCAGAAAGTGAAAGCTTATTGTTTAAAAACAATATTCAAGATTAACAATAACATTAGTTTTCAATAACGCAATAATTCATCCTGAATACAGAAAAAAATGGATACTACAAAAAACCGTGCTATTGGTATTTACTGAATGTTGTATCAGCAGGAATGCTGATAATGAGTACTAAGACTTAGATGGTCGCAGGCTAAATTTGTTACGTCTACATGTGTATCCAGATTGGTGATTGGGAACTCTGAGATATGGAAAAGGACATTATGTCATTTCCTTTAGCTATAATCATCTCTATGAGAAAAGGAAGCTTTGTCTTGAAACATTCTGCTGTGTGTGTAATTCTAATGATACCAAATATTAATATCATATATGTAACATACAGGATTTTTTTTTCTTTTTTTTTTTTTTTAAGCAATTTGCTTCACTTAATGGTACATATAAATTAATCTTGGGAGGAAAAATGGTAGGAAAAAGGGTGAGTGTTTCTAAATATAAAATAATAAATGTAAATAAATATAAATAAATAATAAATAATAAATTATAAATAATATAATATATAAAAACAACAAAAATCTAATATATATAAATATATAGTAGTAATATAAATATATAAATATAAAATAATCAAATAAATAAATAGTAAATAATAAATAATATAGAAAATTACAAGATTTCTCACATGTGAGAAGGGATAAAGGCCAAGACTTGCTAAAGTAACCTAAAGAGTATCTCCTTAGGCTATAATTAGGCATTTGTCCACTTTGCTGTGGTGGCAGGCACCCACAAGAAATTATGTTGAGAAACTGCTAGCTCAGCACTATTCAAAGCAAAATCATGCCTAAATATGGCCTTTCAGAACCCAGCTTGAGGCAGCTATATTTAAGATTCTTTCAGAAATTCAACGACCCTTGTAAGAAGTTTCCAGCAACATTTCATTCTGTAGTGCCTCAGGATTTCTAGTTGAAGAAGAATTATATTTTGAAACTTCTGAAAATTAGAAGTTTACTTTTAATGAAAAATCTCATTTGTAAAATTGTCATGTCATCTTCCTTTCTCTTTCTGCCTTAGAAACACATCTCAAGCTTTAAAGGACAAATGTCTCTACCTTGTGAAAATGCACTTTAAATGTTGCTTTTCAAAGTTCAGCTCAAGTGATGCTGCCAAGGTATTTCCTTCTGCAGAAAATAATTCACAGATTCCAACTCACTGGGAATACAAAATCTTTGTCTTACGCCAGTGTAACTGCAGCAGTATTTTCCTGGACTGAGGATTAAGTTTGCTGAAGCAAAAAAATGCCAATCTATCTGATCTATTTCAACGTATATTGCCAGACGTAAAGATGATTCATCAGTCTTCCTTTTCTAATAGTACCTATCTCAAGTGGGCAGTAAAGAATGACCAAACTGACTATCAGATGGGAAAGAGCAGAAGTTGGAACAGTATTTGCCTTGCTCACTTTGTACTTGACTGTGTGTCCATGCATTCATGTCTAGAGTTGCAGGGGTTGCTCGAGCATTTAATTACTTGAATCCCAATGAGATGAAACTGCTTGGTTCAGAAGATAGCATAATAAAAGTATTCTTCTGAGGTAGCTATATAATTTTTTTAAGCTTTACTGACAAGCTAGAAATAGTTACAGATTTTAAGTGTTGCCACTGATTATATTGAAAAAGCATGGAAAACATGAGCCTACATTTTCTTCTACCCCCATGTTCCTCCAGGAAGAGCAAAAGAAGGGAGTGTGAGCTTTCCAGGGAGCTGCTTAATTATCTGGCTGACTACACACCAGCTTTGGCTTTGTCATACCCACTGTTACAAACTGCACAGATTGATAAGGTCCTAAAAGGGGACAATCTGGGACTAAGACCTCCCATTCCTGAAGCACTGTGTAACTAGGTCACAAAATGGGAAGACTGGCTTCACATTAGCTCGCATTGTTCAATGCCTGAAATCAGTACACAGACTGTAGGTGTCTTGCCAATATCAAGGCAGCAAGAAGGATCAGAGTAGCCAAGAGACTCAGAGAAGAAGGAAATGTAAAAATAGTACACACTTAGAGTGTGTATTTCCTATGTATTTGAGGAAAATGGATGTCTTCCAGCTTATGAATATTGTCACTGGGTGTATCTGGTATCCAACTAAGTGTGCAGATATCACATGTCAGTAATTATAAGTGGCATAATTCTTTCTTGACTTTGCTTGTCCGTAGTGGTTTTTTGTGTTTTTTCACTTCTTTATTTCTTCTATTTTGAAACTAGTTCTTCCCTATATAGTTTGCATGAAAATGGTGAAGTTTTTCCATGTAGTAGAAGAAACAGTTCATGGACTTTGGATACAAATCCAACCAGAGAAAAATATCACCAAAGAAATACAGATAGTCAGTGACTCATGTAAAATGCAGTTTGACATTTGAGCATGCAAGATGATTCGTGGGATGTGGATTAAACAACTCCCAATTTTATGTCTCTTTAAAGAGAAAACTGCCAAGTTGGGAAGAGAATATATTATTTATTTTTATTTCAGGGTAGAAATAGTATTTTGATTTTTAGTATGCAATAGAAGAGCACTTGCCAGTGCACATTTGTACACAGACAAAAAGAGAAGGAATTCTTAGGCCAGACAGGAGCAGAGATAGTTACAGTCCCTGATTTTTCTTCAAAGTGATTTATATTGATATGTTAAATAGCATAAATTTGTATTTTTGTACTAGTTTAAGTAATGAAAGATCATATTGTTGGAACTCATGTGTTTTGACTTAGGTAAGTAGAATGTGAATAAGAATTCTCCCTGTAAACAAGAATAATTTTCTTCAGGCTTCTACTTAACTATATGCTATGAACTATATAAATATGATCCTTTTATCAGCTGATAGATCACCTGAGCTACAAGCCTTATTTATAGCACAGAATTCTTTCACTTTAAATGTTTGGTTTTCTGGCATTACATGCTGCTTAAGACAAAGTATGTTTTCATTGTGTTTGCACCTAAAAAGGAGGTTCATGATAATCAATGCATGGTTTGAAGAGCAGTAAAAAGTAACAAATTAAGCTCTGAATTTTCCTCATATTGCTTTCTTTTCTCCTGGGGAGGAGATGGAGAGGGAATCCTTGCAGATTTGGGTGATACTTAATCACATGACTAAATATCATAATCACACAGTGATGTACTCTTATTCAGTTCATGAGATAAATTATGACATATGTGGGAGGAGCTGTTACTACCTCCCTCCTTTTTCTGTTCCTTGCATTTATTCTAATCAGAATAGGATTAAGTAGAAACCAGAGGTTTCCCTTTGCATCCATTAACAACCTGGACAACTCTCTATATGTTTAGTCAGATCTACTGAAGGCTGAAACAGAGCTGCCACTGGATGCACACATATCAATACCCTCAGAAGCACTATTGCTATGTGCAGTTTTTAGACCAGCTCCATTGCTCAAGGAGGTCACCTATTTTCACTAACTAAGTCTCAGATTGGTCCCACCAGTCTCTCTTATCTTTTCCTTTAGCTTTGAATGCATATGTCTCAAAGAAGTACTAAAAAGTGAGACTATACTCCTCATGCTTTGATTTGATTATTAAGAGCTGTGTGGTTATTCACTCCTTTTCCAGAGAAGATACATGGAATTCTTGGATAGAACTTGGCTCAAATTCTTTCGTGTTACAGCACATATGAGACAATCTGCAAGGTTTTGCACATAGTAAACTACTGTCAGAAGCAGAGAGAATTAGAGGAAAAGTGATAAACCTCACATGTTCTTGTTACAAATGCATCCTAGAGTCACTCCTCTACTGCTAATGTTTATGCACTTCTTCTCCCTCCAAGCACTGCTTAAATTCCTATTTTAGCCATATCTGCCTTTCTTCTGGTTAACACAGTGATTTGATTGTGCTATAGCATTATTTTACTGCCATAGAGGTCTACATGGAGAGGGGAAGGTGATAATATTATGCAGTGCAACTTTGCTTTGCATAGTACTTGCCTGTTTCCTTAATATATTCATTTTCACTTCTAATACTATTTTGGAAAGACAAATGTCATAATCCATGGATAATTAAGATGTTAGACTAATTCTGTCATCTCATTGCTTTCTTAATCTGCCCCTAATCAGATTAAATACCTCAATTTAGAAGTTATTGACATTGCAGATTGCTGAACTCCAAGGGAGCTGTTACAGCCTATCGTGTCATAGGGATTGTTGTGCTTTTAATGGCCATTTATAACTTAAACTATCTTGCAATGATAGAAACAGTGGTTTTGGAATGAAGGAATCCAAAAGTATATTTTAGGACAGAGAAAAATGAAAGTACCCATCTCTCAAGATATTAGCTGTATTAGCTCACATCTTTTTGAGAGAGGAGTCACTAAAAGAGAGTATTTTCTTAAAGTTTTCTGGTTAAAATTTTGTCTACTGTAATGCCTGACTGTATGTACATATATATATAAACACACAAAATTCATAAACTCTGCTATTTATGCTTAAAAATGTCAGAACTAGTTTCTTCATAACTTTCTGTAACTTAAGAGTTGCATGAGTTGCACTGTAAATGATAGTAACTCAACACAAAATCAGTCCATTAATTAGAGAACCCACATGCTGTTTGCTCTTTATCTCAAAATCAATTATAGTCACAAATGTTTTGGTATAGTTATTGTCAATAGACAGTGTGTAGGAAGACTAGTTTAAACTTAGAATTTATATTTTGTATCAAACCCTCACTCACAAAGCATGATTTGCACCTAATAAGAATGTACTTTGATCACAGATGGATTGTGTCTTGCTAATGGGATCATATGAAATAAAACCACAAATAGATACCTCAGGATGTACCAAGAAAAGCCTTCCAGTGATGATGAACAAACTGTAATTATAAAATGGAATCAGCAACTATGGACAAGTTTTATTTATATCTCTACTCAAAAATATATTTGAATAATTATCAGTAGCTTAAAAAAATGTTCTGATTTCATGATTTTGTTAGTTGTCTTCTGTAGTTTATTTTTAGTCTTGAACAGAACAATACATCTTTAAAGTACTAGATGTCTTAGTGTGTACTTTTGACGATGCCAGTGAGTTTTGAACACAAACAGAATAATGACCTTGAATAGGGAAGCATATGACTGCTTTGTACTTAGTCTTTGATTACAACATCAGCAACTGGCACACTATAGGTAGTGCCTATTGTCTCTTGAATTTGCTTTGGCGAAAGAGGTGATCACAAAACATCTATATTCTCACTTGGTATATTTTTTCAAAAGCTGTATTTAATTTTTAAGTTAGATTAGTTATGGCTCTCATTTTAAGACATAAGGTCAAATATATCCTGAGTGAAATGCCTCTTTTTTTTTTTTTTTTTTACTGTGGATAAGTTTATTTCCTTGTGTCAGATTTCAGCCTAAAGCAATTGCTTTTGAATGTTTATTTTCTAATGTCTTATGTGTCTGAAAAAATGTTTCCTTCTTTTATGCCAAACAGCTGTTGTACAACACATACAGTACAATACCTTTAGAACATAGGCTCTATGATTTTGAAATATCAATGAACAATTGATGATAAAACAGTGGAAGTGATTAATTTAGCTCAGAGATCATAATGTTATTCTTCAGGTCTCTCAGACACAAAGTACTGAATCAGATTTTTTCATTATAAGCACTATAAACTTTATACTGATATCTGCACAAAATGTTCTTATACAATATGTATCAATGGCAAATGTTGTAATCTAAGAAATAATAGTGCTAACTTGTTTTGGAGAAAAAGTCTACTTTTGGTAAGCTGTGTTCTTTAATATCAATTAGGAATTTGGGATGTTTTTTCCATTTAGGTTTTGTTGTTAAGCTGTTAACAGGAGGTGGAAGAAATGAAGAGAATAGGAGGAAAAAGAGATAGAAATTATTGTATTCATATCAAATGCTAGGCTAAGAAAATATCTAATTGTTTGTAAGATGGACTGGCTACAGGGTTGTAAACTAATTAGGATATAAATCACACAGTGTGACAGGATACTTACTACAAAAAAATTGTATCTAACCTTTATTACCAAATGCATTCTGCATTACAGATCAAAATTAACATTTAAATTTAACCTGCTGATTCCCCTGCCAAAATCCTAATTCTATTTCCAGGACTTTGCACTTTCTTATTAAAATGAGAGTTTTTAACATTATAATCTCTCTCTTTTGCTTTCTTTTGCTTTCATAATTCTCAGAACTGTTTCTCTTTCATTTAGATGCCAATTACAGTCCTCCTGCTGGTTTAGATGTGATAAAGATAGAACCCTAATATCAAGAATCCACTCATTCTTCATGAATGGCTTTTAACCTCTATGTTATTCATTCTGTTTTTCAAGCTGTGAATTCCTCTTATAGCTTATAAGGTAATGAAAGTTTTCCATCTGCAATTAAGTCTGTATGAAGACATGACACTGGGATGATCTCTGTCCTGAGAAGATTACCCTTATTTATTAGAAGCTGATACCTGAATCTAGCAAGTGGTGACTATGCTCATAGCCTGGTGCTACAATAGCAGGTGACATCGACAACATATTTGTGCTATAGAAAGAAGGTAAGTCAGGAAACTATTATGGAATACATGGAACAGTAAATGAACAACATTGAGGTAGGAACAATGAAGTGATAGTGGTCAAAATGATATTTGGTAATTTCATCGAAATTAGTCATGAGATTTAATTGCTGGAATTTAGAAACCTAGTGTCAGTTGAGATGCTGTAGGTGTTCTGCTTGGCCTCTGCCTGCAGCCTGAGAGTCAGTGTGGAGGGAGTGATGTAGTTGCAAATGTGAACCAAGTGTTACAGTTTAGGGTCAGAGCAGCCCCCTTAGACCTAAAGCAGATGTTCCCTGTTAACTCCCCCTCCCTTCCCAGAGAGGAAGAGAAAGGGAATAAGGGAGAGAGACTTAGCAGAAAAGGAAATTATAACTGCTTTAATGAAAATGAAATTAATAATAATACAAATGGAATTCAAACTTCAGAAAATGCAGTTAGTTAGAAGAACTGAGCTGAAAAGTAAAATCACTGAACAGAATTAGTTCTGTTCTCACTCAAAACAGGACACCAGGAGAACAACATCTAGGCTGAGACATGGAGATGATCCAATCAAAGATGTTTTCCTGGCTGCACCTCTAGTGACAAGACACATGGTGGTGTTAGAATGTGTTGACACTAAGGAACCACTCATACTGAGGATGAGAAGCATCTGCCTTTAGAAGGGCAAGAATAGCCTTCAGTCTCATGCATGCCATGAGAGACACTGTGTGCATACCTTTGATATCTCTTACAAGATCAGAGGGTACCAAAGAGCCATCCTGAACTTAGGTTTTTGTAACACATTAGAGTGACTAAGCTTCACTAGTTTTTGAATACTGCTAGTTTTTATAGCCAGTGGCCTGGAAAAAAGGGCTGTGGGACTATTGCCGTGTCACACTTGATTCTGACTCTTCAACCCAAATAATCAGGTAAGCATTAGAATTTGGCTTTATAGATATACACCTGCTTTACCTGTATACAAGATTAATAAAATCAACCTTTTCACTTCTTGTTTTTAATTTTTTTTTTGAAAGAGGACAAAGTGGTGAAGTGACTTTTAAACCAAGTGAGTTTTTAAAAAGTCCATTTAACTCTAAGTTTATACGAAGTACTGCATTCTGTAATTTGATAGTTGTCAAGGTAACATTTGGTTTGTTATTGATTACTTGAGTAAATAGCCTCCAAAATCCTGTTGACAATTTCATACTGCATAATAAACCATTTTAGTCTGCAGGTCTTGTTACATGTATTCATTTACAGTGTTCAGTAATTAACAAACTATCACCCTTAATTTGTTATAATGGATGTGGTGGTGTTTTTTAATCTTTGCTCACAATGTGGGGGGAGATCAAAATTCGTAAGTAAAACTGTAATCCACATCAGAGTGATTGCTTTTTATCCTGTTGAAAACAGAAATGCATGGAATCCTTCATTATGTGTCTCCTTGTGCTCCCTCAAAATTATCTACTATGTGTCATTGGGTATTCTGGACTTGGATTAGACTTTTGATCCTCCTGGTGAAGAGGAAGGCTTTTTTCTTACTATTCTGTGATTTCAGTAAGCTTCCCTATTATGTTCTTTTTAGGATGAAGCTGTCATGGAACTTACCATGTAATTGCGTTCATGTTTCACATCTGATGTGTTCAGTTTATTCACACTCCTTAGATTTCTAGAAGATAGAGTGCATCCTTTCCAATTTATTTTAAGGACTTTCCTGATAATAACAATGAATTCTAGAGAAGTTCTTCATTGTTCTGGTGTTGTACAAATATCTCTAAAGAAGGAGAGAAGGTGTTGGAAATTGTTATTGTTCTGTCAGTGATGATCATGCTTCTGTGGCCAAAAATATTTCAAGCTTCTGAAGGACAGTTGTTGTTGAAGGCCATCTTATGCCTGATGACACTATTATGGCACTTATTATTTTCCAGATAAGTAAAAAGACATATTAAAAATATTCCTAGAATATTAGCAGGCACACATTTCTTTTGCCTTTTTTAACAGAACCATGTATTTCTGTTGCTGATTACTGTCATCAGCAAAATGAAGGTCATTCAAATGGTTTTGCTGGTGAAATATCTATTTGCCATTTGTGATTATCTTGATTCAGACAATAAATAATGCAAACAGTAGAAGGACATAACAAAGCCTTGCTTAATTCTTTATCTTCCTCTGCTTATTCTTGGATGCTGATCATCACCTCTGTATAATCAGTATGATCATAAAGGTCTTGGAGCATTTTGATTATGTTGTTCTAGTACTTCCTAGTGTGGTTTTGTTGTTGTTTTGGTTTGGTTTTTTTTCAAAAAGCTATTTCTTAAAAGGTGTTTTGGATGGCAATACTTTCTGTCATAAAAATTATTTGTCATCCTACAGTTTATAAAGAGTTTTAATATCTATCTTTTGGAAGGTTATTTTTCCAAACTACAAAATTAAAATTATTTTTGTTTTACTGAACAAAACTGTACAAAAAAAATAAAAATCTGTCATATAATAATCCATTTATCATATAGTTAAAAAGAAAAATTGTACAGACACGTAATTACTAGATATTTGTAAAATGGAAAAAAGAGACCTCTACTGTAAGTTGAATTATCACCTTGTTAAATATAAGTGAATACTGCTAGAAATTTTCCCCAAAATATCTGCATGCAGACTTCTATAATTTCTGTTCTCCAATCTGCTATCACTGCAATTGTCAGAGTCATAAAATGCATAAAATATCTCCAGCAGTGTCATACCTCTGGCCTACATGTGCTGCAGTGGTTGACTTTGTTCTCTCCAGGATACCTGTCAACTGCAAAGCAGACAGCCTGCAGCTTTCACAATCTGGTCATTTTGGGATCTTGGCAGAAGAGTGAGACTAA
The DNA here is from genome assembly GCA_025345505.1 of Todiramphus chloris collaris. Lineage (NCBI taxonomy): Eukaryota > Metazoa > Chordata > Aves > Coraciiformes > Alcedinidae > Todiramphus > Todiramphus chloris. The sequence goes on along the minus strand of JANVCC010000017.1, from coordinate 21,521,650 downwards.
TTTATTCAGGGGCTACCATCACCGGTGCTTAATTTTTTGTATATTCAGAGCATTATAGGTAAGGACAAAATGCACTAGTTGATATTTCAAAATAGACATTAAGATACATTTTGTTTGGAGGTGTTTCACATAGCTCTTTCTATATCTCAGTGTATTTGGGAAAAAAAATTCAGCTGACTTCTAGCTCTACTTTTATCTTTCCTAGACTTTTGCTCTTTAAACCTTCACATCTTTTTTTTTTTTTTAATCTAGCAGAAAAATAATACTTTCAAACCTTAAGGAAGTCAAGTCCAATTGTAAAATGCCGGACAATGCTGCAAAGAACAGGATTAACTACTAATTTTCATAGAAGGCAACACTAGTATAATTTCAACAAAATACTGAACTTTGAGATTCTAGTCCTTTTGGAAAATATTTTGCAATTTCATAATTAATTCCTGTTGTAGATGTGATATGATATGATACAGCATTTATGTCTACTGCATAGTTTATATTGTAATAATACCATTGTCAACACTACCTTATCAAATGCTGTAATTATATTTTATCAGTCAGTTAGGAACGGATTGGAAAACCTGGTTCACCAGGTCACAAAGATATGTGTAAAGCCAAACAGCTCCAATTATTTTTCCTTGTGTGAAAGTCTTCATATCAGGATGTAACAAAGCTACAAAACAGACTTTGGTTCACTGATCTGGAATTAGAAGGGAAAGTGTATGTATATATAAGGTATATTTCATATATATGATACAGAGGAAAAAATAATATCTTTGCATTCAAATTTTCTAAATGTTTATTAAAATAACAATCTCAACTGTGCCTTCAGTAATATAAATGGGAAACTTGCTTAGTGGAATGTATACTGAGAAATACTGTCCTTTTTGTAATTTCATTTTACTCTGTAACAATAACAAGAAAAATTCACTGGAACAAGTTAGTTTTTATCTGTCTGGCAGGGATATGTGTTTAATATTATTTCTGAATACTTTAGAACTGTTTATGAAAATAATGTATTCCTCTTAATCGGAGTACCATTTAGCTTTTATAGCCTATTGTTGTGCAGTATTATGTCACATCAGTGACAGAATCAGAGAATGCTTTGGGTTTGAAGGGACCTTTAGAGGTCATCTAGTCCAACCTCCCCTGCAGCGAGCAGGGACATCTTTGTGAGGTGAGGTTGCTCAGAGCCCAGTGCAACCTGACCTAGAATGTTTTCAGGGATGGGGCATCTACCACCTCTTTGGGCAACCTGATCCAATATGTCACTGCCCTCACTGTAAAAAATTTCTTCCCTGTATTTAGTCTGAATATACTTTCTTTTAGTCTAAACCCATTACCTACCCCTTGTCCTGTGAACACAGACAGTGCTAAGAAGTCTGTTCCCATCTCTCTTATAAGCCCCCTTGAAGTATGGAAAGACTGCAATAAGCTGTCCTCGGAATCTTTTCCTCTCCAGCTAAAATAACCCAGCTCTCCCAGCCTTTGCTCACAGGAGACATGTTCCATCCCTCTGATACTTTTTGTGTCCCTTGTCTGGACCCGTTCCAACACATCCACGTGTTTCCTGTACAGAGCTGGACACAGTACTCCAGATAAGGCCTCATTAAGACAAAGCAGAGGGCAAGAATCACCTACCTTGACCTGCTGGCCATGATGTATTGATACCAGAGGGCTCCCTCAACCTAGGAACAGTGCCTTGCACTTGGCTTTGTTGTACCTCATATTTGGGCCCACTTTTGAGCTTTTGCAGGTCTCTCAGAATAGCATCTCATCCCTTGGACATTTCAACTGCATCAGTCAACTTGGTGTCTGTAGTGGGTCTGTCTGAGCTGCTTTTCCCCACCCAGCCCTCATGCTACAGCACTGGGAGCTGGAGGGTGTTGATAACACACCCGTGTTATGACTGCCAGTGCTCACACGGCACCAGAGGATAGGGGAGAAGATACAGCCAACCTGAGCTGACCAGTGGGATATTCCATACCCAGCTCAACTATAAAGGGAGAGGGCAGGAGGAGGATGGGGGGGCATTCTGCTTTGTCCTCCAAGTGGCTGCTACGTGTTCCTGGAGCCCTGCTTCCTGGACTTGGCCCGACATTGCCTGTGGACGGGAAGTAGAAAATAACATCTTATCTATCATAACCTACACCCCTTTGCTTTGCGTCTTATTCTCTCCCTGCGTGCCGTGCTGAAAGGGGGTCAGGGGGAGTGATAGAAGGGCTTGGTGGGCACCTGGTGCCATGCCGGGGTCAACCCACCACAGTGTCATTTGCAAATTTGCTGAGGAAGCACTCTATCCAACTGTCTATATCATTGATGAAGATACTATACAGCACTGGTCCCAATACAGAGCCTGAAGGAAAATGACTTATCACTAACCTCCATCTGGACATTGAGCCATTGACCACTACCCTCTGGCTGTGGCCATCCAACAGATTCCTCACCCACTGAATAGTCCATCCATAAAATCCATATCTCTCCAGTTTAAAGAGAAAGATGTTGTGGGGAACTGTATCAAAGGCCTTGCAGAAGTCCAGATAGATGACATCCATAGCTCTTCTCTTGTCCATTGATGCAGTTGCTCCATCACAGACGGCCACTAGGTTGGTATATTTTCAAATATCATGGAGAATGGCTTGGCAACTACATCAGCCAATTCCCTCAAGAGTCAGGGATGCAACTCATCATATGTATGTTTAAATTCCTCAGCTGGTCTTGAATGTGATGTTTTAGAGTGGGAGGGACTTTGCTCCTCCAGTCCCTGCCATGTGGTCCATTGACTCGGAAGATGTGGGAAGAGAGGTTGCCACCTAGGGATTGAGAGCTCTTGCAATCTGTGGAAAGTGTCCTTAAAGATCTGCCAGCTCTGTTCTGCTCCCTTCTCTTGTCTGAGGGCAGTTTCCCAGAGAGTCCTTGTTGACTAACTCCTTGAAAAGCTGAAATGTTGCTTTCCTAAATTTCAGGGTCTTGACTTTACCCTTTGCCTGGCCCATATCCCTTAGGACTGTGAACTCCACCAGGGCATGATCACTGCAGCCCAGGCTGTCTCAAATCTTGATGTCACCTATTAGCTCACTTGTGTTGGTGACCACCAGATCACATACTGCATCCCCTCTGGTAGGGCTGTTTATTACCTGGCTAAAGAAGTTATCCTCAATGCACTCCAGAAGCCTCCTAGATTGCCTACAGCTCGCTGTGCTACTTTACCAGCAGATGTCAGGGTGGGTGAAGTGCCACAGCAGGATGAGGACCTGCAAGTGCAAAGCCCCCCTGTAGCTGAAGTAAGAAGGCTCTGTCTATAGGCTCCACTTTATCGGGCAGCCTGTAGTAAATACCAGCCACACGATTACCTTTGTTGCCTTGGTCTCTAATTTTTATCCATAACCTTTGGCTATTGCTTGTGGCAATTTTTCAGACAGCTCTTCACACTCTATCCATTTCTTGACATAGAGGGCAAACCCTCTGCCCCTCCTTCATTGCCTGTCCCTTCTGAACAGCATGTAGCCATTGATAGTCACACTCAATAGCAGTTACAGCACTATGTAAAAAAATCTAAAGGTATGTGTATATCTCTGACTTCATATAACCCCTTCTTTGAACATGTGAATCCCAAAGTATGAAAAGTATGTGTCAGTTTAATAGCAGTTTTCAGCCTTATCTCAGAGTTGAAGTTCTGACATGTATCTGAAACTGTGAGACCAAAATTGCAGTTAATCATGGGTGAAATTAACGCTGCTTAACACTAAAGTATGAACAATTTTAAAATACAAAACCTAAAAGTTTTGTACATAAGATTTTTATGTGTTTCTGAAACCACTAGGTTATTGGTATCCCAGTCATGGGTAAAGTTGTATCATTATGAATATGCCTAATACCAGTATAGTTACTTCCCTGACAGTGAGGAAATGAACTTACTAATATAAGCTTCTTTGTAACAATGTCACAGAAAAAGAAAGTTGAGGAACCATTTTACTGAAACAGGAAATTTGAAAGGCATAGATTTTGCCAAGTGTGCTTATGAAAAGAACAATGTTATACAGAAAAAACAGCACTGAGAGTTTTCCTATACATCATATCGTCCACGTATAGATGTCTGTAGAAAGAATTATTCAGATTCCCTAGGGATTTTAAGTATTTAATCACAGAATCACAGGATTGTAGGGGTTAGAAGGGACCTCTGGATATCATCTAATCCAACAATCCCTGCCAAAGCAGGTTCACCTAGAGCAGGTTGCACAGGAACACATCCAGGCAAGTTTTGGAAGTCTCCAGAGAAGGACACTCCACAACCTCTCTGGGCAACCTATTGACCCTCACAGTAAAGATGTTTCTCCTTATGTTTAAGTGGAGTTTCTTGTGTTCCAGTTTGTGTCTGTTGTCCCTTGTTACATCACTGGTCACCACTGAAATGAGACTGGTCCCATCCTCTTGAACCCCACCTGTTAGATATTTATAAGCGCTGATAAGATCCCCTCCCAGTCTTCTGCAGCCTAAACAGTGTCAGGTCTCTCAGTCTTTCTTCATAAGAGACATGTTCCAGTCACCAATGAATGTAATGAACACCAGCAGAGATCTTCAAAGATCTTTAATAAGATAGGTACTTATCTCCTATTGGCTTTATTTATTTAGTCACTTTGAGAACAACAAAAGAAAAGCTACTAGAGTGTTCTGAGCAGATTTAGCTGTCTTGACACTTATTGAATTATTTGCCTTATTTAGAGTTAGTGATTGCTATTTGTTTTAAAGGCTTAAAAAAAAAAAAAAAAAAACAAACCTATAAAATTGCTGTTAATGACTAAACTAGTGCAGTGTTTTTCTAGAAAATTATTTTTCCAGAGTAGTAGAAATCAAAATTAAACCTCCTAAAAGATTGATTTATGTGGTTTAAGGTCCACATTCCAATTATGCAATCATATATGCATTTAATAATTTAATGAAAAAAATGCAACTAAATAAAAACTGAAGAAGGGGTCATAAAAAGTGGGAGCTAGCCTGTGAAACTTTTCTATGTTATTGAACAAAACAAACCAGTCTGCATATGATACTTCTATCTGTAGCATGGTGACTTTGAAGGTAAAAATGGTTTATTTCACACAGAGATTTAGCTCAGTTCAAAGACCTACACATTTAGGTTTCTTGCAGAGCTGTACTACAACAGGAGACTGACAGATGAAACGAGTCTTTTCATTTTTGTTTTATTGCCTGCCATAGTAGTCAGTTATACCTGATCACATAAAAACATATCATAATTTTTATTAAAACTAATAATTTAATGTCAAGATGTTAACCTTTCCCCATATTATTATTTCTTTCTTTTAGTTTTTCTGAGCATATGTTTCTTAGCTGTTCCAGTTAAAACCCTCATGTTTTGACTGCAGTTGCCCAGAATAAAATTGACATTTCTCATAAAGATTATATTCATTTTCCCTTTCTGTAAAGCTTCTTGCACTTTAGAACTGCCCTTAGCTTTCTGCAGTAGATGATTGGTTTTACCTACTTTTATACTTTTCATTTCTAAGTTTCAAGGCTACAATTAAAAGTCAGTTTCTTTTAGCTTTTTACCAGTCAGAAGCAAACAGGTAACTCATAGAAGATGTGAAGGCAGTCTAATATATTTTTAAGTTGTGCAAAAAGCCTGGTATTTTCATTCTATAGAGGAAGTCCAAGATTTTGATAGGCTGTCAGAAAGAATTACCGATACTCTTTCTGTTGTTAAGCTTTACTAGAGAGTTATAAATGTTAAAGAAAAGGTTAAACAGAAGGTGAAAATTTGAGACTGTTTTTCAACATGCTTTGTTTAAATTTGACAAAAGTAATTTCTGCAGACTGTATTTGGCTTTCGTTTGTAACAGTGAGAATCCGGTTACTGCTTTCACATGAAGGCAATGAAGACAGAAAATGAAGGTAAAATTATATATTATATTAAGACCCAATTTGTAAATATCAGACTATACATATGAGTTCTTTTCTTATCACTCCTTTTATCTGTAATTTACTCCTCATTCATACTTTCAGACTAGTCTGAATTTTCCACTTTCAATTAGCAGAGCTTTTCAATTTAACAATTTAAATTAAACTTTCAATTTAACAACTTACTGCAATAAATTTTGTTAGATGTAAGAAAAGCGGTTTGCTTGACCAAAAGGCTCCAACTGTCAAGAAAATGAGAACCTGCCAATATTTTATGATACTGGCTACAATTCAATAGCTAGTTATGTGGAATATAGTCAAGCCTGTTGCATGATACTTTATTTTTCTTATACATATACTCATAATCATGAATGCTATCAGTACATAAGCCTCATTGGGTAGTGATAATCTACTCTAAATAAGGCAAGATGATATCTTAAAACCCACAAAGAATTGTATTTAACATTTTTATCCTCCCAAGGCTATGCTGAGAACAGAAATTAGTGCATGTTCTCAGACAAATTACATTAAAGCAAATGTGATCTTGAATAAAAAATAATATTAAGTTATAAAATGTTCTACTTGAAAATGTTTAACCCAATTGACTCATTTTTAGCACTGCCAAGAGCAATACGCAGTATATCTACAACTACATTAATTAATTTCTGTTTAAAGCTCAATAAAAAGCATCTGCACTACTGCTTTTATAGAGGTTGCATGTGTATGTGTATATATACATGCAAGCATATATATATCTCTATGGTATTCTCATTCTGATGCACAGGAGTTTATATTCATAAGAACCATGGACAAGTAGGACTTAATCAGAATTTAAGAAGATTAACATATGACAGTTATTTCCAGCAGAAGGTAATAGACTGATGTGAGAGGTGTGATTGATAGCTGAAACATAGTATCTGTGGTGTGGAGCACGTCAAATGTGCCAGCCACATGGTACAATGGCCATTCTCAGAACTAAAGCATTCACCACACCACACTGACAATAATAGATGTAACTCTTAATACTAAAACCAGAATTTTTTTTAGTTCTGTGGATATGGCTGTGTAGCAAAATTTTTAATAGCTCCTTTATACTAGTTGAAATATACATTTATGAGCAGCAAATTTTGTTTAACTGAATCTTTTATACATCTGAGAAATCTGATAAGAAAATGCCGGGGAATACAAAACATATATATATATATATGTACAGAGTGGCTGTTCCTTCTTAGAGTCTGTAGGAGACTGATAAGCTTCCTACTCAGCCAACTGCATAATTATGGGGTTGGTTTGTCTGGGATTCCTCCTCTCCCTCATCTGATGTCCTAGGAGACACTGGAGTGCTAGCTACCATGTGTTACAGTGTGGTTACTCTCTTTTCCTGACCTAGAAGAGCCAAGGTTCTTAAGAAGCCCAAAAGCTAGACATGGCATGGAAACCCATGTTATATGACAATGCTCCAAAATAAGCACCACAGAAGATTCTATGTGAACTCAGTGCATGTGAAGTATAGAAATGTTTTGGAGTCACCTTAGATCCTTTATTCAGTGGGTAGAATAAACTACAGATAACATTGTCCACAACAATATTTTTTTCCCCTTAACAAGAATATAGTTTGTTTGTTTGTTTGTTTGTTTCCAATAATACCCATGTTGTTGGGGTTTTTTTTCAAGATTTTTTTTTTTTTCTTTTTTTTTTTCCCCCTCACTGTGCTTTTGTTCAGGCATGCTGAACCATCTTTAGGATGCTAAGTTTCATAAATTAGTTTATGTTGCGTTGCTTCAGTGTTCATTATCATTTTATGAGTCATTTGAGACAGGAAGAAAAAAGGTGAGGGGAAGCTGGCTATACAATATATTGGTTGCTTGTTTTCCAATTTGTCTGTACCACTTGAAAGAATTATGACATTTTTCTGCACAAAGTCTTCATACTGTTTTCCATCCCAGAAATTATACTCAGTAATTAAATTGTCTTTACTGGTTTCTAGAGGTTATTGTTTATTGTTCTAGTACTGTTTTAATTGACTTAATGCACAAAATGTCCAGGAGGGTCAAGATTTTTTGCTTTAAGCAAGCCAGATGTCATAGCAGGATAGGAAAGGATGGGGGACCTCTACATATCAACAAATTACTTGGGCAGCACAGATAGTTTGTCTGCTTATTAGTCACTCTCTGACAAGTCAAAGATCAAAATAGGAACAATTTTAAGAGAGGATTTGAATTATTTATTCAAGATAAAATCAACAACATCTTCAATATTTTCCTTAAAAAGCTGCAAATATACTGCTTGGTTTTTTCCCTTTGTTTTTTTCTCTCTCTTTTTTTTTTTTTTTAGCAAAACAATAATGTGGCAAGGATAAATGAGAGATTGGTACTGAAAGCAATTACGGTGACTGGCTAGATTATGTAAATTTATTACTCTTAAGAACAACGGCTGTAGAAAATTATATGTTTGTACCTTTCTTTTTCTTAATCAGGTATCCAATGCTTGATGCCTTTTTATTTCCATTACAAATACGCAATAGGGTTCAGTTATCTTCTGATATAATCAAGTGTAATTTACAAAAATGCAAAGGGAGCTGAACATAGTAAGAACAAAACCTGAGCTTTTCCATTGAATTGTCTATTCCAGAAGCACCTCTCTTTTTTTCCTTTTGCTCTCCTCTTTTCATAACTTTGCTGGAGTTATGTTAGGTACTTGTCTTGGTTTCTGCTATTTTTCTCCTTATTTCTGCTTGCTTCATACAGTTGTTAGTGTAGTTGCAGTTATTACTATGTTGGCTTCTGGATTTGTAGACTATCCTAAACTAATTCCTTGGTCCTTACTCTTAACTTCTAACAAACTTTTAGGCTCATAGGGTAGCCTTCTATTCTTAAAGTTATTATTATAAAAATGGAATTACCTAAGCTTACCAAAGCTTGAATGGAAGAGTATAGCTTATTGAATTTAAGTAGGTCTGTGATGGAGCAAATACATACACAGAAGGAAAATCAAGAAGGAAAAATCTCAATAGTAAGGAAACATTCTTGAAATTAAATTGTAATGTAGTTTTACTTCAAAATTATCATTTTGGTAGTTTGTTTTCCATTTATCAAAATAAATGGTGTAAGGGTTAAACCACAGAATCCATCATTTTTGAAGTAATGATCAAATTTCAAATATGAAACAGATTTCTTTATTGAGTAATTTTGAACTTAGAGTGGCAATTTATAAATTATGCCAAATGTCATATTCTCAGAACTTCTGCCTTTTCTACAGTTCCACAAATATCTTTCTCTTGAGTATATAATCTTGAGAAGATTTAGTCATGCTTTTTTATCTTCTGCTGACATCCAAAACTGATTCATGACTTAGAATCACTTAATTGCCAAAGAGGGATCTTGTCAAACATATTTTAAAAAATCTGAGTAGGGAGAAGGCTAATTATCTTTGCAATGATAATTCTAAGAATGCCTGCCTTTTTTCATGAGCTTCCTTACCTGATCCTACAGATGTCAGTTCTTGGATTAATGCTGTTTCTGTGTATTCTTCACATTCAGAATTTATGTAGATCTTCCAGGACTTTACTCAGGATCAATTTTAAAACTCAGTTGTCTATTGTGGTGGCTTTACCTTGGCTAAGGGGAAGACAACCTCCCAGACACTCTCTTACTCCCTCTTCTCAACAACAGAGGGGGAGAAGACAGGATGGGAAAATCTTGTGGGTCAAGTTAAGAACAGTGAAATCACTCACCAGTTAGTCACATGCAAAACAGACTAAACTTGAGGAACATTAATTTTTTTTTATTTTTTGTCAATTAAATTGGAGTTGGATGGTGAGAAATAAAGACAACAACAAAAATACTTTCCCCCTACCCCACCACTTCTTCCCAGGCTCAACTTCACTCTTTTGTTCCCCACTCCTCTACCTCTCCTTGATGAGCAGTGGAGGAGGGATGAAGAATGGGGCCATGGTCAGTCCACAACATCTCCTCTCTACTGTTCCTTCCTCCTCACACTTTTCCCCTGTTCCAGCGTGAGTCCTTCCCAATCCTTCAGGATAAACCTGCTCCAGCATGGGCTTTCCATGGACCACAGTTCCTTCAGAGCATGTCCACCTGCTCCACTTCAGGGTCCTCCATGGGTGCATTGTTGATATGTACTCCAGCATGGTCCTCTCCACAGGCCTGGTGTTCATACAGTTGTTTCTCACACTACTTTTATTCTTTTTCTCTCTGTCCAATATTTTCTCCTCTTCCTTAACTATGTTTTCCCAGACATGCCACCAGTTTGACTAATTGCCTCAACTGTGTCCTGTGGTGAGTCTACTGTGGAGCTGGCTGTGTCCAGGACAGGGCAGCCCCTGGACTATTCTCAAAGAGGCAACCCCTGCAGCCCCCCTGCTGCCAACACTTTGACACCATCACCCAATACATCTATGCATTGTCTCCCATTTTTTGAAGCACTTTTAAGGTTTTAAAAATAAGACTAGTTTCCTCATTTCAAATCTCATATTTATTTGCAATCCATCAATAACTTAATTTAAAATTGAATCTTAGTGATTAAACTGGAAATGTACTCTTTGAAGCTTGTACTTGTGGGAGATGTGGGATTTGCTTCACATGTGACAAGCTGTATGAGCTGCATAAGATAATTTGCTATCCCTAACTGGTAGAGGTAACTCCTTATTCTCCTTCTTCTGGAAAAGTCCCAGGCACTTTTTAAGCCTTGTTATGCCCAGAACTCATCACTGTTACTTTAAGAGTAATAAGGATTTTTTTATTATTATTATTTTTATTTATTTATTTCTAGTAAACCCAACAAGAATTGACTCAGCTTCTGATACCCACGCATTCTTATGCTGGACAGACATGAATGAAAATTAGTGTCTTTGAGTTTGTTACATGTCATGCTCTGCTTACTGCTTTTATTTAGCTACTATTTACTAAGTAGCTAGTAATAATAAATATTATTTACTTCTACATCCAAATCCAGCAAATATTTATCAAACTGAACTGTGAGCTATGAGACCTAACTCAGAGATTTTTATTACTACTTTGAGTAATCCTCTAGTGACCAAGAGTTACATTGTGCTGCCCTGCCATGTGGGACCTGCTGGTACACAAGCAGTTCCTACCCAAAAGACCTGCAGTTCCTCAATGAGTATGGAACTGGACAAGGAGGGAAGCAGGACCTGGACACAGTAAAAATAGTATTTTCACTGCTGCACACCTCCTGAATAAAGCTTAGTGACAGTTACAGCAGAGTAATGTCACTTCTTGTACACACTTTCCAGGAAGAACTTCACCATAACTTGGGTTCAGAGCTGCTACTGCCCCCAAAGGTGGGAAGAAGCACCCTGTCTCTTCAAGGTGAAGGAAGCACTGTCTCAGCTTTGCACAGCATATCTGTTCTGTTTGAAAATGCATAATGAATATCTCTATTTTACTGGTGGGACTTTGAATCACAGAGAGAATAAACGTTGTGCAAAGTCACATTGCTGAAACAAGGAATTGCATCTAGATTTTTGAAAGCTTAAGTCAGGACCTGTTCCTATGACCTAGCTTAAAAAAAAAAAAATTAAAAATGCATTGATGTTGCAAATAAGAACCTCACTTTCATTGTTATTAAAATATCCTAATACAAGCTTAGGCGGTCACTAAAATGTATACTTTAAGTTGAATTTGTGTTTAAATACAACAAAGTTCAGTTGTGTTCATTCCCTGAAGTTGGACTTGTTTATAATTTAAATTGCTTAAATATTAGTCTTTCTAAAAGCTAATGTTGTTTATATATGTTGGATGCTAATAATTCTGGTCTATTGTATAAATACATATTTACGGTTGGCAATACTTATGAAGCTGAATTAAAAGCAAATGTAAACATCAGGGTTAATTTCTGCACATTTTCAAGCACATATCAGAAGGGAAGACTAAAATTGGTCATTATGAGTATATAGTGATGAAAAATGGCTAGACACAATAAAGGATAATTTCTTTGGTTTCCAGAGCATAATGGAGTATGAATCATATTTAAAATTAATGGCTGAGAAGACAGATCATGATTTGAATGTCATCAGTAGCTATTTTACTCCTCCCTAGAGCAGCAACAAGCCTTTTATGAGAGATGAGTTCCTGCAAACAAGCCCTTCTAAGCTATCTGAAAGCTCCTCAATTATAACAGAACTTTAGAAAATGTTTTATTTTTACTTTGTTCAGTGCTTGGAGTAGGGTGAGAAGACTGGGAACACTACCTCATTGTCCAGCAAATAACATGCAGTTACTTCTTTGCAAGTAATTTTTTTAATGTCACTTTTTGTGGAGGTAATGTTGGCAGCACGGCCTCATTTTCGAATGGTGTGCAATCCTCCTATATTATTTTCTACTTCTGATATAAAATTGAAATTACTTCAGTGAATTCTTCTATGTTCACTTCTGGGCAGTGCTGCATCCCTGAGTCTTTCTTTGAAAGACCACACCAATACCCTTGAAGATAGCTGTCATGTTCACAACCCTTGCTGAAGTGCTCATCTGTGTCCATGCACCAGGCCACCACAGCACTCATGCTTGGACACATCCTGCCTCATCTGTGAGAGATGCTCTCAGACACATGCCTTGCTGCCTGCTCTGTGAACCTTCTGCCAAGCATCCAAACCTGACGTATGTGCAGTGTTTATACCCTAAAGCCTTCAACTGACAGTAGGGCAATGCCTAATGTCAATGTTTATTAAAACACTGCTCTCTTAAGAATTTCTTAATTGGTTTATTCTTGTGTACATGGAATGAATTAGAATGTCACTTGTTCAAACCAGCACACTTGGTCAGGGTGGCTTCTGCTTGTTGGTGGAAAAAGAGAGGAAAAAAGCAATGCACAATATATGGCTGTAGAAAAAAATGGTGCTTGCCCTCAGCATTTTATTCACAAAGAGACCTTAGAGTATGTGTCAGTACTTGTTTTAGTCATTGGACGAATAGCACAGTGGAAGGGAACATGTTATGGTTCCTATTTAAATGAATATTTAAGTTCAGTTATTGTGTACATGTGGTAGTCAAAACAAACATAAAGATAACTAGCCAACAATGAGTCTTTTTCCAGAACAAGGCATCCTGATGGTTTTGCTAGTCAAAGATATTGGGCAGCAATGAAAGAGGAAAATCTGGAGTTTGGGTTTTTTTGCTTCTAGGTATGTGTAAAGTAATTAATGCTTTTTGATTTTCAACATCAGCAATAATCCTGTATTGAAAGTTGAAGTCTGCTGTTGGAGATCAAACTTTTAATAAAAGATGAAGTATGCCTTTTGTTTTATTTTTAAAGGACTGTAGGTAAGACCTTTCCTGACATTCAAACTTTTTGTTTACTAAAGCTATTATGTATTTCCAGTTCACAGGCTGTTCTTAAGCTGTTGAATTATTATAGTGGTATATTGTCTTTCATTCTTCCCACAAAAATCTCTTATGGCTTATTTGCTGTGCAAAATGATATTCTGTGAGATTGTTTTCATTTTTTGGTAACTTCTATCACAGAGTACCCCAGATTTAGCCATAACTCTGTTTTACTGGCAGGCTCCTCTCTCCTCTTCCCTTTGGAATTGCCTCTTGAAGGGAGCACTCATAAAACACAGACAGTTAGGATCTCAGTTTAAAGGGTCTGCCAAATTATACTGCTTAAAATCAGCACAAAGGCAGGAGCACAAGCTGAAAGCAGGTATTGGAATGGTTCATTCTTACAAATGGCGATAGACGAAAAGCGGTCCTTTCAGGTGTAATGCCTACAATAATAGTCTGACTTCTGGTTTAGGGCATCATTCTTCATGCTGCACTGTCCTATTTATAGACTTTTAATGTCAGAAAAACACTTTCTGTTGTATTTAGGTTTGCTTATTCTTTGGTAATATCTAGACAGATACAGAAGCTATTCTGGTAAAGGTAGCTGAAATTTTGTTGAAAAATGTTTCTCTTCATGTCATTACAGCATATTGTTTTGCAGGACCTGAAATGGGTACAGTGAAAGGTAAAGGCTCTAATGATCTGTAGCCTGGAAGCTACAACAGTGGCCTGATTTGGATGGCACGTAGATGCTCAAGTTCTAGCCCTGGTAAAAATATTCGTGAGGAGATATATAGATACATGCACACACATCTGCATGCATACACATATATATATGTGTGTGTCTAAAGAACAACAAGAGCAAAGTAAAATCATATCTCTGCATGCTACTTTTGTACACCCTAGGACATGGTATCCTGACCACAACATGACAGGATTCTGTCATCTTAATGAATACTTTCTAAAAAAAAAAAAGAAAATATTTGAATATACACATACCCCCCCCTCCCCAATATTTTGTGTAACTTCCTTATTGCAAAGAGACTTTATAAGCTTACTTCCTATTTCAGTGTGATGAAAAGATAAATGTAAAATGTGATTGCTGTCTCTGGATCATTATCCATTCACTCTGCTGGGTAGGCTTGTGAACTATATAGAGTAACTCTCTGCTCTTGATAACTCCTCAGTTATCAAAGCACAAGGGCTACATGAAAGTATTTCTCTTTTTCATATATGGAAGATTGGAAAGGATGGTCATAATGGGAAGTTCATGGGGACATGAACAAATGGAAAGCATACTCTGGTGTGGGAAGACAACCAATTGAAATTATAATCCAAGTAGTTTAAACTGCTGCTTCTAAAAATACCTGTCTCTAGGCATTTCTCTATTGCTCTCCTCATTTTTATATAAGATATACCTGGTACGGTATTGTACTATGGTAGGAGCAGGTCTTATCGTTTGAAAAGCAACCCAAATGAAACGTGAACAGCTAGTTTCTATGCTCATACATTAGAAAAACTTTACACAGGAGCAAAAATTTGAAATCCCAAACACGTTTTTTCCCCATTAACAATATTTTAAAATGCAGAAGGCACTTCTGTGAAGCATGAAGGATGGTCAGGGTTAACTAATGAGGCTGATAGGTACAATTGCTGCATGCTTGATCTGTCTTGGATCCTAATGCTCATTTGGACATGTCTTATTATTGTGTGGGTGTTAAGTTTGTCCAAGCTCACAATCGGTAGATATACGGTCACTCACGGTGTTTATGCCTCTATCTTAGAAAGGTAGAACAAAGTGATCAGGATGTAGCTTGCTAGGTTCATACAGAAAATTTCTCATAGAAAATTTGAGCAAACTAATTGCTAGCATTAACATGGGAGTCATAGGGGCTGTGATAATGACACGCATAATGAAACCCGTGCCTCTGGCCATCACTTTATCACCTACAGGGTCAGCAAAGAATTTCTTCAACCTTGAGCTGCATTTTATAATTGGCTATTTGTATCTGGGAAGATTTTGGTTTGTAAAAGGGCGTAAGTGCATCAGAAGAAAAAATGGTGGGGACCCACTATCAAAGTGTGTTGGAAAACAGTCGAAACTCCGTAATTCTCAGTTTTAAGCACATGGATCTTCGAGATTTAGAGGAAATAGTCTGTCAGCTTAGCAGTATCTTAGCAGATTTATAGAAAACTGTGTGTCTGCCAAATGATGACAACATAATGTGTGAACATACTGAACCAAGGCAGGGCAGTGCTTTGCTAAATGTAATTTTGTTTTGGTGACGTGACTGCTCGATCTCACAAAAGGGCAGGAATTTCCCAACTTTAAATCTGCACTGTCACAGCACATTAATGAAAGTTCTCTTAATAACAGGATACTAACTAGTCAAGGACTCTTGAATGCCTAAAGATTAACGGTATGATATTTTTTCAGTTATTTGCTAAAAAGTGAATTCCACATGAGACATAGCCATAGATCATTCAACCTATGTTTACATGGATAGCTGTGAAGAGAATTTAGGAGTCTAATTTTCTGAATTGTAGCATATGCAGTGAGAAAGGCACCATTAGGAAGCAGCTCATACCTAATATCCCTCCAGAAAGCAATTCAGCCTGAATTTTGTCCTCTACTAGCTGTACAAAAAGCCCAGGGAGAATATGTTTTTAATTTAAGCTGGTTTTGCAAAGACTATTTGAGTTAGGCATATGTATTCTGAGTTTATTGTCTCAGGCACATGAGGTAGGTGTCTGCCAGTATCAATATGTTAAAATGGCACCCACAGCAAAGAATCTGGCAAGCGTCTCCAGACTTCAACGTGAATTGTGGCTTACTGCTTAGGGGGACCTATGCCCCTCTTCCAAAAAGAGGAACACAATTGATCTTATGTAGTTGATTGTAGGCTCTGGGCTGACAGGGGGTGCTTTTACCTTCCATTTCACACTCACATCAGTTCTAGGTCTCCATTCCCAAAAGTGCATTCCTACAGTCAGTCCCCTGCAAAACCTGGAAAGAAGGTACTAATATCCAAGAGGTGACTGAGAAGACTTTCTTACAGTATCCCTTACCTTGCATTCCTTGTCCAAACAAGACAGAAGAGCTTAGCAGGACAGATTCATGACTGATTACGTGCCCAAAGAATTACCAGATTTCCAGTGAGGCATTTCAGTAGTTTAGGTTAAATGTTTACCTATAGGAAAATTACTTGCAACAGATCTAAGTTTTGACCATCTAGGTCTAAAACATGATTCCAAATCTCCTGCTTACTGGTTGTCTCTGGTGACATGGATTTTACTTGCATAGTCTTCAGGTATCAGTTCTGCTTCTGGGTTTAGTCACATTCAATGTAGTTGTGTTAGTAGTAGCTTTAGTTGAAATCATATCAAGAACCAGGTAATGACCATTCTGGTAAAAAGCTCTGGATGCTCAGTACACACCAACAAGATTAGATGGCTGTGGCCACCATCTTTGCTCTGCTATTTTTTCCTGCACACAGGAGAATGAAGTTATTATTCATCTTTCAAGAAAGCTTCAAAATGAAAGGACATACCATCTTAGGTAGAGAAGCAGATCAGGTTTAAGCTATTCCAAGTATTTTTTTTTTTTTAATTCAAACAAAGAAAAAACCATCCCCCAAAAAAAAAACTAAACCAGAAAATGCAAACCCTCAACAACAGTAAAGCAGCACTCATAGAAATCATAAATAAAAAATTATCTTCATTTAAATTTTACCTTTCAAATGACTTCTGGCTCCAAAATCACTCCATAGTAAATTCCAGTAAAGTAGATTTAAGTTTTTCATTTAAATAGTAAAAACAATAGCATTTTTTTCTTACAAGCTTCCTGAACCAGAGATTTCCAATCATTTGTTAACATAATTTGGAAACCATTCACTTACTCTGTTTTTAAACTAGCTAGCTATGTAATACTGGTCTGAAGGAGTTCACTGAAGTTACACATTTATTTTATTATGAAAGTCTCAAGAACATTGTAAATTTTAAGATGAGCTTAAGAGTTTCGTTTTATAAGAATAAGATTTTACAAAACCTAAGTGAAATAATTCTGTAACTTTTTACAACTTAATATTATTTCAAAATCTGTTATTGGTAATGAAGCTTCAAGGCAAAAATGGAGCATAACATAGCAGAGGGATATTTCAATCATTTCTGCTTATTATACCAGCAGACAGATGAATCACATCCAAAGATCTCTATAAAGGCTAGTCATATGGTGGATCTGGGCCATAACTTTGCTAGGACCTTGCCAAACTATACATGCTGTCTTTTTTTACATTCCTACAGGATGATGCATACATACCACTTTTTTCTAGTTTCCCCAGGAGCAGCTGCACCAGTCCAACCCACTATGGTTCTCAACTAGAAAAACAGCATTCAGCATGTGTCTGTCCTGGCAGAGAGCTGCAGCCTGCTCATTGCCTCCTCCTGGGCATATTGTAGGACAAGGATACAGCATTACTGTACATATTGAAGAATTTGCTGTAAGCTGAAACTGATACTTCTAGGGGCTGGAACATAAATGTAAACTCAATGGCCAGGTGATTTGGCAGAAAACAAAAAGGTTGCTGCAGGTATGTCCTACTGTCTGCATGCTGTCAGACGTCATGAGAATTTAGACTTAAATTTGCTGCCTGAATTTTTGCTTGTAACTGGAGAGTACAGTATCAGATAGCTTTACAACTGTGGCTGCTGCACTGAAATATTAAAGAGGTTTTTTTTCCTTGTACTTTTGACCTGTGAGACAGGAAATTCCCTGATCTGAGAATTAAAGCAGCAATGAAGTTTAGGTTTCTGTTGCAAGAAATGGAGAATTCTTGATAAAACAATTGCTGGGTTAAGCATTTGCTTAAAACCAAAATCAGCTTATGAGTTGCACAGGCAGCTAAATTGCACCATCTGGAGCAAGAGGCAGATGTAAGCATCTTTTTTTTAAGCATCAATTTATAAATAATATTAAAAGATTTGTGGAATTAATTCTGTCCTTTTCTGCAGGTAGCAACATTCATGGGAAATAGCTTTGTTAGTTCAGAGTATATCTACGTAGCACATGAAGTTCTGTGTAGACATCTGGAATATACATATATTAATAATTTTATATAATAAATCCAGAATAACTGCTAACATTTAATAGGCAACTTCACTTACAGACTTCAGACTACCCTACAGCTGGGACAAAGTACAGGCAGATGCTTTAGACAGACTGTAAGGAAGACTGAGAGTTATAAGCAAGACAGAGAAGTGACCATTTATTGTGGCAGGTATCATCACACCTCTCAATACCATACATTTCAAAAATTAGACTGATCCACTGACTACATACAGATAATCTTGTTTTCCATCTGGTATTCTTGGCCTTTCAATGTTAATTTGGGCATTCAGCAACCAAAGCACATAAAGTTATCTGCTGTTTTCTAAATTTTATAAAGAAAGTGGTATTTTCATAAGAATGCAGTCATTTTTTTTTCATAATACTAATTTGTTGTGAATGATTAATGAAATTGTAATCATTTTTGTTACTGAAAATTACAAGGCTTGATTCACAAAATTGCTGGTTTTTATTCAATACTTACCCATGGAAGAAAAGGAGAATATGAAAAACAATTCATATGTGATCCTCAAAAACTTTTTAAGCTTTATCTAAGTTCATTCAAAGTGATTATATAAATATAAAGATAAAATAAGGCAGTAATCTATGTATATTCAGGCAGAAACAGACTAAGATTTAGAGCCTCTTAGGATAAAAAATAATTAATGAAAAAGACTGCTTAATTAAAGCTTAACATTAAGTTGTGCACTTTTAAAAAGGTCTATCTAATTCAGTGTAATTTATTTCCAGATGGAACGCATGCATAAGAAAGATTATACTAAAAAAAAAAAAAAAAAAAAACGCGACTTTAGTGAGACCAAGGCAACCATTAGTAAAGCAACCATTAGCACATTTATAGAGTTTTGATGGAGGAAAATCTATAAAAAGAGAGTGTTTTAAAGAAGCTGCCCACCAAAGAAACATAGAAAAGTTTAAATCTTGAAAATATGTCTATCTTGTCATATCAAGAACTCTGGTTTAGTTACAAAGATATTTTATGGTCTGTACAATTAAAAATATGTGCATAAATATAAATGTGCATTATACTGCCTATTGAAAGAAATGTACTGGCTTAATTCTTGTGATATGAGGTAATATACCAGAAAAGAACAAAATTATTTGTTCTTCAGTGGATCTTCATCTCCAGTGAAGAGCTAGTTAGAATCAGGAAGCAGGATTTATCACAGTCTAAAAATTAGACCCTGGTAATTCGACTTCATGAAATTTAATTTAGATTTAATTAGAGATGAACTGGAGTCAAGATACATGTTTTCAATGAGCTGGTCTTAATACTGAAAGGGTAAAAGTTATCTTTGTTTTATTGGACCTCCCAGTTGATTGTGACTCATGAAAATTTGTCTTCCAGGTTAGCTGACTGTGGCCACCGTGGATTCTCAAACCAGTGCCTGGAGCAGAATTAGTGCCTCTATCGGCAGAGTGACAGGCATTAGTGTATGCAGGAGAAATAGGGCCTGGTGATCCATCAGTGCCAACACTACTTGTAAAACCCCTGTACTTGTATTTATTTCTCACAGATGGGGAATGAAACTGCAGGTGAATAGCATCCTGCTTGCTCACAGCCCTCCTGCAGCTCTTCTTTTTCGTGAAGAGGTGCTCTCAGAATCCTCAGCCATGTCACTGTATTTTTAATGCCTAATGCTCATGGTGCCCCCAACCTGGGATACTGCTTGGCCACGGCTCCCCTCTGTATCAGCCCTGTCATGCTTGAGATCTGTGTCCTGCAATGGGGTACTTAGGAGGGCACACCCCCATGCTTGAACAGAATTTTTTTGTGTTACCAGTGACATCTCTACCTTGGACAAAGGGTTGCATGTGTACAGAGCTTCTTTCAGGACTAGTGTCTCCATCTAGCTTTAGAAATTACAGTATCAGCAGCAATACTGAGCAGCTAGAGCCTGTCCCTCTGGTCTTGTTTCTAAATTTGATTTGTTACCTAATGCAGATGCATTTCACATTGATTTGTGGTAATATCTTCACATGTCTGAGTCCAGAACCTGACTAACCTATTTTTCTACTATTGAACACCACTGTCTCTTTTATTTTTGTTTTATAATGATTATTTTTCATTAAAAAGTATAATTCTTTGCATTTTCCGTTTGTCAGGAAAAAAGCTAAAATTCCTATTATTATTCAAAACAAACCCGCTCAAAATCTACAGGAAAGAAAAGCTATTAGCAGGTTTAAGAGAAGGCTTAATATTCTCAAAATATTTTCAGTATAGTTTAACTTTTAAATTAGTATTTTTGAAAATGCGAATCATCTAGTGGGGCATATCAATAATGTGACTTCCTTCTCAGTAGGAAAAAATAAATTAGAAATTGATCTTTTCTCTGTGCATTGACACAACATTGTCTGGTAAGCAGCTCCAAGCCCAACATTTTTTGTCCTCTCAGGCAATGATGCTGCAAATTTTCAAAGGATTGCTCTTGCAATATTGTTTCTCTTGGCAGTGCCATGAAACCTGAGTATCTGTAGGTTGCTGGTTGACAGTTTCTTCTCATTTGAGATGATACCTTTTTCATTACATTTAAGAGCTTTGCTACAGCTGAGTAGCATATGGTATTGGCTAAGAGGATGAGACTTTAATTAGATAGAGAAGACACTAACAAAATGCATGCTAAATTGCAATGACACGCTTGTGTTGGTAGCATGGGATGTTGTGAAAGTAAATCCCCGACAAGACAATACAAACAAATGAATTTTGGTAAGCATGCAGTCACCAAGCTTGTTTGGAAGTTGGTCTAGGAAACAGGGCAAGTGGGTGGCTGCTGGGAGGGAGGAACGGGGTTATCTCCTTGTTCTGCTACAGATTTTCTGTGTAATGTTGTAAAAGACATTTCACTTTTTTTTTTCCTCTAATTTTGCACATGGACATAATGAGGCATGGTATTACTTACTGGACAACGTACAGATAAAGTGACTGCTGATGCAGAAGGGTCTTCTCAAAATTGTTGCATTTATCTCACACATATACAATTTCAAACAGATAGCTAAACAATAATAATTGCAATCAACAACAACAGACTATGAGTAAGTAGTATGTGACTTGCTGCAACTTTGAGCTGTGCACACTATTTAATTAGCACCACTGAAAATTTTCCATCAGGGAGTACAGGAGCCAGTCTTCCATTCAGCTCAAGGAGGGACTGTTGAGTCTGCAGAAGGAAACAGACAGCAGTACCTCTGAGTACTGTGAGTACCTCTGACACTTTGGCTTTCATGCCTGGACTCCCAAATCACCCATTTTTTTCAAGGAAGAGTAAAAGTAATAACATTGTTATTATTGTTGTGAGTAGTTCACAAGCTTTGGAAAGGTTTTATAACATCATTACTCTGTCTTGGGAGAGATTAAAGAAATTGAATATTACATTCCTAGATAAGGAATACAGATCCAATGGATATAACCTAGGTTGGCACTGTTTGGAGGATAAAATGAAGCTATAACTGTTCCATTAAGACTATTCTACTTGGGTCTTTCTACTGCTCTCTAAGCTTCCTCCTGCCTTCCCTAAATGCAGAGAACTATCAGAAAAGTAAAGTACGTAAACACCTCCTTTTCCTATGTGCTTAGGCAGAAACAGACAGTCAATTAAAAATATCAGCTTTCATCCACTTGGCCTTCCCAAGGCATCCCAAGTCTTGTGGTGGAAATGTATTTTTTAAGAAAAAAATTACATTTTATCTCTTTATGAAGAGTTTATTTGAGTCTGTTTCACCTTAATGTTTGGAAAGCTTAAAGTAAAGAAATTTTGCAGTGCAAGTTATTGAGAAATTGCATTTCTCAGGTACAAGAAATTTCTAGGAAGTACCACTATATTTGAGCTATAAATAGTTTCAAACCAAAACATTCAATCATCTGTGAACTTCACAGGTCATCTTTTATATTTGTTCTAGAGTTTAAACTCAAATCTAATCCTGGATAAAATTTTACCTATTTAGAAGAGGTCTGAAACAGAGCTGATCATTACAATCCCAGTTCTAGTATACTTAGGAAAAAGTAAAAAAAAAAATCTGGAGAACAGCAGTTGCATCATCCATAACATATCTCTAACATATATGAACTGCAGGTGAGTGCAGATGTTCTCAAGATAGCTTTAAAGTAGGTACTCTGGTAATTTAGCTCCAGGAGCTCAACGTTACCTATCTCTGGAAATCAGATACCACGGTGAGTTTTGTACCATTCTGATATTCTGACACCTTTAGCAATCAGACAGCAGTAGCCACATGAGGTAATATAAAGCAATCTTCAGCATGTAAAATGGTGGCCATGTACACATATGTGTGGACTATGCTGTGTCTTTTACTACTGTTTTCTGTCAACTGCTTTTTGAAATATGGAAATGTCTGTCTCAATCCTTCTAGCAGTAAGCATTTTCTTGTATTTTGCAGAGCTAAAGGACAATGACAACATCTTCTTACGGCAATCACAGAGCAAAAAGAAAAGTAAGTTTACTTTGCAGTCAGTATTTTCAGGGTTATGCTTTGGTTTCCTAGATTTTGTTGAGAACAACAAGATGGATTAACTCAGGATGGGTAGACTGTGGCTTCTGAGTTGCATGCATTTACTGAGCAATCTCAGTGCACTTGATATGCCAACACTCCACCGTGGTTGTGTTGCTGTGGGAAGGCCAGATAAGAAGTAGGGTAGATAATCTGAGCCCCAGGAGTGGTTGAATTGAGACTACCCCGACCCACCTCACGTTATCTCCTAGTGAAAAGCTGAGGCCCAGAGAACACTTTTTCTACTTCCTATGTGTAAGTCATTTTAAGAAGTCCTTTGGACTTCCATTGCCTACAGTACGTGCACTTGCTTTTGGCAGGGAGCTGTTAGGATCAATAAAGATTTGTGGAGACTTAATGTTTCTATGCCAGCTAGTTTCTATAGAATAATATTTTCACATCTTAAGGTAAAAAAGAAAGTGTCTTTAAAGTCATACACACAGAGACCAAGGATCAGAGTCTCGGCATGTGTGGATCTGACAATGTGGCAAGATAATTGGAGAGGGAGCTGAAATATCCAGCTCAGCATTTTAATTTGTACTTGCTTCCTCATACTTTGTATTCATGCTTCTCTCCCTGCTGGCACACCGTTATTTATCTCTTACCTTGAGCCAAATATATTGTGCTATTCTGAGAGAGGTTTTCCAAAGGAGATGCAGTGTCTCCTTGGCATGATGGCTTCCGGTAAAAAAATTCTTTTGCTCATTTGGTTACACACAAATCATCATCTATTTCCTCCTAACAGGTTTTTCTTCTAGGTGAATGTCTTTCAACAATCAAAATTAGGAACAAATATTCAGACCTTGTAAAGAAGGAACTGTCAGCCTTACACCTTTGTATTTTTCCCTGTTTGAAAAGTGGACTAAAGTACAAATGATGTGCTGTGACCACTGCTTTGAAGATTACGTACAATATTTACATACATACATATGTTTTAAAATATATATACTGCAATCTCTGTAATACATATCTCACATTTGCTGGTGTTCCAATGATATCAAATAGTAAAGTATATGGTAACAGTTTTTTTCAGTTCATTTAGCCATTGCATTGAATGAAGGAAAAGATTATATATCTGGGTGAATTTTTTTAATAGTGAATGGTATCTCTTCAATTATATTCTCACTGTTTTTATCAGGACTATTATTACCAGTAAAAATATTCACATTTTTGCAGGATGGGGATTGTGCATCTATACTATGGAAACATGATTATCTGTAAGTGTGGTACCTGGACAGCTATATGCTTAGAATTTTTTTGTTTTGTTTTGTTTTTTTGTTATAAAGAAAGACAAAGAAAAACAAAACTTTGGGAAAGAGAGTTTCTCTTATTAAATATTTAGCAATTCAGTTCCAGAGTCAAGAAAGGTAAGCTCTGAGGTTCTGAGTCATTCCTTTTTATTTTTAGTATCCAATTTACTTTGAAATGAATAGAGTACAGTAACCTTCATATCTCTTTAGAAGTTTTGAGTTACATTAAAGCATTTATTTGAAAAGCACCATGAGATAATGGAGGATGTATTGGATTTGTGTGGCAAGGTTTGGTAGCATGAGGGCTACAGGGATGGTTTCTGTGAGAAGCTGCTGGAAGCTTCCCCCATGTCCAATAGAGCCAATGCCAGCCAGCTCCAAGATGGACCCACCGCTGCCCAAGGCTGAGCCCATCATCGACAGTGGAAAAAACATTCTGCACAACAGCAAGTACAGCTGGGAGAGAGGAGTGACAGTATGTGAGACAAACAACTCTGCAGACACCAAGGTCAGGGAAGAAGGAGGAGGAGAAGGTGGTCCTCCAGGCACTGGAAGATTCCCCTGCAACCCATGATGAAGACCATGCTGAGGCAGGCTGTCCATGGAGGTTAACAATGGAGCAGCTATCTTCCTGCAGTCTGTGGAAGATCCCATGCTAGAGCTGGTGGATGCCTGAAGGAGGCTGTAGCTCCATGGGAAGCCCACACTGAAGCAGGCTCCTGGCAGGACCTGTGGACCCATGGAGAGAGGAGATCATGCTGGAGTAGGTTTGTTTGTAGGACTTCTTCTCCTTGTCCTGGTTTCACTGGGACAGTATCACGGGCCTGCCATGGTCAGCAGGCTGTTAGCAGTTTGGAGTCAGTCAGGGCAGCTGACCTTAGTTGGCTCACAGACATATCTTGTACCATAAATGTCATGCTCAGTATAAAGGGGGAAGTTTGCTGAGAATATAGGGGTTTCCTGTTTTGACTTGGGCACCTTCTGGCTCTGCTTCTCTTCATGATCCTGAAGACTGCCTTCCTGTTTATGGTGCCCACTGTAGATTTGCTGGGCTGAGTATACATTTGTTTACTTTATACTGCCATTGGTATTAGCTTGTCTGTTTCATTAAGTCTGTTTTCATTTCAACCCGTGAGTCTCCCTTTCCTGATCCCCCTTCTTGGCTGGGGAGGGATCATCAGGTGATAGAGCAACTGCTACAGTTTAGCCACAGGTATGGGTTAAATATGGACAAGACCATAGGGGTTCCATGCTGTAGCAGTCTGTTCCTGAAGAACTGCACCCTGTGGAAGTGATCTGTGCTGGAGCAATTCATGAACTGTAGCTTGTGGGAAGGACTCATGTTGGAGAAGTTTGTGGAGGACTGTCTCCCATAGGATGGATGCCACGCTGCAGCAGGGGAAGAGTGTGATGAGTCCTCCCACTGAGAAGGAAGGAGTGGTATAGACAAGATACGACGACCTGACTGCAACCACCATGCCCTGCCCCCTGCACCACTGTGGGGGAGGTGGTAGAGAAAATCAGGAGTAAAAGGTTAGACTGGGAAGAAGGGATGGGTTGGGGGGAAGGTGTTTTAGGATTTCATTTTATTTCTCATTCTCTGTTTTGATTGGTAATAATTAATTTCCCCAAGTTGAGTTTGTTTTGCCCAAGATGGTGATTGGCAAGTGATCTTCCTGTCCTTATTTCAACTCATTGGCCTTTTGTTATATTTTCTTCTTCCTTTGTAACTGAGGAGTGTTAGAGCAGCTTTGGTGGGCAGCCTGGCATACATCTAAGGCTAAGGGGTTGGTTGGACAATATAAGGCACCTTCTTCCTACGAATACCCATTTTGTGACTCTGCTTTTCCTGTATTTAAAATTGTAACTCTAGAGATAAGAATATGAATTGATTTTTTGAAATTGTTTTTTTGTTATGTTAATTTAAACTGATCAGCTAGTGAAGCAGTAACGATCACAGAGGAGTGTTCTTTTGAAACAAAGATAACATCATTGATCTGATGCTGCAATCATAAGCTTCAAAATACATCAGAGATTTTTAAGACCACAAGGGAGTGCTTCAATCAGCTAGCCTGACTTCTTGCACATGAGAAGCAAAGGGAATTTCACCCATAGTTCCTGCACAAACTATGTTTCTGGACAAATACATATCTTCTTGTTTGTAAGGGCTTCTGAAAGTGAAAATTGGGCTTTCCGCACCAGATTCTATATTCACTAGGTAATTTAAACTTCTTTGGAAAGCACAGCTGAGTATTTCATTATATGCTCTGACTCGAGATACTTATTAAAATCATGAGTGGATTTTGGAAGAGAATAAAAGTGGTAAGTTATCAGTGGACATCTGAGTAAGAAAAATAAGCCAAAAAACATGATAAAATGTTGAAGTATCATTGACCCTGTACAGTTTTAAGAAGCTAGGTCTTGGAAATAAATGCAAAGAAAGGAAAACTGTCTCAAATCTTAATCCAGTGAAACACTAAAGTGTGCCTGTGACTCTCATGATGTGAGAAGTTTCATGAAATGCAATGAGACTATTAAAAGTTTTAGAAGACAGGCATAGACATGCCTCTAAGTGCTTCAGTAGATTGGAATCAAAATGCCTAGTGAAAATCATTAACTCCTTTTAGCAAGAATATAGTACAGAGTTCTTGAGAAGCCCAGTAAAATAAATTACAAAACAGAAAGAATTATAAAAAACCTTTTTTTCAAAAGTCATCTTTGTGGTATTACCTAAGAATCTAAGGACAAATGACATTCCACTGTACATTGTAGTGCACCTCAAAAACCACTAGATGCTACTTGCTCTGCAGAACATGCAAGCTGAAGAGAACACAACATCATTTTCACGTAAACACTGTCTTCCATTATTTTATTATCTCCTTTATTACTTCCTCTTGTTTTATTCTTGAGTATTTGTTCAGTTACATTGGTTTTCTTTTTCTCAATGCAGAAGCCGTTGATTTGCATTTCTTAGCACCCAAAACTACCACTGAAGACAACAGGGCAGATCTCGAGTATTGCAGCAGCCTGGCAGGTAAGATGTACCACAATACCATTTTAAAGACTAAAGTGCTTTTCTTAAGAAGCCAGAGTATATAATTGAATAGAGCTGCCATCATTAAAACACAATTAAGGTTGTGAAGCCCTCAAGCATCTAAAATTGTGGTGTGATACAATATTTATTAGGCTTCAGAACACATCTATGGCCATTCAGCCACGTTTTGCCTTTTCACTAGGTGAAATTAACCCTCTATCACAGTTTAATGAAGCTAAATTTACCACTTCTGTATATGACACCTTAATAATTTTGAGGTGGACAAGTAAGTACTACAGTCGCACAGAAGACCAAGTCAATGAAGTGCTAAGAAAACACAGATGCTTAAGCATTTGTTTAGAAAGTTTTTTGGTTTTTTTTTCTCTGTTAATGCATAATGGACCTAATACAAATTCTGACAGGCATAAACCTATTGAATAATTCTGATACGGCAATCTATGGGTGATTCACAAGCTATAAATTCAATGCTGTTTCTTTTATGTAAAGAATAATCTTTTAAAAGACAGGAAAAAAAGGCAAATATATAATTCATATGGTTAATTTTTGAGGTATTTTGAAGGTAAGTTCACACATTTCCTGTAAGTGTCTACATGTGCATGGGCTAAAAAAAAATGTACAACTGACCTTCAGTTATAAACTTGGCAACTATTTCAAATTCTACTTCTAAATTTAACTCTGTCATGTATGCTTATTAAGAATATAATTCATCGCCTGGGAGTCTGGTTTGAAATACCAGTATCTATCATAAATGCTGGACAATTTTTCAATGTATCTGCTTTCAGACATTGGCACAGTATCAGCTTCAATGACTAGGTCAAATTCAGGTGTTGGCAAATGACACAGTGGGCTTTAATGACAGATTTATGAAACTGCTGACGAACTATACTACTGCAGTTCAAAAGACTTATGAATATTTTGATTTTTCTGTCACATGTAGAAGTTGAGCCAGAAAGTTCTTATGAACTGTACCTAAATCGGAACAAAACATTGCCACCCTTATATGTGGTTGGCCTTAATTAGCTGCTAAAAGTGATGTCATGAGTTTCTGTTTTGTTTGTTTTTCTAAATAGGGAAGACTTGTTCTGGATGGGAAACAAATACAGTCACCATCCTATTTTTCCATAGAAATAATGGCCTGTAAACAGAGAATATTTTTAACATTAGAAACTCAGTATTGTTTATCGCATTTTTGCATGCTGTGCTGCTACTTGTTATACTTTTATTTGTCATACATAGCACATGCATGCAGTAAGTTCCATGTTGCTCAGCAGTCAGTTAGATGAACACAGACACAACCTGTCTAAATCTGACAATGGAGAACAAATCAAAATCTCCTTCAAAATTTAAAAGCAAGAGCTTTAAAATGGAGCTCAACAGACTGACGACTAAAGATGATGCTGCATTTTAGAGCTGAAGATTCAACTTCCAATGTTACCAATGCAACTATGACAATTTCCAAACAGTAACTACATCAGGAATAGAAAACAGAATTGTACCTGTTGTACAGAACGCAAAAAGTGAAAATCTGCTTGGTTGGGGAGGCAAAAAATATCTCATAACATGTTGGGAAAACTTCCTAATTTCTTCCTAATCCTGCCCCTGCTGCTTCTTCAGATTGCTGCTCATCTGCACATTGCCCTTTGGAGAGCAGTACAAGCTCCTCTTTGCTCCCTTGCCCTCTGCCTCCATGAGCTCACCTATGTAGGATTTTCACAGGTTCCCCAGGGTGTGCCTTTCAGCCCTTGGGTTGAAGACAGAAGGTAGATAGAAAAGCTTTATATGTTAGAGATGTACTGGGAACCATTTTGAGCCATCATCAAGGAGCAGCCTAACAGGTGGACAAGGTATATGTGGGAAGTGAAATAGCTAAATGGATCTTGATTGCACCTCTGAGATGTGACTACGTGTTTCTGAGAGGAGGTGGGCTTGATAATACAGATCCCTTTTTTTTCCTGTGACTGCAATGCAGAAGTTCCTATGTGCTATCTTGGCACTGACATTGAAATTGATGTGTGGCCTTTAGGTAAGTCACTCAATCAATGTGTTTATAAAATGAGGATAATAACATTTATTTGCCTGCCTGAAAAGGATGTGGTAAGGACAGACTAGTTTATGCTGTAAAATGCCATTTACTAGTAATTGCAAGTATTATTATACTGCAGACTTAAACCCCTCCTTGACTGGTAATTGAAATAGCTGAAGAACCAAATAGAAGCGTGAAATGTAAAGGTGATAGAGGTCTCAGCTAAAGTGGAGCTGGTTAATCTCCTTCCTTTTCCTGAAGCTAATTATGCTTTCACTGAGGCAATAAATATCAAGGGAGTCTCAAGCATATACCTGCTCTTACTCAAAACCAGAATGAGGAGAAATATTGTGGGATTGACATTTGATTCACTGCGCAATGTGCTTCTGATAATGGGTCAGGGAAGGAGCTGGGTGCAACACAGTAAAATACTCTGTTCTTGGATGCAGGTGCACTCAGGTGATCTGAGAGCAGGAAGAGCACTGCAGAATAGACAGAATTAGAATCATTACCATTTTCAACCCAATTAACATCCTTGCTCTTCAGGATTAAGTAAGGTTTGTAACTTACCGTTAGATATGGCAAGCTAAGGGAAAAAAAATCCTGAGGGTGAGAAGCATGAATACAATATTGTAGAGTGGCATGAAGTAGATTAGGAAATAAACTACAGTAAACTGGTTTATCTGTCAGCTGTGCCTTAGGAACTCCTCTGAGGCCTCAGACTGCCATCACTTCTCCCACAGATGTTTCTCTGAGAAGGGAGGAACATAAGCTGTCTGCCTGGGGTGGCTAAAGGATCCCCAAAAAATTCCTTTTTGCCATCTGTAATGCAAAAATCATCCCATTAAAAACAATTATGTTTAGTTAATGTTGTAGTTAAAATAAACAGCCTTAGGTTTGTCTAACAACTGTAGTAAAGGGTCATAATTTGATCTTTCTTAATGCTTAGTGAAAGCTAACCAGCACAGTAAGTGCCTCTGACTTCACTAGAACTTGAGGGGATATCTGCTTCATAAATATTACACGTTACGAAGCAGTTAATTGCTTCATATTTTCATGACAAATTTGATTGAAATTACTCAGAAAACCAAGACTGTGATTAGCAATATTTCCAAAAATATATCAAGAATTATGAAAAGGGAAATGGTGAAACTGTTAACTAGGGAATGACTTACTTTGCCTGTCTCCGTGTTATACCCCTGCTTTCCTATTTTTAAGCTTTACAATCACAACTCAGGGAAAACCCAATCTGGGAAGGAGATAGGTGGCCACAATCTCCATAGCAGCCATGAAAAACACAACAATGGATGCAAAGCGGGGGCCTGTGACACTGGCAATACTGTTTGGCATACCAGTGGCAAGCCAACTTCATGTATTGGAGTGGATAAGCTTTACAAGCATGACACGGAGAAACTTGCGAGGTATTGCACTCTGTTTTACTCCCCAGAGAGCAGTGTAATGCAGAGGCAAATTGTCATTTGGCTTACAGTGTTAATAAGGTTAGAAACAAAGATATTCCTCTTTTGGGCTTGGATAAAAAGTGGTAGCTGCAGGACATTCAAACTAGAAACACTCAAACATACTGAAATCCAGCCATTTAAGGGATGCACTTCTGAGAAGGTGACTTAAGGGGAGAAATAAAGAATATGGAATGCAGTAGGCTCATCAGGTTTAAAAGGAGAGTGTCTCAGGGGAGTTCTGCTAGAGTAATACATAGGCAGAGCCCTGTCACTCAGAAAAACTGTGCACTGAAGAGATTAGGTAGAGGCAAGGTCCAGAAACTGTTCTTGTCCCATGGGAGACAGTACTACTGGATATAAAGGCACTGCTATCTGCCAGTCAGTGAATGGTGAAAAATACTTGTGGGAATATTTGGTCAAATTAGTAAAAGAACATGCTTAGTAATTTACTGTTCTTTTGGGGGTTTGATGATCACAGCCTTAAAGAAACAAGAAAATTTAAATGGCTGTTCCAAGAAAAATCACTCAAATCCACATTAGAACTAGCCATACCAAAACATCTAGCAACAGCAATGTGCCAAGTATCCACAGCTAACAGGATTATTGTGCAAGTTCAGTCAAAACAAGCCAAAGGAACTCAAATTTCCAGATATAAATGCTAGTCCCAGATTATCTCTGGATTGCCTACAGACCAGAATGCACAGACAAGATTCTGAACTCCTTGAAAAGATTTTAAGCAACTGGAGAAAAAGTTTCTAAAATAATTAATGCTTTGTATTTCCCTTCAATACCAGAGTGAGTCACAATTAAGCATTTAAATAATTATGTCATATTTTTGGGTATGTTTGTTGTTAAAAAATTGGCCAAGTTCTAAAAATATACTGCTAATTTTTATTAAAAGCATTCTGAATTATACATTACCTTTTTCTTCAACTTTTCTTCACCTTTGCAGCAGCAGTGGTGGCTACTTATTTTGAACAGACTTCTTAGCTAATCTTCTTCTCCTAAATTATGCTGAGATAGTTTATTTAACATTTTGTCCCCTAGTACCATGTGCTCTAAAAGTATACTTAAATCCTTCTATACTCTTGTCACTTCATGATGATGACCTGAAGATTCCTGTTCTATTGGAAACACTCTAAAGATGGATTGCTCTTTGTATTAGAAACAGTGTATCCTTAACTAGATTTTAGAGAAGCACTGTCACTTTCCAGTGCTTGGCAGTTTTTTGTTTGCCTTGCAACTCTGGCAGTTATCCCCAAGGCACACATGTGGCAGTTCATAAATTCTAGATATCCATCTACATACACTTTAGAGAAAATTAGTGTCTTATTTCAGCAGCTGAGAGGTAAGTCAAGTAAAGCTGCACATATTGCTAATTTCTTAGGGATATAGTTTACTTGCAGTGCACTCCGCTCTGGGAGGTGGGACAAAAAAATTATTTTAGGTTCAACAGAAGGTGGCATTGTGGTGTACATCTTAAACTGTGATTTTTCTCTGTGGTGGGGCAAAGAATATGGGAAAGGGTGCTCATTCTGTAGTGCTTCTTCCGTAGCAAGAGTTTTCCATGTGTATTGTAGGACAAAAGGAGTGTTTTGCCTCTGCCCTCGTACAGCAGATGTTCCTGGAACTGTTCACCTCAAGTTCTAAGGTTCGAGCATATTGGTAAATTTTCTTACTAACATGTTTTCTGACATCACTGGCATTGCTGGAAAGCCAATAGCAAAGCCAATAATTCAGCAGAGGTCATATGAGGTCCAGAACAGCAGTGGATCAGCTCATCCGAGCTTACTGGCTCAAAAGTCCTGTGTTCAATTCCAATTCTCTCTAAAAAGAAACAGGTGCTGTTTTGCTTAGAATAGAACATTTTTACAAAATCTTGCTCCACTTTCCATGTTTTTTACTTCACCGTACGTAGTTATTCCAGGCAAGTGACACTTTTGATCAACAAGAAACACAGTTTTCATTGATACAGCACAAGGTATGTCATTCTGCCAGCAAAGATAAATTCACTGTGTGTTATGGTAATTAATATGTACATTGGAAAAGGAGACTTTCCAACCACCTTTAATGAGCTATTCTTAGCACTAAAAGTATTTCCTAACTCGTGATAGGAGAAGGAGATTTAACCTTACCCTGTCAAACTTAACAGCTAGATCAAAAGTGTGACAAGAGGGGGAATTCCAAGTCATCTCAATTATACAGCACCAGATGAAATAATTATATTTGGTTACCCTTTAGAAGGATATGTTCTTGAGGGATGACTTTTATGTACTGCCTCTCCAAACATGACTACATTCTGACTGTGTTGCTTTTGATTTTTAAAT
This sequence comes from Todiramphus chloris collaris, assembly GCA_025345505.1. Lineage (NCBI taxonomy): Eukaryota > Metazoa > Chordata > Aves > Coraciiformes > Alcedinidae > Todiramphus > Todiramphus chloris. Next base: position 21,488,699 of record JANVCC010000017.1, on the reverse strand, counting down.
AGCTCACACAGCTATAACCTCTGCATATTATCTCTGACTATGAATGACAGTATTATATTTACATGCAGACACCATATTCTTGGGAAAGGCTTTTTTTTTCTTAACTATCCAGGATTACAATGTAAGACAGAAGAAATTAAGGGCATTGTTTAATCTTCTCTAACATAATGAAAAGTTATCAAAGAAGATTTTATACTTTTTACTAATAGAGCTAATATACAATGCAAATGACTTTTTTTGAAAAGAGAAGAATGAAGAGAATAAAACTAATCAAACTTCTTTCAATTAGTATGCAAACTTGCACTCAAAGCAGCATGTAAAATACATTAACCTGAAAGGTACAATGTACCTGAATCAAATTTGTAAAAAGACTTGTTTTAATGTTGAATAGGTTATAAAATGAATGTAATTTACTACAGAAATACAACAGAACCCACCTCAGTTCCCCACTATTGTCAGTGTTGAAAGAGGTCTTTATGAGAAAATGGTACATACAAATGAAATCAAGTGAACAAGCAGGACAGATGCTAAAAGATTAAATACTTCAGTCTAATCTAAAGATGAAAAAGTGGGGCAAGACACCTGACTAATGTTTTATGTTACATTTGCAAAACATTTCTATATGTAAGAAAAAACAGTAGACAACAGGTGATAGTTTTTTTTTTTTTTTTTTTTTTTTATGAGTATCTATATTTCATTCTACAGAAAGGAAACTAGAAAAACAAGAAACAGCATATGGAAGTTATTTTTCTGTTGTTGGCAGTGCTGGTTTTCTTTCAGAGTTATGAATACCCATGCGTCATTTTACAGAAATGGAATGACTCTGCAACTCCTTAAAAAACTAGGGATATATTTTCATGACTCTTGTATCTCATATACTACAGTCCTGTCCCTTTACCAACATGAAGTGAGATCATGGAGAAACCATAAAGCCTATTTTATCCATCAGCATGGGGCTCAATTTTCTTCCACGTAACTTTACATTCCTTAAGGATATCAGTGCCACATGACTTACTGTAAAAAACAGGAGGGGGGAAAAGATCACATTAAACAAAAAAGAGGTGGACAAGTGATAAGGAGAAGATAAATATGGAATCACATAAAGTATGAAAAAGTATTAATTTGGGAGATTATTATGAAGTTAATAAAGGCAGTATTTATAAAAACAGAGCTATCATGAAAATTCCTAAAACATGACAAGTATTATACTGGAGAAATCAGCTTAACAGTTTTATTTCAAACAATGTAATACAACTCAAATACAGAGATCTTCAGAAGTCTTCATGTAAATCTTATTCAGAGATGCAAGTAACCCAGCATTTTGGACATAAACAGGAAAAATCATAGTGTTAATAACTTGTAGTAGTGCTAGAGTGGTTTCATACATTTTTGTCAAGCATTTTGGCAAGATTAAAAGCATGTCCATTAATTTAAAAATACAAAGAATATGTACAGTATTTTACTGTGCTAAGAAAAGGATAAGAAGTAAACATTTGGTCTTTCTTTTTCCTCACTTTCTGGATGTCTAATACATGTCCTCATTAGTCAGCCTTTTTAAATGTTAGTTATATCAGATGACTTAAGTCAGACTGAGATTCACCGTGAGTGTTTTCAAATGGTATGACTGGAATAACAATTTGATTGTACAGAAAGTTAGGTTCCTTGAGCACTGAAGGTTTCCTGGATGATGGAAAAGCAATCACAGTTCACAGAAATTAGTTGTTTGTACAAAAAACCAAACCAGCAAAGATGTGAGTATATTTTGAAACAACAACTGATGAAAAAAATAAAGGAAGTAGAACACAAAAGTGAGGATAACTAAGTTTTTGGCATTATGTAACTCATATGATATGAATATAAGGAAGATTTTGGTTGATACCATTAAATTATGTGGTTTATATCCTATGTAAAATCACATAGGTAATACTTGCCCTTAAGTTCTGCAGAGGAAGGTTTTGTGTTCAGAGGTCCTGATTTAGAGAATGACTCAGCTCCCATGATGGAAACTTTTGTGAGTTTTTCTTGTGCATGTGTTGAAAGAGATGACAACATAGTTACTGAGGAGACAGCTGAAGGAGTGTGTAGGTCAAGAAGCAACAGATAATTCAGAAACCATAAGAGCAATTTTGGTATGTAGCTGAAACAACATATGAAAGAAACAGAACAAATAATTCTAACAATTTTGACAATGATACTATGAATTAAGAAATATTTTAATATGCATGAATTATTGCCTTAACCACAAAAAGAGACAGGTAATGAACAAGAGAAGTATGTCAAAAGAGGACTTGGTATGGTTTCTGAGACCGAGTTTTAATGTGGGTAAGACATTAAATGCTTTTGAAAAGATTCCTTCTTTATAGTGTACTAATATGGTTGGTATTTGACTATTACTGACCTGACTGACCAGAGACAGTGAACTGTATCACTGATTTAAAAAAAATTAAATTATAGAAGGTTGGCATTAAGGCAAAAATAATATATATCTGTAACAATAATTTTGCCAAGAATACTGTGTTATGAGAGTCGGTGGTAAGACCAAGGAAATGGCAGATGGGTACCAGAGACTCAGTAAACCTACTTGTCCATGTATTGTCATTTATCTTACCACAGTTACTCATATTTCAGATTCCTTGAGGAAAAAGAGCTGGAATAAAATAAGACATTGAAATACCTGTAATTTTTCACCAGGACAGAGCATTTTGAATATTCAAGTATTTCTACATCATATTTATCTAAGAGCAGTTGGTTAGAATAGTGCACAGTCAGTTGATTTGCTCATGGCCCCAGCACTCATGGATATAAGGCTTTTCATAACCCGTTGTCAGGATTTTTACATAATTTGGCAAATTCTGCAGAGCAACGGGAAGAGATACTGAACTCAAGCTCTTTATATTCTATATTGACAAATTACTAAATTGCAGGCAGACTGTAAAATGGGCTTTTGTACTGCAACATTATAAATGTTTGTGGTATCTTCATTTACAGAGGCTTTACTCGAGTAGCTAAATGACAAATGTGAACTTAACAATGCAATGACCTCCAATTTTGTACAGCTCTGCTGACTATGTATTTCAACAAAACTCCTGTGAATTTGAAAAATTAAACACTGCGCTTTAACCTGTGTCTTGGATTCTCCACTATGGAGTTACAGTTTTATATTGCAGAAAGTACCGATTTTAGTATAGTTAACATTTGTATAATAGTGTAATAAAATTGCAGAGGATGGCATGTACCTGCTGAGAGACCAGGAGTAAAGACATTGTGCAATATTCAAACTAACTGGGATTCAATGAGAGGGAAGCAGATGGTGTAAAGAGAAGGTTTAAAAATAAAACAAAATGTACCCAAGACTGAGGAATTAGAACTCCTCAACACAAACACCATCGTTCTTCTTGTGAAGACCTCAGGGGCTGATGATTGTGATAAAGCAAGTCCCCTGTCTTGTCTGCATCAGGAAGACTTAAACAGCCCACCTCAGGACCTAGAGGCACACTAGAAAGGTGATCATAACATTAGAAAAGTGACATTTGTCTACATTAATCAGGTAATTTGGACTTGTAGAATATTTACTGGACTAACAGTAAATTCAGAAAACTAACAGCACAGATTCTATGTATGTGGTGTAGAACACAAGATGTTGAGTGTAATAAATCACTGGAGAACATGAGCAAACCCTCTCTGAAGCCTTCTAGTATGTTGGCAAACAACCAACCCTCTGCAAAAGCTTCTGTAGGCAGAAGCCTACAGTCACCATAGAAGACCTGGAATGCAGCAGGTATGTGCATTCCTTTGTCTTGGCAGGTATCTCACTTACAATAAAGCAAATAAATTTGGGGCAGCCCAGGTGATTCAGGATCACTGATGATCCAAGGAAAGCAGAGAAACAGTAGTTACATCGCTCTATGATCTGACTGGGACTTCAGGCAAACCTTGCTTGGGTAAGTGGCAGTCTCTGTGATGGAAGATGACAGTTTGCTGAAAATCTGAGAGAAGAGAAAAATAAATGTCAGTCAGAGCAAGCTGATGACAGGCTGACACTGGATGGAAGCCCTTGGTTTGTTGATACTTGTTTTAAAAGCCTCTGATCATTGTCCTAGGTGAACAGAGATCACTGTTTCTGCTCCTTTGTCATGACCCAGCTGAGTACAGACTTTCTTTTTATTACAGCTTATGGGTAAAGGACAAAATCAGGTGGACTGACAAGGGAATCAAGGAAGGAGAAAAACAAATCCAGCCCCTTACTACACATGCCCACTCTGCTCCTAGAAGCATCCATTCTCCTCTCCTTTTCAGAAGAAATGGCTGAGCTGAGGGAATCGTGTATTTAGGAGGGACTAAGTCTTTCAGGTACAGATTCTTGCAAATCAGTCACTTCCTGCAGCAGCAACTGCCTACTATGAGCAGCTGTGTAACACTGTAGGAACTTTAAAAGGAAAAACAGAATTTGAAAGATTGTATCATTTGGATGATCACAAGCTAAAAGAAAGCAGAGATGTATTGAAAGCAGAAAAAGTTGTCAGGCTCTGTTCAAAGTTTTGTGCACAGTAGAGATGGACAAGCCTTGAATTAGGACCAGGGTGCATTGAAAGATCTGTAGTGGATGTCCTGGACACAAAAATGCGTTTACTTTTAGGGTCTATGGAGACTGTCATGTCATGGAATCAGCTAGCAGCTTCTAGAGAAAAAGTGATCTAGGGGCCACTAAATAAAAGTAAACAAGAAAAACAAAAAAAAACCCAAACCAACCAAACAAACAAAAAATTAATTGCTTATGCTTCACCTCTACAGACACCAAAGTACAACTTGATTATTGGGGACGGCCTGCCATTCTGGTGGAACTATGATGGAAAATGGAAAGCCTGGGTGTTGCCTGAGAAGATAACATAATGCAAAAATATTTGCTACCTGGCATAGGCTGTGATCTGTGCAGTTCAGAATAAATTCTGATTAAGCAGGTAGAGGAAGAGAATGAAGTGCTAACAAAGAAGCTGAATATTCATGCAGAAGAAACCAGAATGGCTGTGAGAAGTGTGATTGCTGATGTATGATGCCCTGCTGAGGAGCACCAAGTGGCTGGTTAAAGTAATAGTGGATTGGGCAGTGATATCAACCATTTCTTGAGTAGGATTAGGTGACTGAATCCAACATGCAGGAAGAACTTTGAGAGACAAACAAAAGGCTCAGTGAGGTATCAAAGAGGAAGGGTGCTTGAAACCAAGGCACACTGAGAGCCATCAGCCCTTAAACTTTCTAACGGAATTAAGATCACGTGAACTTGGAAAACCAAAAGTTACTTGTATAATACACGATTTTAATTAACATCTTAAGGTAAAAAATTATGTATAATTGCAAAGGTTGATATTTCAATGAAACTATAAATGTTTAGCTGTTTGTTACAACAAAGAGATGGAACCACAGCAAAACAGAAACAGAGGATTACGAAAGTTATCTAATAATACAAAGTAACTTTTCTTACTATGTAGGAATGAAGTAGTTGTTTCATTACTATGTACTTCAACATAGAGTATTTATTAAACAGAAATACTGCTAAATAACCTAGATATATTCAGAAACTCATACTGAGGGAGGTGTTTTAGCCTGGATAACTAAGATAACTATTAAAAATAATATTTGCTTATTTTACCTTCCACAGATAGTGTAATATAAATAATCCCTTCCAAATGTATGCACACTATAAACTACACATCACTTAGTTTTCTTTACTACATATTTTTATTATAATAATGCATATAGGAAAAGTGAAAGCCATACTACTTTTCTTTTAACTCAAATGTCATGGCTGAGTTCAAAAATAAGTGCAAAATACGAACCTAGGTAATAAGAGACAAAGGATCCAACCTAAAGAATTCATCTCCAAGCAAGAGAAAACCTCTCTGTGTGAAGATCGAGGTACCTCTTACTATTCTATGAATACCTATGTTTCTAAAAAAAAAATTAATATGTGTATGTGTTTGTCTTGGATGAAGCTTTCTATATTTATAAAATAGAGAATTTTGAGTACTCTAAAAAAAAAAGGTGAATGACTGAGGTACAAAAATATTTCCTATGGAAAACTGTATACAATACAATCACCCCTGGCAACAGACTGCATACGTGTAAGTGTAGCTCTGTATCACTGGGGTTGTGAAGACTACATCTTCATTTATTGTACAGGGGATATTTTAAGATATGTAGAAAATGGTGGAAATCAGGGGTCCCTAAGCTGATAGGGTATCAAAATGTTATGTTTTTAATACATAACCTTGCATGATTATTGAACTAGAGCTAATCAGGTAACTTTGGAGATCTATAGATAAGGATTTCTGAGATGAGAGATGTGCATTTATGAAGATGGGTTATTGAACATGATAGATGTTCTTCATAGTCTCTTTAGGAATATTCCAGAAAAACAACAGCTCAAGATGCATTACATATGTAAGGATATTATTTTTCAATGTTTTGATGATTTCTTAAATCAGAATGTGAACAAGATGAGATTATGAAATTGCTCCAGTCATTGTGCCATTATCTTTGGAGGATTCAGTTATGTTCATACACATCCAAAAATCACTGCGAACCGCCTCATAGTATGTAACATGCCCAATGATAGGCACACATGCAATGTAAAGATACAAATTACATCATCACCTTAAAAGTAAAGACTACAGTCTCCAGCATCCACATAAACCTGGACTTAGCTTTACACCCTACTTTTACAGTTTCAGTTGTTATAGTAGCTTCAGTGATTTTACAGTGGTTATATACATCATTATACCCTCAGACCCTTAAGTGTTACCATCACACAAGACCATACAGGGAAAAAAAGATAATTTTCAAGAACACTCAGTCCTGTTAAGAAGTCTTAAGTCATAGGAGTGTTTGCAACATCTCTGCTAGACTCATGTAACGATTAGCCTGTGTTTAACAGACCTCCTAAGAAAAACGTCAATTTCAGTCTGGTAAAAGCCATCTTTTTGCCACTGCCATTGCTTACCTAGTGCCTGAGTGACTATTGATAAACCCATGTGAACTGACACACATCTGTGAGTGCCACTGGGAGAAAGGATCTGACAGCTCTGGGCAACCCCAGCATGACCAATGGCATCCTTAATGTCAACTGTATCTGAGAGAGGCTGTTGTGCAGTTCTGCACTTCACACACAATTTGCACTGGATTCATCTGCTTTTACTGTGGTGAACCAGAATACACTTAAATTCATGAATGCAACTTAGGTACTATTCTGCTTTTCGAAAACTAAAACAGTTCTACACATACTAATGAATTTATATTGACAGAACTGTCAGAGTATTAGCAATCCGCGTGTCCTCCCTTCTCACCTTACTTGGCCTCCCCCAGGATTAGTTGTGTTAACACTCTGAAAGAATATCTGACAACCTCTCTTTTCTGAGTAAAAGGACAGAGAACTTAAATACCTACAGTGGTTTAGGGAGGAATATGAGATTATGCAACCAGCTTACAAGAGACCTCCTAGGTAAGACTGTTTCTCAAGGATTTTAGGAAAGACTGGGCAATGAACAGGAAAGCAAAATTGTTGCTGAAGCTGTAGTGTTTCATTCTTCATTCTAAGTGTATTGTATATATACCATGCAATATTTAGCTAGTGTTACTAAGCTGCTTGTTTAATAGAAATATATTGTTCCAGAAGCCCACTGCAATAACAGCAAAAATGTTCCTGTGGGACAACTATCCTGGAGAGCTCAAGCGACTTATTTCCTAAGTGTTACAGATAAATATACATTGGTAAAAGAAAAGGTGACAGTTACCAAGTATTGCGGGTATGGCATTAAGGAGAAAGTCCCAAATGTTTAATGTTCTTCCCCAACACATAAACATATACGCAAATACCAGAAAATAGCAGTACTGGCAGATGTAGAAGGTTGTTACCATTGGCAGTAATTACTTTTAAGAAATACATATAGAAGGCAAAAATAAAACAGAGTATATATAATGTCAAAAAATGTTATGATATTCCTAAAGTTTTCTTGTATATTTCATCTGTGAAATGTTTCACAAATTCTTACTTGAAACTAAAGACTTTCTGATAAATTAAACCCTTTTTTTAGAGACACTCATTGGCATTTTCACAACAAATATTGTTCTACATCTGCTGATATTTTTTTAATTGGTATCACATTTTGAAGTGTCTTGATTACTTTGTAAACAACTATGAAAGATATTTACATTTTTTTATACTCTGTTATACAAAATAAGGACACCAAATTATAATAATACTGCAATATTGTGAAAGCACAAAGCAGACATTATCTATGACTTTCAGGTTGTTGGAATGTGTTTTCCTTTTGCCCTGCATGGTAAGTGCAAATGGCATTCCCACAGCAACTGTGCTTACTGGAATTTGACAACCCTGAAACTGTCTTTTTAGTATTTCAAATTGTACATTTGTTTTGATCTTTAAAGACATGTTGTTATTTAAAGCTCCCGATACCATGACAGGGCAGAGGTAAGACTTTAAGAGACAGTCTCAATGAATACCCTGTATTTCTTAAAAAAACCCAAAAGCATAACCTCCAGACCTATAAAATAATTAATGGATATACTGACAGATTCTTAGAATGTTTGCTGCAATTTTCAGGGGCATGTGTTTTGTTCTTCATATGTAATCAAATAGTTCAATCCTTGATAGAAATGCATTTTTTATTATGGAACTGTGACATGCTGTTGAGGTCTAGCTTTGGAAGCAGCTCTGCAACACTGACCATTTCTTTTCATCGGGTGTCCAACACCTCTATAAAGTGCCCAGTGAATCCTTCAAGAATTCATTCTTCTGGAATAATGAAACACAAATCTTTTTGCACCATTGCCTCTGTCCACGGAAACACATTTTCTTCGTAGTTCCTACTGTGGAATCCAGTATAGACAGAGAGAAGAGCTCATGTGTTCATGTGTTTCTCAGTCTTGGCTTGGGACTACTTGTCATCTTTACGACATCAAAAGGTGCAATGGCAATAAGAAATGCATACATCTCTTCACATTCAAGCAAGCAAAGTGAGCCAACCATACCGAGATGTAAAAAGGAATTCAGAAAAAGGAATTGGGAGGAGTTCTGCCCAGATTGAAATGATGACAAAAGGCTATGGATATAGCCTGTAAGTTATTGAATTTAAACATACAAAGGACATACCTTGTGATTCATCTCTTTGAGAGATCAGTAATTCGTAAATGTTGCCAATGGCAGAGTTAAAAAATATCTTGCTCTCTTTGACACCCATCATCTTTTCTCAGATAGATTAAACTAGGAGTCTATAGACTAACTGCAGCCAAAACAAAGCACGGTTGACTGAACAGGCTAATGAGTACTTTTGTGGTATTTGGGACCACACCGTATCATCGAAGTATAAATGTCTGCAAAACTCCATTTATGTCTATTTGGAATAAAAACTGGGCACACATCATTCTTGGCCATTGCCCACTTTATCTCCCTGCAGGCTAGAGGGTAACTCCAGCAAACCCTCACCATATTCCTGCTCTAGGCAATCAGAGAACTGGAATGGCAGGAACCACACCATACTCACTGTATGTGTTGTCTATCAATCTCATAGATGTGGGATTGGGCAGTCTAGAAATTAGAAGCAGTGCATGACAGCTGTAGTACAGAATCCTGTACCCCAAAGATGACTTTGACAGGTCTGGAAGCATCTTACAGAGCCAGGCCAGGACCAAGGACTTGGTCTGCTCTAAGTTTAGAAGCTCCTGGAGCTCACAAACTGGCTCTGCAAGAAGCAAACAAGGCCAAAGACCACAGATCCCTTCTGTCTGAGATATGAACAGATGTTATTGATGAGGGAGAATCTGAACCAGCATCTTAATGAAAAAAAAGATTTTTTTCCTAACCCAGTTCCTACAATTCAGCATCTCTGTTGTATTTTGACAAATAAGTACGAAATATTAGTGAATCAAAATGGAGGTATTACATAATAAAAGCAGAAACTGTCTTTCTTTTTCTTCAGTGTTCTCCAGACCCTGAAAGTTCTTTAGCCCAAAACTTTGATTTCTATTTGAACTTTGCATATTTAAAAAAAATCTAAACTGAGGTTATAATAATTGTAACTATACGGTTACTGCTCAGCACTGCTACGCAACATTTTAAAGTATATATAACTTAAGCATGAGCTTCCTTTGAAAGACTAGTTTCGAGTGAATTGATACACTGCAGCCTCAGTGGTAACTGCGTGCCAGACATATACATGCCTTAGACACCACTCCTATATATGATCCACTGCTGTTTCCCATAAAGAGCACTTACTACAAACAGTCTTCCTCTTACTATTTCTATGGGCAGCAGCAGATGACAGCTTTTTATCAATCTCAGACAAAGGCACAAAGATGCATTCAGCTATTGGGACACTATTCATTGCCATGAACTGCCATTTTTGCCTCTAGGTAGAGGACTAAATGGTAGTGTCCTGAGACCCAACCTCGGCTTTTGTGTTTCAGATATAGATCATGGTGTAATAGATGATCACAATAATCATAGAATCAGGGAATGGCTAAAGTTGGAAGGGACCTTAAAGATCATCTAGTTCCAACCCCCCTGACATGGGCACCTCCCACTAGACTATATGCCTTAATATCTTTGGGTTGCTTGTGACAAAGCAAGCAAATAAAATTATGTCCAAGTAGTAAACTGGAACATGAGTAGATACAAATGGTATGGTTATCAATTTCCCAGTTCACACATCCCAGTGTTAAATATAGCATTTGGGCTTTGTCTATTAAAGGGACAGGGGCTATTTGCAGAATTTAACTTCCTGCAGTTCAAGGCTGCTTAGATGTGAGGCTGGATACTATGTCATTTCTACTTAAAATCTTACAGCTGAAGGTTAAGGAAGAGTGCCTGTCTTCAGGGAGGCAAAAGTCACAGTTATATTCCTATTGTTTACAAAATTCATTAATGCTAATTTACAAACCCCTCTTTTGTGTTTATGTCAAACAGGTAACAATGGTGGTGCGAACACATTGAATGGAGCTTCCTGACAATGCAGATAACCAAAGAGACTGTGCTGAGTGAAGATCCTGTTTCCTACACTTGTGAATTCAAAGGCAGCAGGGATTGTCCACCTATCTCCATTTCAACAGCAGGTGACCTCTCCAGTAACAACCACCAGAAAACCAAAATGCAGCAGCACAGATAACGTGTAACTATTGTAAAAACCCAGTTTCCTGGCTTTTGATAATCAGCTGGAATTTCTCTCCTTTGCCAAACTAGATAACTGTGAGAATGAGAGTGAGACATTCACAAAAGAAGATGATACATATAGTACGATGCAAGAATAAGATGGTAAGAGTTGTTAAACTTTGGTTTAGCAGAGGAACTGGAATCACTGCCATGCAGAAAGTTTTGAGGAGCACAGGCAATTTTAAGAACAGGTTTTTTTTTTTTTGTCTTGAGAGAGACTGAAGAAATAAGGGACACTGGAAAAAAAACAGAAATTCTGATCTATCAGATCTGCATATGATAGGTAGTTCTGTGAGAGCACAGCTGCTGCTGCTTTCAAAAAAACCATGAAAAGTGCCTAGGCCTTCCGCTGGGGTAACTTGAACAGTGAATAGTACTTCCTGCTTATTCTTAGGACAGAGAATACTTGTTGCACTCCCTAAGATAAAAAGGACAAATGTATTTGGATTTTTGTGTGCCTAGTTAGAAACTGCTGGAAGGAAGGAAATATAGTGTAGTTAAACGCACCCCATTGTTGAAACACACCATTATGAACACTTTGACCACAGAAAATTTTGCGCAAAGTAATAAGTGAATTGCTAGTGTTTCTTACACACTGTGCTGTTAGTTATCTGGCAGACAGGAAGGGGAAGCAGTGCTAAAATTCAGAAGAAGCCAAGATAGGGGAGATGAGTTACAGAGGATAACAATTTAGGAGATCATTGTGGAAAGGTATCTAGAAGCTGAAAAGTCTACAAACCATGGCTGAAAAGCATTCAAAAGAGGCCTCTAAATAAATGTTCTCACTACATGTCTAAACAAAGCAAAATTGCTGGACCTTAAATAAAAGTGCTAAATGCTGGCCTAGAGGCATGGTCAGGCTAGTGATTAGTTGCCTTGGATATTTGGTAGCCTATCCAAAAACGAGACATGCTGATATTAGGTCAAAAACTTCCACAGCAGTCTACCTGTGCTATTCAGCATTTAGAGCTGCATTAGGATCAGCTGAATTAATCTTACTTTGTTTAGGATTAGGTGTCCAGTAAAGCAACATTTTGCTGTACAGACACGGTGTTTATGAGAACTCATGGATGCCCCCGGAGTCTTGTTTTGCTGAGCTTGTCGGTGAGCACGCCAGCACCCTATCAAACAGTCGAGAAATTTATTCCAGCATTCATGATGACACCAAATCTGATTGGGGGTGGGGGGGTGTTGTGTGGGGATTTTTTTTTGTGTGTGGGAATGCAGAGTTCACCCGGCAGCAGACACTCTGAAAAAGACATCAAAGAGGCACTAAGAAAACAAACTGGGGATGGCCGAGCGACGGCAGACAGCCCCCTCCTGCCGTCTCTGCCCTGCCGGGCAGGTCGCCTCCGACAGCTGCTGTTTTTCCCCTTTAGTGACAGCTCGCCCCCTTACCTCTCCAGCCAGCCCCTCAGCAGCGGTGTTTCGGGCGGGCTGTCGGGGCTCGGCAGCGAGGGCAGCCGCACTCCCTGGCCGCAGGGGCGCCTTCGCCCGCGCCGCGGCCCAAGCCTGGCCCCCGCTCCCCCCGCAGACCTCCGCCTCCGCCCGCCTCGACACCCCGCACCGTTTGGGGTGAGCGGGCTTTTTTTCACACTTCCCTTCGCCCCCTTTTCGCTATCAGCCTGCTGCAGGATGAGAGCTGGAGCTGCGAAACCAACGCCCTCGCTCGTTCGTACCAAGGGGAATCAGGGACACAAGTCGCCCCAGTACCCCTCCCCTCGGCTCTCGCAGCCCCCTCCTGAGTCCCGACACCGCCGCACCGGGCTCCGCTGGGAGAATCGCGGCGCAGCACAGTGAGGCCCAGGCGGCTGGCACGGCGGGTGGGGAGGGGCGGTGCAGGCGGCCGCCTCCCGGCCCCGGCGGGCTGCCCCGGCCGGTGGGCGGCGCCGGGCGGTGAGAGGCAGGGGGCGCCTCGCCCGCCCGCCCCGGCCCCCCTTCCCGGGTGTATATAGCGGCGGCGCGGCGCGGCGCGGATCCCGCGGCGGGCAAGATGGCGGCTGCCGTCAGCGCGCAACCCCTGCAGCCGCCGAAGCTGCAGCAGCTGCTGGAGCGGGACCCCTACCTGGCCCCTTTCAAGACGGACTTCCAGCGCAGGTACCGCCCCGGCCCACCCGCCTGCCGGCGGCCTAGGCCTGCGCCGCGGGGAGGGGAGCGCAGCCTCGACAGGGCGAGGGGGCGGCGGGCGGCGACCGACCGCCTCTGGGGGCGCCGGGGCGGGCGGTGTCCCCTCCCCCTCCCTCCTCTCCCCACCCCGTCGTGGCGGGGGTTGTCCCTCAGCCAGCGCCGGGAAGGCTCCGTTTCCCGCCCCGGCGGCGGCGGGAACGGATCCAGGACGAGGTTTCGCGGCGGCCCCTCCGACGGAGGCGCATCCACCGCGGGCGGAGCCGCCGCCGCCGCTAGGGCTCGGCGGGGCCTCTCGAGCCTCATAGGGCCTGCAGCTGCAGGGAGGCCTGCACCGCGGGCTTCTCCGCTGGCATTTTGGGCCGTCCTCCCCCGTCCCGACCCCCGCGGCCTCTCCGCCGCTTTGGGCGTCTAAGTTGTCCCCCTTGGTCCCGTCTAAAAGCGTTATCACTTTGTAGTGGCGGGCGGGCGGTGGTTCCCAGGCAAGCCTGGCCCTCTGGGCGCAGGCAGGTGTGCCTCGGGGTTGAGCGCTGGGCACCGCTTGTAAGGCCGCTAACCCGAGCTGCTCTCGCTAGTAACAATAGTTTTTCAGTCCGGTGTGATAACCTGCAAATAAACTGCTCCTGAATCTCCTCTTTCTGGAGGATTTTTCTTTTAGGTGCATTTTTTGAGATATTCCTGACTCCCCAGCTCAGCTGTTTGCCAGACCTCCAATCAGTAAATAGTAGGGTGAGTTAGGTTAGTTTCAGGTTGCCCATCTGAGCATCCCTTTTTTTTTTTTTTTTTTTTGTCCATTGCCAGCAACTGCGACACCAACCCTCTGTCTGGGACATGCAGCAGGCCTGGGCGAGAGCCTGCTAGCAGCAGCTCAGGCAGAGGAAACTTATGTCCTGTAGAGCCAAACTGCCGGCATTGAAAGATTGCTTAAACTTCACTCGTTGACTAAAAAGAGGAACTGGGAGCTCTTGTGGCGCAACTTTATACGTTTCACTAGTGGGCCTCTGATAATCAAAATTGTACTACTGACTAATGCCCTATATCCCAAAAGTCTGGAAAAGCCTGTGTATGTGGGAAGAAAGTAAGGGAATTTGGTGGGTGTTTTTTTGTTTTTTTGTTTTTTTTTTTCCCTTCTGTATTCCACAGTGCTTTTGGATTAGTATTGCCAGGTGTCCTATTGTGTTCTGGCAGAGAATAGTGGTACAGCTAGATCTTGTAAAATGGGATTAAGGACTGAGTAAACTGCTAGGCTGACTTACAGAGCATTTTTCTCAGTGTGATCTTGTAATGATAGAATAACTGTTTTAAACAGTGATTTCCGGCAAGCTTGTGGTAATGAATGCAGTGCTGTAAAACACCGAGCTTTTTCTGTGGGATGCCAGGGTGTACGAGCTAATAAGTGAACAGATCTGGTGCTTAATAAAATGTTCATTAAAATATTTGGGCTTCCCAAATGTGCCTGGTATCTAAATGGGTGTGTTGTTCATGACATTGTTTGTATTTCTGAGGATAGTATGGCTATGCTGAGCACAGTAAGTTTGCAAAATGTTTGTGTACTTATCAGATTCATCCATCTCAAGCTCAGAACTTCAGATGATCTTGTTGTATTTTTCCCTTTCTTGGCTTCTGAACCTCAAACTGGTCCCTTAACATAGAATTGTTGTGGAAACATGTATACTGTTAATTAGTTGAAAAGAATAAAAGAAAACTATTGTGACAACCTGTGATAAGCTGAATGTCTTATTACAACCCTAAACAGTAAACTTGTCCTGTCTTAGATCCTATGTATGGTGGGAAGAGTGTAAGCACAGGGAAAAATGCCTGTTGGTGTCTCCATGCAGTGTTCATCTCAGCTTCCATAAATTGTGTTCAGTCTGTATTTAATAGCTCCAGGTGTGCTTTTAACTAGAGGTCTTGCATCAGAAGTGCACAGGAGAAAGGAGTTTTTCAGCTAAATTGCTGCTTGTGTGAAGAACTAGTTCTCTGGGCTGTTTTAACCCTCAAGTATGTGGGTTTTACTTACGTTTCTCTAATTCTTGTACTGGAGGAGGTGGTGAACTGCCCTGAACAGCTCTGTTTGCTGTGTCCATAAAATCCTGAGTGGTGCGGAGCTTGTTCCAGGCTGAAGGATCCTGATGGGTTTAACTGGTTGCTGTATGAAGGTGGTCTACATGTCTGATGCTTTGCTGTGTGTTGTGTCTTTCTCGGCCTCTCTTTGAAATGGGAGTTAGAACTGAAAACAGTCAGAATTGAATACTCTGTGGATTGATGCAGTTACATAGTGATATGGCACTTGCATAACTAATCCTTCAAGTAAAAGTGTAAACCAAAATAGACCTGGCAAGCTGTCTAGAATCAGAAATGTATTGAAATCTTTTTACCTTTGAAGCTCCAAGAATACTTATGAAGTAAAGTTGCACATATGAATCTTAAATCCTACTGGCAGTAAATTCTTATGCCTCAAAGGTAGCAATTATCTTAGATGGTGACTTAAATGTTGATGCTACATTTGTGGGACTTGTCATTAACCAACCCAATGGATCAGATGTATCCCACACCTAGTGTAGGAAAAGTCTGTTATGAAGCAACTAGGAATATGTGCTGTTAAGCACATCTATGTATTAGGAGTTGATTAACTGTCAACTGCTTGTCATGGCCTTATCATAGAAGGAATAATTCTTAATATATGCTTTACAGTAGCAATTTAGCTATTCTTGTAGAGCAGAAAAACTGTATAGAAATGATACTACTCAACTTCTGAGCAACTAGCAGTCTGCTCATTATTCCTTCTGATAATACTGGCTGGTTTTTTCTTTCTAAATTTGCTCCTGATACCCTTGCCCAGTGGCATTTTTTTGCCACTTGAGTAGTTTAAACAACAAAGATACAGGTAGTATTTCTGCTCAGAAGGTTGAGTTGTGCCCCTGGTGGAGGGGTCAGGAGGCAGCTGTTGTGCCTGGCACCCTGTAGCACCAAAAGTGTTTTACTTGCTTGGATTAGGAAGTTTTGGGACAGAACAAAAGTGAAACAGACTTGATTGGATACAGTGCGTGCATACTTTTCCTATAAAAGTTTATGAAACAAAATAATTAAGGACTGATGGGAATTTTTTAGCTTACAGCTATCATACTATGTATTGCCTAGAGAAATAAAAATTGAAGATTTCGACAGAGGATTAAGGATGTTTAAGAAACAAAGCTTCTTAAACATTTGTCTGTGGAGTTCCTTATGCTATGCCCTGTTCACAGATGTAAAAATAGTCTTTCCTTTGTGTTGCTTAGTAACAGTAGGTTCTATAGAAGGGAGAGGCAACAAAAGATTTAGGGTTTAATCTTGGCAGTGACATTAACAAGTTGTTGATTCACCCTTCCTACTTGAATCTGCTGTTTTATCTGTAGCACCATATTAGCATAGGCAGGTTATGTCTAGTGGAAAACTTTAGAACTCTTTATGCATGACTGTTGTAGGATGCACTTGATTGTGATGGTTTATTTTTGTACTTAAAGCAGGGCCATTTCTGGTTGGATTGCCGAGGACCTTGTTGGGTTGTACCTTGGAGGAAAGCCTGTCTCATTCTTTTCTCCACTGTACATGTCCCTCTAGATAGCTTAAGACTAAGTGGACATCAGCAACACTTGCCACCTCAATTTAGCTTTTATGTATCTGATCTGAATAAACCCATCTCTCTCAGGGTCTACCTGTGTGTCATACACAGTAGAAGACAGACTAGGAACAAGCAGCTGGCTTTCTGCAGAGGACTTAGCTTGTTTTTGCTCACCTGTGCCCTGGGCAGGTGCAGGCCTATCATGCTGGAGTTCACATCTGCCTCTTCTACCCTGTGCTGTGCCCCTTCCTTCCTGGGAGGGTGACCGTGTCAGCATACCTGATACAGAGATCTTTACACTTTTTTTTGTTGGAGAGGGATATTGAAGGGTAGTCAGGCTTTTCTTACATCAGCTTTGATTTGATGTGTAATGTAATTATACTGATTCAGTTTGAAAACTGCCGTATTCATCATGAATCATGATGTTGCCTCAAGTTCTGAAAATTTTCTGTTTGGTTTCAAGAACTGTCGCTTTTAACCTCATAATGTATAACTTCCTGCATTAGACAGTTGACTTTTTTCCTTTTGTTTTTTTTTTCTGTAGAGCCTTGAGAAACACTAAATGGGTGATCTGATGGGAACAAAGTGTTTATCTAAATAAGTGATGCCTAAAATGGGATGCTAGGACCTAGTGAAGTCCTAAGCATGGAGTATGGACTACCAGAGTTAAATGAGTGACTATCACAGAGAAGTGGACTTCTGGTCACATTCCCTCTACAGATCTCTGTCATACATCGGCATATGTTGTGTATGGCGTTTGTGGGGAAAAATAGAAATTCATAACTTTTCCTTTCTTGAATGCCTGATTTTGACCCTGAGTTGGGGTGAAGATATTTTCTTTTGGAAGAGGGGCAGTTTTGATATATATAGTAAGCCATTCAGCCTTGACCCAAACACATACTGTTCAGATCTTGAAAAAAGAACCTGCTTTAAAAAAATACCAGAATGACATAAAGTGCCAAAGTGGTAGTGTTTGCATAGGATATCACTGTGCTACATTGTTTGACCATCTGTGATATGTTTTCCCTCAAGTATTTTGTTAACTCCCAAGTGTTATTTAGGCTAAAACCTTTGTATAATTTAGTATGTATTTTTAGTCTTTTACCTCTTAGAACATAATTGGTTCAATTAGAACCATTAATGCCTGTGGTGTAATTGCATGTTATGGAGTTAAAGCCTGGTGTTAGAAAGCGCTGCCTGTTAGAATATTCTTCTACAGCAAGGTGCATGGCTTGGTATATTTTACCGGCTCCTACAGCTGCCTCTTTAATCTATTTGCTATATAGTCCTCAGTCAAAGCTTTTTTAATTATTAAGCTTATTGAGTAAATAAGTAAAAATGTACTGCTGCATGCTTCACTCTTTATCTTGATGAAAACATTTTTTTTCCTGTTTTAAGAGGTGCACAGGAGTGGGTGCTTGACTGAAGTATTGAAAAGATGTGGAATTGGGTTTTATAGGACTGAGTAGGAGGTCAGCTGTTGGGGGTACAGCAAATTTGGGAATGGAATGGAAGTTGAAGAAGGACCCAGGTGAAATCCTAGTTTTAGGTGATCCATAGAATCATAGAATGTCAAGGGCTGGAAGGGACCTTGAGAGATCATCTAGTCCAACCCCTCTGCCAGAGCAGAATCACCTAGACCAGGTCACACAGGAACGCGTCCAGGCGGGTCTTGAATATCTCCAGAGAGGGAGACTCGCCACCCCCGCCCCCCGCAGCCTGTTCCAGTGTTCTGTCACCCTCACAGAAAAAATTTTTCCTTATGTTTACATGAAACTTCCTGTGCCTCAGCTTGAACCCATTACCCCTTGTCCTATCATTGGGCATCACTGAGAAGAGCCTGGATCCATCTTCCCAGCACTCACCCTTCACATATTTATAAACATTGATTAAATCACCCCTTAGTCTTCTTTCCTCTAAGCTAAAAAGCCCCAACTCCCTCAGTCTATCCTCATAAGAGAGATGTTCCACTCCCTTAATCATCTTTGTAGCCCTGCACTGGATCCTCTCCAGCAGTTCCATGCCCTTCTTAAACTGCGGGGGCCAGAACTGGACACAGTATTCTAGATGTGACCTCACTAGGGCAGAGTAGAGGGGCAGGAGGACCTCTCTTGACCTACTAGCTACACCCCTTCTAATACACCCCAGGATGGCATTGGCCCTCTTGGCCACAAGAGCACACTGCTGGCTCATGGTCAGCCTCCCATCAACCAGGACCCCCAGGTCCTTTTCCCCTTCACTGACTTCCAACAGCTCAGTCCTCAACGTATACTGATACCTGGGGTTGTTCTTTCCCAGGTGCAGGACTCTGCACTTGCCCTTATTGAATTTCATCAAATTTCTTCCTGCCCAACCCTCCAGCCTGTCCAGGTCTCGCTGAATGGCAGCACAGCCTGCTGGGGTGTCAGACACTCCACCCAGCTTGGTATCATCAGCAAAGTTGCTGCCAGTGCTCTCTGTGCCCTCATCCAGGTCATTGATGAACAGGTTAAACAAAACCGGTCCCAGCACCGACCCCTGTGGAACCCCACTGGTTACAGGCCTCCAACTGGACTCCATCCCATTGACCATAGTTCTCTGGCTTCTTTCAACCAATTCCCATGATGAGGAGAGGGAGAAAGTCTGGAGTGCGATCTGTTACAGTATTATCTTTATTATATATCATCTGTATTGGGAGCCATGATGGTACCTTAAGGCTGGATTTGTCTTTTCTGTTTAGTCTCCTATAGGCTTCCATACTGGGTACAAAACTAAATGTTCACAAAAAATGTGACACTGCTGTCTGCCCTTTTCTTTTTTGGTGGCATCTTGTAAGTTCACTTGACTACTGCTGAACTGGTGAGATTCCAAAACCAATACCTGTCAGTTTAATGGAATATTTGCTTCTGCATGATAGTAGTCTTTGGAATGCTCTTTTGCATAAGAATTACTAACCCTGACAAGCACAGCTCACTGCATCACTGATGACCTTAATTTTGACGTCTTTGGGAAATTAGTTACACAGGGCAATGTAGATCTAATACATGCATATCTGGTTGTAGTCCTCATCAGATGATTTAAGTTTGCAATTGTCTTAATAGTTGCTAATTTTACGAAAAGGCATGAAAGAGTTAGGGTGTAGATATTGCATTCTGTTAGCAAGGCAGTTGCCTCTGCATATGAATTAAAGTGAAGTACTCTCTGGAAAACCTAGTGGAGGCCCCCTCAGCTCTGTTATGTAGTGTTAGCATGTCTGAGGATGTTGGATGAGTTCTGAGAATTTGCTCAGAATTTAAAAACAATAGGATATGTGACCAGGAATCTAATTATTGTCTCATTGTAATAGTGAAGAAAAGCTTTGTCTTGCTGAATACTTTAAATTCAAGTATTTATGCATGTTTCTTTGAGAAAGAAACTGTAAAGATGATGTTCCTGTTATGGAAGAGTTTCTTAAATTGACATCTTATCTCACAAAGATGCTTTTCTTCCCTTGTTCAATTTCAGTATTTATGTATACACACTTTTCTTTCATCTGTGTCCCTCTTACCTTCTACTTACTCCCACTATGCCTTCTAATCCTAGCTGCTCCTTCATCTTCTGTTTTCCACAAAAGAAGCTTATTTTCACTTGTGCAGTCAGATCTAAAACCTCTCACTCATGCTTCAGTTTAGTTTCTACTTCTGAAACTTTGCCTCATACAGTTATTCATTAGCTTAAAAAGAAAATGTCTTAAGGCAATGTGTCAAGTGCAAGAAGATCAGGTTTTTGTATTAAAAATGTTTAAAACTTGAGTTTTCCACTGGGGGAAAAAAAATATTCTGCCAAAAGTTTTTATCTATTATATGGCTGCCTGCTCCCCAAGTATCTGACAATTTATTTGACATTCTTATAGCACCTCATGTTAACAAGTCAAAGGCTAGTTATTAGTGTTGATTCCTGATGGTTCTGTGAAGAACAGGCCTCCAAATTGCTTAGAACAACGAAGTCTTGTTTCACCTCATGTTGCTGTTGCACCTTGCCAATGAATGTTATCTGGATATTATTTATGATTGAATTCTAGAGTAGGCCCTTGATCTATCAGAATAAATGTCTGAAGACCTGTCTGCTGACCTAGGTTAACTAGTTCACTTATGTGAATATCATGAAACTGTTCCATTAATCTGGATATTTCTAATGCTAAATTTATTTTAACCTACTCTCTCGGTGTAAGGATAAAAAAGAACCTTACTGACAGCTTCTTCAATCATGCAGCTTTAGTTCTGTTGACTGATGTTACTTGAAAGTAGCAGTAGCTCTAAAACTTTCTACTTGACAGCATTGTTTTTTCTTTGGACCTGTTGTTCATGTGTAGTAGCCTTCTGGCTCCCTTGTATCCTGTGGTGTGCTGTGTTGCCTGGCATTGTGCTAGCATTTCTGCCCTTGTGCTTAGTAATTGAGAAAATTTCACAGTAGGGTGTGAAGTTCCAGTAAGGGTAGACCTACTCTTTCCAAAGTGGGAGTACCACTGCTAAAAGGTTATGGTAAGTTTTTTTTTTTTTAAAAGTAGCTATATCTGCAAAAGAAATTAAGTGATGCCCAGGCACACGATTTTCAGTTTTGAGTTATACACTACAAAGTCAATGAGTTTCAGCCCTCATGTGAAGCAGTCCTGCATTCACTGAGTGATTTGACTCAATTTGTGTGTGTGTTCCACAGTCATTAAGGGAATGTTGGCATCTGGGTCCTCCCACTTCCAAGTGACAATATGAGACACCAAAGTAAAGGATTATATCCTTTATGGTAGGAGTAGAAAAGTGGAAAAACCCTGCTGAAATAGTACTTCAGGAGAGTATGGACTTCATTTATCAGTATTTCTTCATTAATTTCTCCCACTCAAAACAAAAACGCACCTTTTTGGTTATGAAAAGGCTTATAGAAATGTGGGCAAGCGAACATATGCAAACAGACTTCATTGATCTTGAAGGGTGGTTAATGCTATTGCAAAGATGTGTGACTGGAAGAGTTGTTTCTCTGGGCAATGTTAAGGATCTGATCTTCATTTGCACTCATCCTCTTCAGGAGTGAGCTAATAGAAAATGCTCTTTAGGAGACATTCCATTGGAAGAAGTAGAAAATAAACTTATAGTGCTGGTCACAAGTATATGTAGGTAGTTTTTTACAGTTAGCATGGGGATTCTTTTTGACAAAATGGTGCATGAGATGGTTGTTAAATGTTATGCAACTGTTTGTGGGGGGTCAGACTTCTGTTTTGACTTTTTCCTAGTCACTGGTATGCAGGCTATATGCATGTTCAGAATGTGTTTCTAGGCATTTCCCATGGTCATGTGTGAATGTGATGTCATAATCAAATCTTTGGATGTATGAGCATTTGATATGTTTTGGAGTAAAGGCAGGAGTGCCAGGGGGAATTGTCTAAGACCCCTGTAAAAGTCATGCTGAGTTACTGTATGATTTAAATGAAAACATGCTGCACTACTACAACTGTTTGGAAATTGTCCATCTAAAACGAATTCATTGCATAAACATAGGAGTCAGCAGCTATTTTAGCAACTTTAGGGGGCATCCTGATTGTACTGTACCTGCTATCCCAGCAAAATACCAGTTCAGTAAATTGTTATATGTGCCAGGCATAAGATATCATCTTGGGTATTTTATCCTAAAATGTCCTTGGACATCCCTGTTTATGCAAGAAGGTCTTACTGTTAACATCATTGTTTGATGCCTATTGTGGTAAATATCTGCAATATATGTTCCTGATTTGACAGGAATTTGTAAGCCATAAGTTCATTGATGCTTTCCCTTCTAAGACTTATGCAGCTCATTTTGAAATTATGAATCTTTGATCGCTTTCAACAAGATTTGTCTTGCGTAAACAGTTCTTCCTGCCAAATGCCACTCCTCTAGGAAATTGTTAAAGTTTAATAAAAATTTGAAGTGTAGCATACTACTTTGGTGTGCCAGCTTTTTTGAGAAAATTGGGGTGTCGTGCTGGTTCTAAATACTTGTACAATAGCCTCGTATTGTTGCACAATGGTGACTCCAAATATAAGCATTTGTGAAATAGCAGATGCCATGGTTTGAGACAGGAGCTGGTGCAGAGGCTTTCCAGAGGTTAAAGATAAAATCCACCTCTCTTGAGAAGCAGAAATTAGAGAACTACTGAAAGTATCACATTACGTGTACTTCATATGTAAAGGTAAGAACTTAAGACAAATAAATACTTGTTAGTTTTCAAATCCTTCCTCAGTTTGTATTTTGATTGGACATGTCATCTGATATTACTTCCTCTGTCCTGCCATTCTGCAGCTGCCCTTCTCACCCCACCAAAGCTCTTAACATCCATAGGAGAAATGGGGAAAAAAAATCCCTCCGTTGTAAGAAAGGGGGAAACAGGGCTGAAAAAAGACATAATTTACAACTTTGATGTCTGTTTAGACTACAGTGTTTTTTGAGACTGTTGTAGTAGTAGTAGTGGAGATCAAGGTAAAACATTTGCATGCCGAATGAGCCAGGTGACTGAAATCTCCTGTCTGAACAAACAAATCCCCCCTCTCAGTTGACATGAACTCACAGGCTTTAACTTAATCTTTGGAAAGCTCATGGATTATCATATCTTTCAAGCTCAATAGATGGATATTGTTTCTACTAAAATATTTCAGTTTTTGGGAGTAAACACTGTGTCCAGTAGTGCCAGTGGCATGTGCTCTGTGTATGTGAGACATGTCAGGGAAGCATAGTCTGTGGGAAAAGGTTTTTCATTTCCTATTCTTTCAGTAGGGATCAGATGGGTTCTGTAAATCTTTCATTCTCAGAAAAAGTGATTTAGAAAAATACAGCCTGGAAAAAACCCAATCAAACCACTGTAGCAATAAGTTCTAAATTTTTCGTCTTGCAAGTAGTATGGTGGCTGTACAATCTTCACCCTTTGGTCCAGGCTTTAGAAGGCTAAATAGTTTTATCTACTTGCCCCCATTTTTTTCAGCTAGGTCACTATCTTTGCCCATGTGTTTCTTTCTTTGTTCAGCTCTTGTTTTTTTGAACAACAGCAGGTACCTGTGGGATGCTAATTTCAGCACATAGCACCAGAAGAAAAATATTTTTCATTGGTGAACTCTGAAGGGACAGAAGAGAGACTGAAGCAAAGCATAGCATTTAGGTTAGCAACTTTGGTCTGTATTCCTTGCCTAAGCAGTTCCTTTTCCTTAAATAAAACAAATCAAAATAGGAATTACTGTCTTTTGTCAGGCAGTAAGGGAGAAAGCCTAAAGTGATAAATGCTTGGGTTTTTTATTAAAAAAAAAAAGTGATTAAGGTAGTAGTTCGGTAGTGGTGACAATATTGAATGGTTTGTTTTTCTTTCCTGCTTGCACATACCTCCACTTGCACTCAAATAAAAGAGGGGAAAAAAAAGGGGGATCCCTGAAGCTTTTGAAAGAAAGGCCTGTGCCTGGGCTGTGTGGAGATGTTGTTACCTGATTTGCAGGTAGCTGCTCTTAGTCTGTGCAAAATTCAAGGTAGTTCTATTTTAGCTTTCAGTTGTAGAGTTTTTGAGTGTGAAAGCTTCTCCTTTGTTTGAGGTACAGCTTCCTTTATGGCTTTTGGGGAAAAGGCATTACAATATCTTTATTTATTGCACCTTATATACTTAATGCACAATGCTTTTTTTAGTGGAGCTTCGAGCTAGCACGTGTATATATCTAGCCTCCATTGGGGTTCACTGACAAGTTTAACTATGGCTTATGGAATTTGTTGAGTTTATGGCATATTTGATATGAGTTTTCTAATAAGAGTGAGTTCTTTAGTAATTTTATAAACATCTGAAAGGTTTTTCAAAATATTGCTGCTTTATTTTAATTCAGTTTACAACAATTGGAAAGTATTTAAGAAAAAAAATGCTACTAAATGTTATTTTTTAAATAGCAGCAAATAGATTTTTAATAGTAATGCTATTGCAGTATAATTTGAATGTGATTACAGTGATTAGTTCTTTCAGACAGAAAATTATAAATAACACTTGTTAGCATTTAGATTTATTTGCCAAAGTTGTTTGGATTTTCTTTGTGTTGTTAAAAAATTCTTGACAAGAAATCTTTTTCTATCTGGTTCTTACTTGTTATCCTGAAATAAATAAATGTATAACTTCATAAATATGATTGTTGCTGAATTAATTGAATGCTGATTCAGTGTGAGGTGTCTTTTCTCTTGATTTTAATGGGTTTTTAAAATTATTTTCAAAGTTAGGTCTGAGCATGTTTTAGGGCAGAGCATGGCACATAAACTAGCTTCAAGTTCACTTTGTCCTCATAGACTTGCATGAGACACCAGCCAGTTCCCATGCAGCGACTGGCTACTCATGCTAATGTCAAAGCTTCCCAGACCTTAAGTACAAGGCCCAACAGAGCATGTAGGGCCTGTTCAATGTTGCCAGCTTCCCAAATGCGATGTCTTCTGCAAGGATCCCAGTACAGGGTGTTTCAACAGGTCTCACACGTGTATTGTTTAAACTTAAGCTGCTTAACTGTTTCCAATCGCATAATAAAAATTTCCTTGATACTGATAAAGTTTTTAGTGGCAGCAGAAGACTCAATCTATATATCTGATTTTTCAGAAACACGTTTTTTTTTCTTGAAGAAAGCAGTTTGCCACTGTTACCATGAACTAATAAGAAAAATAAAAAGTAATGTTTATTGTACAGAAGTTAACCTAGTCCTTGATACCTTTAGCTGGCAGAAGATATCTTCTGGTATGTTCCGTAGTTGGTAAAATTAAGAGAACAGTTGATTTTTTTGTATGGAGATACATGCATTTCAGCTACACTGTGTTAATTTTGGGAATGACATGAAAAGATTGACTAAAAGTTTAGGTGCCTAAATAGAGCTAATGATTACTTTTACTTGAAGATTTAGCAAATTTGGACCTAAATAGTGCTCGAGTGTCAACTATTTTAGCACAGCCAGTAAACCAGGAATGTTGTTACTGCACAATAACAATGACTGGATTAAAATGTCTTTGCCTTCTGAATAGGATCTCTTTTGGACCATGAAGTTATAGACTGAGTATTATAAGATAAAAAGTGATGTCTTTGAGTATGACTATCAGCCATTATGTATTTTGGCCAAGCTTTTGTTTTTTGCTCAACAGTAAATAGTAAAAAAAAGTACATAAACAAAAAACACACTTACTTTAATACGAGAAACAACTACTTCATCTAAGCAGCGGGCCTTTGAATTACAGAACAAGAAGTAAGGCATCACCTTACCTATATCATAAATACTGTCATCAAACAAGACATCAGACTGAGCTTTCAGCAACAGTCATGGTTGACTTTAAGTGGTTTCTAACTTAAAATGAAGGTAGCTGTAAGTGGCATTGTAGAACATTTTGACCATAATGACGTGTGACAAACATCTTCCAGGCCCTACAGTTCTAGGAAATGCCATGTCTGTCAAGATCTCGTTCTTATCCAGATAGCCCTCTGAACAGCTTGTTCACCCTTATGTAGTAGGAATCAGTATAGTTTGCTGCAAGTCCAGTACCTGACAGCTAATGTTGTTCAGTTATAATAGTATTTTCTCAAAATGTTTAGTTCTAGGGTGTATGTTGGCTAATCATTGCATTACTGGGTAGGGAAACCAAAAAGAGAGGGGGGAAAAAAAAGTAGAAAGTCCACAGAAATTAGAAAATGTCTGCAGAAAGATGTTGCCATTATAGCATTACAATGTTGAAGTGATTGTAGAGTGAATACAGTTTATAGGTGCGAGAGTATGCTTTTGATAATACAGGTTGTTGCTGCTGCCCACTCCAACTCAGTTTGTAGTTATGAATTCCTTGGTCTAACAGCATCTGCACTAAGGACTTTTGCAGCAAAAAGGGTACCAGTAGCACCAGTAGCATTTGCTAATACATTAACAAGTCCTTCTAATGTAAACCTAGTTTTAGAACAACAGTCTTCACATTTTGAAAGGTCAGAGATACCTTCTAGGTACACTTGCATAAGTCTTTTAGATGTTGCTGTGATTCACTGGTGTACAGGTTTTGACACCACACTTGTGCAACTTGTGGACTTTACCAGGAGGAAACAGGTTGGACTTTGGGTATTTGACTCTGCTGGTTACTGTGGGTCATCCGTTTCAAGGGCTGCTCTTGGTATTGCTGACTCTTGTCAGTTGCATATGTGTATAGTTGTCTGTTCAAGTAGTAGCTAAAAATTCCACTGAGATTTCTTCACATAGAGGTTTGCTTTAAGTGCTTAATGAGGTTTTTCCTTATACAAGTGACAGCATTTAGTCTGTGGTAAGGAAAGCAATGGGACAGTAGCATATTATGACTATTTTTCTATTTCTTTTTGACGCGTTCCAAACTAAGTTTCGTTTGTGCAGTCCCTGCTTGTTCAAAACACATGCTGAGAAAATCAACATTCCTTGTTGTGTTATTCTCTTACTCTGTTAAAGTTGGTTTTATTTTTTTTTTGGTCATCTTTCTCAGACTCTGTGCATTGTCTGCCTATGACTGTAAGAAATCCAGGGAGAAAGCTTTTTGACTCTGAAACCTTTTGTGGCGTTCATTCTGTCAATCTTACTCAGTGATAGGTGTCAGACAACATGGTGCTTACTATCATGTCTGCTATAGTATTTAATGCCAACACAATGCATACATATTGAGTTGTATGTTGTTGAGGTGTATGTTTTTACCTTTGGTATTCCATAAATCAAATGCTGTAGTGATGATGACTGAGAATAAGTGGGCATAAAACCTTAAAATTACTAAATTAACTTGTTTGCCACCTTGTTGGAGTGGTTGAAAGCTGACACTTTGTTTCTCTGTGCCAGAAGGAATAATTTTGGTATGATGGCTCCAAATCCTATCTCTAATGTTTCTGATCATGCAAAAACATAAGTGATGATTAGGAGAAAAATAAGGATAAGCTGTTTTTTTTTGTTTTTTGTTTTTTTTTGGTTGAGGGACCAACAGTTCTTGTGGTAAAGAAACTGTATGGCAGTAAAATAGGAATCAACAGTAATTTGTCTGGTTTTGTGGTGTATTTCATACTTTGTGATTGGTGTATCTCAGTTTTTTTCACTTGTCTAGGTGTTTTTATTTACTTGAAATCAGAAAGGAGTTTTCCTTGAGGTATGAGGTGTTGTAGTTGTTTGGTTTTTCTAATATGTCTGTAGTGGATTAGCTTCCTGAATCTGTTCTGCTGAAGTTTTTGATTCTCAAATGTCGGCATAAAGTAAATACTTGATCCCCTGCAGTTTGTAAATGACTTCTCTGGCTTTCTGAAGCTTTGTGCAGAAAAGACTGACCAAGACTGAGATTTCATGAATGGCTTTATTGGAAAAGACAGGAGGGAAGTGAAAAACAGTTAAACTCGGGAGTGCTCTGGGTGTTACTGTGCTTCATCAAGATGATATTCATTCTGTGGTTTGCCTTTCCCTACAGAAGAAAAGAGGTACTGTAGAAACCTCAAAATTCAGTGTGATATGGGCTTTCACCTGGGACTATAAAAATCTAATAGCCTGTAAGATGTAAACAGGCATCTACAAAACAGTATAGATGGCACTGGCGTTGTACATGTGTTTTGTCAATAAATGCATCGTTCATTAGGTTAGAAACTTTGGTTTAAAATTGTTTCCATGTAAACTGTGACAGAAACCATAAGGAAATTGAAGTGAAGAGAAAATTGTGGTCTTGACAGATGAACTCTGGGAAAGGTCCCTTTGTGATATGAAATAAACTGGGAAGTATAACTGGGGAAGTATAGTTACTTCTATTCATGCAGTACGAACCACTATAGACTTTGGGGCGGGAGGAGGGAATAAAATGAAGCTTTGAGGGCTTAAATATCTATAAATGTCTAACTCAATTGCTTACAAACTGTTTGCCAGGCTGTGCAAAGTGTGCTTTTCTCCCTTTCCCCAAGTACTTTTAAAGAACTTGCTAGTTAGTGAGAAAATCATACTGTGTTTCAGTACTTCATGATTTGTATGCTTTGTGCTATATAAGCACAATGGTTTTTTGTTGGCTCTATTGTTGCTGTCTCTGTTCTTTACTTCAGGTGTCAAGATTACAAAAATTGAATCTAGAGGTTTTATGAAGATAGATCTTACCTGACACAGACGTGTGACCTTATTTGAATGACGTATTTATTAAACAGTCTTAAAATTGTATATATTCTTGGCAA
Organism: Todiramphus chloris collaris; assembly: GCA_025345505.1. Lineage (NCBI taxonomy): Eukaryota > Metazoa > Chordata > Aves > Coraciiformes > Alcedinidae > Todiramphus > Todiramphus chloris. Next base: position 21,459,590 of record JANVCC010000017.1, on the reverse strand, counting down.
AGTGGTCTGTTGCAGTATAGGTTGGCAGATTTTAAGTCTGTTTCAAAACTTGTGTTGTAAGACTTGGAAGTCAGGATAGACAATGACCTTTTGAGGATAAAATGTTAGGATACTGTTACATATACTAACATAAGATTGTAATATGCTTTGCTGCTTTTACCTTTCACAATACAGTAAAAGCAATTTTTGACAGAAACCAAGGGGTTTTCATACACACACATGTGCACATCGACACACACAGTACCTATTGTAATACAGACTTGAGTTCCTATCTTGTGAAATAACTTTAATTTGCAACTTAAACTTCATTGCCTCAACTGAAAGAAAATGAAAATGTGTGGACGGGGTGACATCCAAGACAAACTTGTGTGAAAAGGAAAGGAAGATAGGGAAGTAAGATTTGTAGACCACCTCTAGAAGTTGTGACAAAACCTCAGGTTGCATCTCTTTCAGAAAAGTGTCAGGAATTGCTGCTATGTTCTGTTTTCCAGCTATGAAGAGGAAGTGTGTGGTGTGGTGTGTTTTTTTGTAGGTAGATTATTTTATAACCTTCCTATTACTAAAAAAAAAAAAAATGAGATGACTGTAACAAACAGGTTGTAATTGCAACCCACAGTATTGCTTTTCACATTGGTTATTGCAATGGCATGGTAATTGCCGATCACACAATCTCAATAACTCTTGCAATGGTGTATTGCTTCTGTGGGCTCATTCCTCTGTGCTGTGATAGCTGATGAGAGAGCTGGTCAAATGCAGGGAGCTTGAGTAATTGCATCATGTGTAAGAAAGATGCCAGGCAGAAAAGATGTGATGATACATTTCTGACAACACAAACCTCCTGTGATTATTGCAAAGGAATCTTGAATTAACTAAATGTTATGAAAGGGTAAAATATACAAACTTTTTGTGTGTTTGCAAATCTTGACAGATACTGTGATGCATCTTCTGTTTGCTATTTACATTAGTTACCTCATTCATGTATTCTCCTGCCACCAGAACCATTTTTCATCTTCCTTGTAAGCATTTCTTGTGTCCTTTTTACACAGGGAGCAATCCATAGTATGTATTGTGGGTGTGCAAGCCAGCACTTCATAGTCTTTGGGGAGTTTGGGATTCTGAGGGTAGTAATAAATCTTCCTTTTGCAAAGTGCAGCACTTGGTTGGCTTACATGCTACTGCAGGAGATTCCTGCCAGAGCATTATTTAAAAAGAGATTTTTCTTTTTTTTTTTCTTTTTTTTTTTTTTTTAGAAAGAGAAATTATAATTGAAGACCTGTGTACTCGGTAGTAATCTAGAACTGACCTTTTTGGCATGCTTCCTGTGGAGTTTAATGTCTATGGAGCATCTGGATTGTATCTTAAACTTTCAGAACAAAAGTATTTTTGGAGCAAAATGTATCATACCAATTGCTGGATGTGTATTATTGTTATAACTCAATATTTCAGTGTTACTGAAATACATTAATCAGAACACACTGCATAATACTGAATACCCGGGTTTTCTTGAGTGCTGTCAGGGGTGAGGGAGAAGAGGATATTGTTATTTCATATGAAGGTGGTCGGATCGGACTATACAGCTCACAGATAATGGAGATTACAAATGTTCTTCTGTCTTCAAAGTTGTTAGTGGAATGAGATTAGTTTGATGCTATTTTTAACTGTATGCAAGGTATACTATTCATGGAGTTGGAGGGGGGTATTGTGTCAGTGTGTTGTGTGAATTTGATTTTTTTTTTTTTGGGTTTATGTATGGGTGTGTGTGTGTATGTGACTTTCTATGGTTTTGTTAGTGTGGTTTTTCTTGTGGTTTTATTTTGTTTTGTTTTTTTTGGTTCCCCCCCAAATTATTTATGAACTGTGAGTGCAATGAGGTTTTTTTTTTTGGACTTTTGTAGTTGTCAAACTTTGAAGTTTACTGAATGATCTCCAATTTAAACTTATTTCTGGTTTTATTTTTGTTTCTGGGAGAACAAATGAAAAAGGAAATTAATTACAAACTGAAGTAAGATGGGATAGTTTCTGTTCCTTTTATCCTGCCACCTCCCTATCTCCTCCTCCATCTCTAACACCAGTTTCCAACTGCGGCACACCCTGTCAACCCCCCCCCCCCTAAAAAAAAAAAATCCACAAACAAAGCCTGGACCAACAAACGCCTTTAACTTTAACCACTCAATTTATTTTTAAAGCAAATAAGGAGGGTCTCTGATGCTGAAATTTGGTGTAGAAAGCCAGTTGACCAGGAGTGGGACAAAATTTAAAGTGTAAGTCTTGCATTCTGTTTTAGTAAAAAGATACCATATGTCAGGTTCACTGCCACTCGTGTTGATGAGTGGCAGTGTTGATGAGTGCCTTTTACAGAGGCATCTGCCTCTGTAAAAATATTGATTTGGGAACTGCTTGCTTGTTTTGCCTGATAATATGTAAATAGTGGGTCAAAGAGCAGCTTTTCCCTTCATGCTACCTTAAACTTTTAAAAAAAGGGATTTCATTTAGTTTCCATGGCTTTTTTTAAATCTTGGCTGCATGATGTATTTGAAACATAAGATGCATAAATTTGTGTCGTGAACACTCTTGCTTGTGTGGAGAACTTAGGAAGAAAAGTAGCCCTGTTGCTTGAGGAGTTCAAAGCCTGTCTTTCTTCCAAACTGACGTGAAGAGGAGGGTCTTCTTCAATGAGAAGGCTGTGGGCAAAGAGCAGGCTGTGTTCTGGCTGCGGGCCCTTGCTTGGCGCTTGCCCCAGAGTTGGGAAGTGCTGGGAGTCTGCACTGCAGAGGAGCTGAATGGGAGGGCTGGTGGGGCAGCTGACTCAGCATGCTGACTAGGTTCTGTATGCTGTTAGTCTTACTAGAGCATTGTAGTATAACGTGTGTAAGTTGAAATTAATATTTGCTGGTTTACAGTGTAGATGTGAGCCCCCAGAATTCAAGTGTTATGTAAGTGCCATGCAGTTCTAGCAGCTCTCGAACACTACAAAAGAGAGATGAATTACTGGTTTGATGTCTTCAATATTGTCCAGATCAGTTTTTGTTCATATTGCTTGTTATGTGTACTGATATGCCTTCAAAATTTTGTTTGTCATGGATTTTTCTCAGTAAGGAATTTGAAAGTTTAGGAAATTGATAATCTTAAGAAGTTTCTCTCAAGAAGTTATCTGACAAGTTGAAAATTTGTTTTATTCAGCTTTATGTACAGTGCATGTAAGGGGAAAAAGAACCTGCATTTAGTTTAGACCTGAAACATGCTTGTTTTTCTCCTCACGCTTACATGGTATAGCACCTACAATTCACATGTTGGTAACCTTGAATGAGCTTCTCTTAATCCTGTGGCTCCATGTCGGACATGAAACAACTATACCAGCTATGTGATATTTTGGGTTTGGAAAAGCAACTGTGGTTCTGGTCTGGGATTACATATGTAACTTGTACTAAAGGACTAGTAGTGAGAAGGGCCTTTCTACAAGAGTCTTTTCTGTCTGGTCTGTTGCTGAAAGCTTTTTGTCATAACCAAATGCGGGTGTATTGTGTAACATAATGCATTGGGAGGGCACACCAGGGCTTTCTGAACAAAGGTATCTGTAAACTTTGTCAAACAGTGCACTCACTGATGGTCTGTGGCTGGACATTTAAAAGAAATACAGTTCATTTAACTTATATTTTAAGAGTAATTAAGATTTTTTTTCTTAGAGAAAATAAATGATGGACTATAAGAATCCAGGCTTCCTTCAAGAGATCTTAAAGTGAGGGAGATAAATACTCACTGCCCTTAGGCCCTGCATAAGAGACTGTGTAATAATGTGTGGGCATTAAACTAATTCTAGGCATCACACTGCAGTGAATTGAACTGTGGTTCCCTCCCTGGTGATACAGGTCCTAAAGGAAAGCCTGCAAAGGAAGAAAAACAGTGACAAGTACCTTTTCAAAAGCCTTCAAGAACTTTGTGGTGTCTTGAAAATTTGGGATTAAGTTCCCTTATATTCTGGGGACCAACGTCCTTTGTAAAGGACTACCCATGACATGCACACGCACACACACACATACACCCCATCTCCCACCTCAGTTATTCAGGATTTCAAAGTTCAGCCTTGTAGAATTAGGGCCAATGTACTTGATTTAAAGTTACTGCTGCCTGAAGTATAGATGAAGGTCTTAGATTTTGTAAAACTCTTATATTGATGCAATTTTACATCAAGAATCCCATTGTTGGCATAAATAAGAGACTGATGGTGGCAGTTAGAGTGGGATTGCCAGTCAGTACACAAGCTAAGCTATGGTAGCTTCACATTTCTTCTGATCTTGGTGAGATGGAAAGCAAGGGCTCCCTTTCCTATATAGATAAAACACTGTTGAGCATCAGTTCCGTGTTTCAGTTCATAAGGGACATGATAGCATTACCTTCTCTGAAGGTTGGTCCCCTCTGTTGCAGAATACTCAGGGATGCAGAGTACTCGGGGGTACAGATTCTTGTGTTCTGATTAGTTATCTAGGAAGAAAGACTCAAACTGCACCAGTAATATTTGTTTAAAAAGGTTAAGAAAGAATAAAAAAAAAATCTATAGTATTACAGAATCACAGAATGTTGGGGGTTGGAAGGGACATCGAAAGATCTAGTTCAACCACCCTGCCAGAGCAGGACCACCTAGAGAAGGTCACATAGGAACACATCCAGGTGGGTTTTAAATGTCTCTAGAGGAGGAGACTCCACAACCCCTCTGGGCACCCTGTTCCAGAGCTCTGTGACACAGTGAAAAAGTTTTTTCCTTATGTTTCTGCAGAACCTCTTATGCTCCAGCTTACACCTGTTGCCCCTTGTCCTATCGTTGGACATAACAGAGAAGAGTCTGGCTCCATCCTCCTGACACTTGCCCTTTACCTATCTAGAAATGTTAATGAGGTGACCCCTCAGTCTCCTCTCCCCCAAGCTAAAGAGACCCAGTGCCCTCAGCCTTTCCTCATAAGGGAGATGCTCCACTCCCTTAATCATCTTTGTGGCTCTGTGCTGGACTCTTTCAAGCAGTTCCCTGTCCTTCTTGAACTGAGGGGCCCAGAACTGAACACAATATTCCAGATGAGGTCTCACTAGGGCAGAGTAGAGGGGGAGGAGAACCTCTCTTGACCTACTAACCACACACCCCTTCTAATACACCCCAGGATGCCTTTGGCTTTTTTGGACACAAGGGCGCATTGCTGGCTCATGGTCATCCTGCTGTGCATCAGCGCCCCCAGGTCCTGTTCCCCCATGCTACTCTTTTAAGTCAATCCCCAACCTATACGGGTACATGGGGTTATTCTTTCCCAGGTGCAAGACTCTACACTTGCCCTTTTATTTCATTTGATTTTTCCCCACTCAACTCTCCAGCCTGTCTAGGTCTTGCTGGTTGGCAGCACAGCCTGCTGGGTAATATCCAGTGCAAATACAATGTTGCACCCATAATTCATCACCCAAAGTGTTTTATACTTTGTTGCTGGAAACTCCAGCATTTCTTGTCAATATTCAGTTGGTTTGCATTTTCAGAATGCTTTGAAACAGTACCTTATACATGTGTAAACTGTGTATGAACACACACGTGTTGCACACTATGCAATTATATAACGTGTATATAAGGAATTAAAATAGAAATAATTCAGTCTATCAATTCCTTGTGAATATGTGCTTAATGTAACTGTAACATTTTACAGGTAATATTGATGTAAAGTTCACTTCACACATGCCAGTAACTATTTTAACTGATTTTAAATTATATGGTAAAACCTTACATGCTAATAAGGTTATTTGAGGAAAAAAATGGCTAACAACAATAGCAAAACTTGTTTCTAGGTAGCAGCTGGGCTGTTCTGTCAATATTTTTTTGTCTGTTTTAGCACTGTGGAATTCCTTTATCTGTGTGCATAGATACACAAAGAAAATTAAAGCAAGCTTAGGGGAGGTGTATGTGATTGCCAGTAATCTAAGATATATTAGAGTGCTTTGGCATTTGTAGTGCTTGTAGTATTTCTGTCACTATCTGCATTGTTGTTATATATCTTGCCTTGTTCTTTGTTTTTCTGAAGCAGAACTGGCTATCTTCAGTAGGTGTTAAGTGCTAAATAGTCACAGAATAGCTCTGGTTTGGAGGCAGCCTCTGAATGTTGTCTGTGTCCCAGCCTCCTGCTTAGAACCAGGTCACTGTTGATTTGGGACTTGCTTGTTCAGGATTTTGTTCTCTTGGGTGTCAAACCTACAGAGACAGAAATTCTGCACCCACTCTGGGGCCCTGGTCCAAAGGGAACTTTTTTCACTTCTATCTAGTTGGTACCTGTTCTGTCAGTTTTTGTGCATTTTACACTAAAATCTTTCATCTTATACCAGTTCAGATGACAGTTGAAAGACTAACTGGCAGTGCTCAACCCATGTGTATTAGGAGGGAAAGAATTAGGAGATTACACCTAGAGATGCTAATTAGCCTTATGGAAGCTGAATATGAGTTCAGGCTCTCTAGGAGAAGAAAAGATTTAAGTATGGCATTTTGTAGGGATTATGTACACTTTACAGATTATAGATTTATTTATGGAATAATAAATAACCCAGGTACTCTGATGTAATGAATACATTGTGATGAAAAAAATACATGTTAAGTCTTTGTGTACCTAGCAATATTTTTTTCCATCTGTGATGCCTCAAAAGTTTTTACTAGCCTTATTCTTGATGCATAGCTTGTAAGTGAAGGGTCTAATTTCCTGACAAACTGAGTATCTAAAGTTGTTGACTCATGTTTTTCCTTCTTTGTTATTCTCTTGTGCTGGTGTGCATCCAGTTGACCTCAAATAAGGAAGCTGTGCCAGCTGAAGCTTTGGAACTAACTTGTCCTTCTTGGCTTCAGTTTATAGGCTTTGCTTTTGGCTGCTCTCCAGCCTGAGTTTTGGAACTACTAATTTTTTTTTAGGCTTAGTTCCAATAAAAGAGATACTACTGTTATGTTCTGTTATATGTATTTGTGGATTAGGCCCAGTCAGCAACTAAGCACCCTGTGGCCACTTGCTCACACGCTCCTGCCCCCACCTCAGCCCCCTATGGGATGAGAAGAACTGGGAAAACAACGTAAAACCCATCAGGTTGAGATAAGAGTTTAATAGAACAACACAGAGAAGAAACAGCAGTAGTAACAACCGTACCAATGAAATAATATGTAAAATGACTGCGGTACAATGTAACTGCTCCCTGACAAGAATCTGCTGTCTAAACTGCTCACCTTTCCGTGGGCCAGCTCTCCCCCTGCCGTCTGTATACTGGGCATGATGTCTGTGTGGTATCACTGGCTACTTTTGGTTCACTTGTCTTAGCTATGGACCCTCCCAGCTTCTTGTGAAAATTATCCCTGTCCTGGCTGAACCCAGGACAATGTTTCAGGTGGGAGAGGGGAGAATGAAGGATGTTGTGTGTACACTTAATGTAAACACACAGTTTTGTAGATAATCGTACACATATTTAGGGTTTTTCAGTCAAGAATATAGTACACTGCTTTTTCTATTCTATACTTGAGCGATAGACAGGTACTTTAAAATACAAGTTTTCAAGCAGGTCAGTCAGTGTAAATTGTCTAAATTCCTCTATAAAGAGGAAAAAGATACTAAATATCATAGGAATGTCATAGTAAGGATGCAAAATCCTTTTCAACATAGTTTATTACTATATCACTCAAATTTTTGCTGTTTAAGTTTTTCCATTTGAATGCTTAGTAATACTGTTTTTTTAATACAAATGGTTTTGTGTAAATAAAGCTTATGTCAAAGTTCAGTATGAAAGACTTCTCTAACTTCAGTAGTTGATTTAGAAGTTGCATATAGAGTCTTAAGGACAAGATAAATCTGAAATTGTAAAAAGGTGTTTTCTCCATCCAGTAGATAGCTAACTCATCCTGTATGTCTTAACTCGTGCTATTAGACAAATGTTAAAAATCCATGATCCCTGAAGCTTTTCTAGTAGTACTTTGTGAGAGTGAGACTATGGTTGCTCTTATGTATGAAGTATATCAGGAAGGCAGTACTAGGCTGAGTCTGTAGATTTTTGCTTCTTCCTTCTCTCCTATCCCCTGAATTATTGTAAGTGGCTTTCTATGTTTCAAGTTACCTCATCACTTCAGGTATTTAAAATTCTAATGAAAACTTCACTGTGTCTTGGTAAGTCCTGAGTCATTTATGGTAGGTGACTTGCAAGTCTTGCATAGCAATGAAGTATTAGTTAATACTCTCACCTCTCTTTTGTTTACAATTTTCTTTAGTTATATCAATTCAAAATGTGAATCATGAGCTTTCTAATGTTGACAGACAAGTTGTATTATGGACAAGAGACTAACATGTGCTTTGAGGCTGCAAAATAATGGTGACTTCTATGATTATCACACTGTCCCTTCTAACATCAAATACAGCTGTAATCCCATTAGGAGGAAGGAGTCTAAGAAGCTATGTCATAGGTACTTATGAGCTTAGATCATGTGAAAGTGGGTATGCAGTTGGGATGAATCCAACAACTGCGGAGTGGTGTTCTTTCTGCAGTTAAGTGCTTAATAAATTTTTGGCATGCAGCAATTCATATCATTTCAGTCAGTTTAAACACTGTGTCAAGGAGCTACAGTAGCTTAAAGTTTCAGAAGAATAGCTGGACTACGTAAAATCTGAACTCTTCTGTTTTCTGAAGAGGTTTGAATATTCAGTATAGTATCTTTTGAGAATTTGATGTAGAGTATAAACTTTTTTTAGATGATAGTGCAAATCAGTTGACTAGTATTTCTTACCTACTTATTCTTCTGTTCTGGAAAAAGAGAAGGTTTTTAGACTGCACCTTGAAAATCCTTGGCCATGAATGAAGCAAGTTGTTGTATGTAGCTATTCACAGCAGCAGTCAACAATAATACATGCTTTGTGCTTGCTCATCTTTGAAGGGAATAGACTTGATTGCCTGGGACTAGTTTTGGCTATTTCATAAGTAGACAAGTTCTAGTTATACTTCTAGTATGTTGATACTAAATGATAAAACACTTTGCATTGCTGACTGTATAAATGTTTTAAGAGTGCTTGGATTTCCTTGTTGATCTTGTCTGCAGTGAGAGCAGTTAGAAATTAAATTTAGACATTCTTATGCCGTTGAAGGCTAATGTGGTGCTTCTGTTAAGGTGCCTGAAACTGATGTGATAGTATAGAAGGTAAAGTAGCTCAGTGATGTTCCTCCCCCCACCCTCAGATTCTTCCAGGTCTTAATTTCCAGTCACTGGAGGCAATGTTTTCCTCCTTAAAACTGTATTTTCTAAAAGGGATACTTGATTCTTCATTGGCATTACAGGGAACTCAGCTAGCAGACCAGGCATGCTTGGTGAGTTGAATGTGCTGTCTGGATGAATAGCCCTGTACAGCTATTGAGCTTAAATAGAAAACATTCCTTGATCAAACCAGTGGAGACTGATCAAAACTGGCGCAGTGGTCAGCAACAAAGGCAGAAGTATAGCTTCATATCCCATGTTTAATACGTGTTTTTATATCTATTCTGTATATGTAAAAATTTCACACATGCTTTTCTTTCCTGGACTACCATGAAGTTTTCCTTGTCACAATAAAATAGAGAGGTAACGTAAAAGTATGTGACAAATAGTTAAAGACCAGGAAGCAACCTACTTTGAGAGTATATTAGTGTGTGTAAGAAACAGAAAAAAAACCTCACCTCTTTTAGATAGTATATGAATACAGGCATATCCTAAAATTGAGGCTAAAGTATGAGGATTCAAAGAGCTGTTTAATTAGGTGGAATACTATAGGTTTATGGTCACACTTAATGAGAGGACAACTGTTAACAGGGAGCAAAGTTCATTGTGTTAGTAAAGAGGCTGGGTGTTGCTGTGGGAAGCTTTCCTCTAGCCATCTTTTTGCCATCCTCTTAAGATGGCTAACCTTTAAATCTTTCTAAAGTTTGACAAGGAAACGGCTCTGTGGTAAGGGGGATTTTTCTTTTATCAGGGCATGATAAGATTTTTATTTAACTTTCTGAAATAAGTTTCAATAAGTGACTTTCAAATAGTCGACTGCTGGAATATAGAAGCCATTGATCTGATCCATTAAATCAAGACCTTGTTTTTAATTTGTGGAACACATTTTAAAAGGAGTTGTGAAGTAAGACTTATGGAAATGAACAATGAAGTTGTAGTTAGAGCAGCTGTGCAGTTTTGTTAAGAAATTAAAATAATTCTTAGTATATGATGTGCCCACTAAAGTGGGTTGGGTGACTGAGGTATTGAGGAATATCTGGCGTTTTATTTGAAATAATCACAATTGACTTCTGGATTAAAAGATTTTTTTCTGTTTGTTAGACAACTAAAACTTTTGATTCTTAACTCTTTGGGTGACAGATGAGTTTTTCTTAGCATTGTGTTGAACTTCATTTATGCCAGTTAATGTTGCTTGCAGCATTACTAGCAATGTGGACAGCAAACTGATGCAGCAGACTTGAAATCCAAATTTGAAAAGACACAGATGGCTGTTCATGCTTACTGCTGTAGCAAGCTAATAAACCCCCCAAACACAACATTGAAACTAGCTTTATTTAAACAACTAAAATCAAATGACATAGTTACTGAAGTCCAAGCTATTTTCTCACTGTGTGTAGAACTTATATAGCCCATAGGAGGTGTGTGGGCTGGTTCTTACCACACAAGTAATTGATTTAGAAATGATACTGACTGATGCTTATAGGTTACTGAAGACTTTCAAGAAGTAATAATACCTGTCCAGCAAAAGGCGTGTTACAAATTATTTTTAAGAAATTGTGATTTATTTTCCCTGAAGCCTCTTGTGGAACTACTGCTTAGTTTGTGTTTTGATTCCAACTTTGTACTATGCTATGAGTGTCTAACTTTCCCCCAGATAGAACTTGGTATCTACCAATACAAAGATAGCCTACTTGAAATAGTAGACAGTAGAGTCAATGGGAGTTAATATGCTGTTGTTTACAGCTTCATTGAAAATAATTCTGGTAAATAATACAGAGTTGGTTGTTTCCATGTTAAGGTGTTATTAAGTATATGTTAATACGATGAGTAGAAACTATGTTGGGAGTTGCCATTAATAAATACTTGCTTTTAAGAGGAAAAATAAACTGCTTTTATTATATGGAGAAAATCTGCTCTAGAGTTTCCAGTTAAATCATACGGAATAACAAGCAGAATTTGTGTATTTAAAGTAAAAATGCACTAGTAAACAAGATGAATTTTTAACTGTATTCTGTCCCTCATACAAACAAATTAATAATGATATTGTTTCTGTAGCTTACCTGAGAATGTGATTAATGTTCAGTATTACATATTCTGGTGTGTTTTGGCAATATGAAAACCTGACTGTTTAGCAAGAACACAATTTCAAATTAAAGTAATAAATCAGAGTTACTGAAGTAAGGCCTGCAGTGTGCCATGCTCCTCGATGGGCATTGAGAGCAGTATTTTGTCCCACATACTTTTGGCAGCAAAAGCCTCTTTATCAGCTGCTGACTTTCCAGTCACGCTTGTGTTCACGTTTTTGCTACATGCTCTGCTGATTACCCTGGAAAAGGGCAATGTTGTAACTGTTCAACTGACCTTTCAGTTTATTTTCTCTTGTGTAATATGAAACACGAGCTAACACAGTCTTAGTCTACTGATTTTGAGAAAGAAATCTGTCTCTACACTTCTGCAGTTTTCTACTCAGATATGATCGAGTTTCTCTGTAGTTACATTAATTCTAAAAGGACTCCATCAGCTTGCTTTGGATATCATAACGGAGAGACAAATTATTGTAGCTAAAAGAGGGATTCTAGTGTACAATTAAGGCATAATTAAGACTCCTTAGCAGAGGGATAGTGGGTCAGTGTCTATTAAATGAAGAAATCTAGTACCCAAAGTGTTTCTTTGATAAGTGTTCTGATGTATAAAACAAAATAAAGTTTGCTTCTGGTAAATCTTTATATACAAAGAACATAGAGAACTCACATTTTTTTGTGATTGCTGCTTTATTTAATAAGACTTTTTCATCATGATAGGGAAGCTACCTTGAGTGATATGGTAGATATAGAATATACATAGCTGTGCTGTTCTTGAAAGTTGTAATGTGTCAAAAGGTTTTTGGGGTTAGGTGTGGGGGGTTTTGTGTGTTTTTTAGAGGCATTTTTTTTTTAATGACCCACTGTATACCTTTTATCTCAATAGACAGTAAAAGATAAAATGGCTTTCTAAGTGTTAGTACTTAGGTATATACTTCTCTCTTACTTGAATTGATGTCTCTTAAGTAGTTTACTAGGCTTCTGATGGAAAGAAATTGCCTCTCGCTTGCTCCTAAACACTAGTAATTTGTTACACTTATCCTGTGAGGTGCATCCATGTGTTTCTGATAAACTGAAGCAGGTGATAGATGAACAGAAATATGTGTGTGTGGGTAAGACAGCCTCTAAACATTGTGGGGAAGGGTGTTCTCTGAAGTAGGATTGGTTTAGATAAGTGGAGCAATTATTACTAAATGATTGCATTGTTTGCACTTGCCACATATTGTAATCACTCCTGCATATGGTTCTGAATTGAGGACTATGCATTTTTGGTATGAGGTTGGTGGCAACAACATTATAGCTGACAAATTCTGGTGAAACTAAGTTATCCTAATGTTTAAATAGGGAAGAGGCTTGCTTATAGTCCCATGTACTGGGCAGAAAGCACAGTACCAAAACTTAAGTCAGCAAATAATCTTCTTGGTAAAATGCTACTGAAAGGTATTTAACTTTATTAGACTTCATAGCTTACAGGTCTTTACATTGCTGTTAGAAATAGCAACTGTTACTAGGATACCAAGAAAAACTAGTTTCCCTTCTGTCAGATTTTACACTTTGTCATGCTCCTGTATACTAGACTGCATGTTGCTGGGACTTGTCTTGCATGGCAGTACACTTATTTTGAAAAAAATTGATGTGGAATCAATCACTTGTCCTGTATGAATAACTCCCAACAGTACAAGTGGTTACTTATTAATTATTGCCAAGCAAATATTTCTTAATTATCAAGATAATATGTTTAGTTTGAAACACAAAGCTGTGTTACCTCTCCATACTGAAATCATGGCACATCCAAAGAGAACTGGGATTTTACATCTGATATGTTTAACTAGGTATCAGTCAGCATGGATTCATGAAAGATGGGTCCTGCTTGATGAACCTGATCTACTTTTATGACAAGATGAGCTGTTGTCTTGTGGTGAGGGAAAGGCTGTGGATATTGTCTGCCTGGATTTTTAGTAAAGCCTTTGACACTATTTTCCACAGCATTCTCTTGAAAAAAATGGCTTCTTGTGGCTTAGACAGGTGTACATTGCACAGTTTAGCCATCTACTGCCTGGATGGCTAAGCTCAGAGAGTTGTGGTGAATGGAGTAAAATTAAGCTGGTGTCCACTCACAGTTGCTGTTCCTCAGGGCTCAGTATTGGGGCCACTTGTGCTTAATATCTCTTGTCAAAGAACTTGATGAGGGGATCAAGTATACCCTCAGCAAGTTTGCAGGTGATACCAAGTGAATGGGAGTATTGATCTCCTTGATGGTAGGGAGGCTCTACAGAGGGATCTAGACAGGCTGGATCAATAGGATGAGGCAAATGGTATGAGCTTCAGCAAGGCCAAATGCTGGGTCCTGCACTTGGGTCACAACAATGCCCTGCAATGCTATAGGCTTGAGGAAGAGTGTCTGGAAAGCTACCTGTCATAAAGGGGCCTGGGAGTGTTGTTTGACAGTCAGCTGAACGTGAGCCAGCACTGTGCCCAGATGGCCAAGAAGGCCAACAGTATCCTGGCCTGTATCAGAAATAGTATGGCCAGCAGGACTAGGGAAGTGACCATCCCCCTGTACTCAGCACTGGTGAGGCTGCACCTTGAATACTGGTTTCTATTTTGGACCCTTCGCTACAAGAAGGACTTGGAAGTGCTGGGGCATGTCCAAAGAAGGCCAATGAAGGGTTTAGAGCACAAGTCTTCTGAGGAGCAGCTGAGGGAACTTGGATTGTTTAGCCTGGAGAAAAGGAGGCTGAAGGGAGACCTTCTCACTCTCTACAACTACCTGAAAGGAGGTTGGATCCAAGTGGGAGTTGATCTGTTCTCACAAGCAACAAGCGCTAGGGCAAGATGAAATGGCTTCAAGTTGTACCAGAGGAGGTTTAGGCTGGACGTGAGGAAAAATTTCTTCACTGAAAGAGTTGTCAAGCATTGGAACAGGCTGCCCAGGGAAGCGTTTGAATCGCCATCTCTGGAGGTATTTAAAAAGATGTGTAGATGTGGTGCTTAGGGACATGGTTTAGTAGTGAACTTGGTGGAGTTAGTTAATGGCTGGACTCAATGATCTTAAAGGTCTTTTTCCAACCGAGATGATTCTATTTGCTTTTTCACTGTGGAAAGTGCCCAGAAATTGTAACTAACTACTGAAGTAAGCTGTTGTAGGTGCAGTAGTGCTTGTTTTTTTTTTTAAACTGCTTCTATTTCCAGAAAAGCTTCCAGTATTACAGATTTACTCTAGTTGGAGACAAGTTGTAAGGACACTCAAATTAATGCACGTACTTGAAGGAGCTTTTTGGATGTGGGTATTGAAAAGCCACTGTCTTCATGGGATTGGGTAATAGGAGACACTACTGAATTTCTTGCCCTTCTCCTGTTCATTTGGGTAAATTTAAATCATTTTCCTGGGGAGACTGGCAAAGCACAGAGCAGACCTGTCCTGTCTGTTGGAAAGGGAGAAAAAAAATTGCATGTTGCCATTCACAGAATCACAGCATTGCTGGAGTTGGAAGGGATCTCTAGAGATGATCTAGTCCACACCCCCCACCCCCCTAGCAGGTTTGCCTAGAGCAGGTTTGCCTAGAGCACGTTGCACAGGATTGCATCCAGGTGGGTTTTGAATATCTCCAGAGAAGGAGACTTCACAACTGCCCTGGGCAGCTTGTTCCAGTGATTCATCAGTCTCACAGTAAAGAAGTTTTCCTGTCATTTGGTTGGAACCTCCTGTGTTCCAGGTTGTGCCCGTTGCCCCTTGTCCTGTTACTGGGAACCACTGAAAAGAGACTGGCTTCATCCTCCTGGCACCCACCCTTCAGATATTTATAGGCATTGATATAGTCTTCTCTCAGTCTTCTCCAGGCTAAATAGTCCCATCTCTCTCAACCTTTCCTTGTAAGAGAGATGCTCCAGTCATCTTTGCCCTCTGCTGGACTCTTTCCAGTAGTTCCCCATCTCTCTTGAGCTGGGAAGCCCAGAGCTGGACACAGTCAGTGTTCCATTGGTGGACTCACCAGGGCCAAATAGAGGGGGAGGATGACCTCCCTTGACCTACTGGCCACACTGTTCTTAATGCACCCTAGGATACCATTGGCCTTCTTGAACACCAGGGCACATTGCTGGCCCATGGTTAACTTACTGTCCACCAGGACTCCCAAGATCCTTTTCCTCAGCAGGTCTATCACTAATGTATTGATGCATGGAGTTGTTCCTTCCAGGTGAAGGACCTTACATTTGTCCTTGTTGAACCTCTTTAAGTTCTGTTTTGCCCAACTCTCCAGCCTGTCCAGGTCATGCTGGGTGGCAGCACAGCCCTCTGGTGTGTCAGCCAGTCCTCCCAGTTCTGTATCATGAGCAAACCTGCTGAGGATGGATACACTCTGTCCCCTCACCCAGGTCATTGTGGGATATGTTAAATAAGGCCAGACCCAGTACTGACCCCTGTGGAACACTGCTGGTTACAGGACTCCAACTTGACCCTGCATCATTGATCACAACCCTCTGAGCCCTATCACTCAACCAGCTCCCAATCCACTTCACTGTCCCCTCACGTAATCCACACTTCACACATTTTGTAAGGAAGATGTTATGGGAGACAGCATCAAAAGCCTTGCTGAGGTCCAAGTAGATGACATTGACTGTTCTCCCCTCATCTATGCAGCTGGTTATGACATCATAGAAAGCTGTCAGATTGGTCAAGCCTGATTTCCCCTTGGTGAATCCATGTCTACCTCTCCCAATAGCTTTCTTTAATTCCACGGGCTCTGAGATGACAAATCCAGAGTTACCTGTTTGATGACAGTTCCAGGGACATAGGTGAGAATACCCCGTCTGTAGTTTCCTAGGTCATCTTTCTTGCCCGTTTCCCTGACTGCAGCGGCCTGGCCTTCCTCCCGTTCCCCCCAGAGCCCTCCCAGTGCCCTCCCTGCCGCTCCCGAGCCGCTGCCACGGAGCTCCAGCGCCTGCCATTGCAAACGCCGCCCCAACCGCCGCGCCGCGCTCCCGCCCGCTCGCGCTCCCCGGGCAGCGCTGGAGGGGGTGGGAGTTGAGGGGCAGCCGGGGGTGCTGGGCCGCCCGCCCTCGAGCCGCCCGCCCAGCGCTCCCCCAGGGCTGCTTTGATGAGGGGGGGTGGGGTGTTGGGGGCTGTCGGCGAGCGGCGGCTGTCGCGGTTCCGCCTCGTTCAGATCTGCCGCCGCTGCTGCCGCTCTGCCCGGGCCGCCTCCGCAGCCGCCCCGCGGGCTGCCGGCCTCCGGCACAGCCCAGCCGCTCTCCCGGCCCGGCCCGGCTTCCAGAAGCCCCCAGCAGAGCTCCTCGCCGGCCCTTTTCGCCGCGATTCCCTTCCCTAGCGCGGCCTTGCCTGCCCATTATCTGCAGAGGAGAGGAAAATTGGAAAATCTGCTTTTGAAATTCTTACCTTCCTTGCTTACTCCTATGAGTTCTTTTCCGGGTGGTCTCTTAGTAACTAGTAATAAAGTACTTCTTCAGTAGGAATTGTAACAGAAAGGGTGTAACTTTAAGTTCCTTATTTGAAGAATTATATCCTTAAATTAGCAGGAGAGCAGTTAATTTTATTACATCTGAAAGGAACTTAATATCATTGGACAACCTGCAGAATCCTTCGTTTTTTATATGAAAATGTGTGTTGTTTCTGACTTCAGAGAGAGGCAAAGCACTTGTGTAGTGAATAATTTTAACAGGGCAACTAGAACCTTTGGGAAATTCAGGTTTAGACATTCCCAAGGTATTTAAGGTCATGATTTCAGAAACCTGTAACACCTTAACCTGCAGAAAAGCAAAATAAAAATATCTCTTTTGAAATCTCTGTAGACATTAGCCATTGCTATTGTGTACTTCTAGAGCGTGTATCTCAGGATTGTTCTAACACTTCAAAGCTTACGTGTGTTCAGGTGTTGCTTAATCTATTTAAATATATATTAAAAAGATTATCTGGACAGGACTTCTCTATGAAAATGCAAGTCAATCATTAAAACTATAAAGTTCATTGAAGTTAAAATATAGTAAATATGCTTTTCTGAAATAGTCATGCCTACCTGAGATTTACTATACCTTTACTTACACAAAGTAATCACACTTAAAGAAAAAAGCTAATAATAATAGTCTAATGAAAAGTGAGTTAAGTGAGGTGTGGAAAAAAATGAAAATACAAGGTTTCTGTTTTGATACGCTTTCATTAGTGATGAATTAAGTTGAAGAAGCAACTACAAAACAGGAATTTGCTTCTGCTGTGTAATTCTAGTTCAGCATGGTCTGATGCATTTAATTTGTTGGACTGCAGGATCTTGCCTTAGGAAGAACTTGATTCATCCTGCGACGTTCCTGCAGTCCATCCCCTTATGAGCAGCTGAATGGGAACAATTTGAGTTTCACATCTGCCCATCTTTTTCCTGCCCATCTTTTTCCCCCCCATCACTGTCCCTAGTCTTCCTGCTATGTCATAGTGAGCTTCATTCAATAACTCTGAAGACAACATGCAATCTCAGTATCACTCGGGAGTTATGATGGCCTGCATTACAAGATGTGTGAATGCTTTAAAATCAAAACCTGCAAACTAAAAAAAATGCCCAGAGAAGTCAATGGAGTCTTGAAAAATTCTAGGAGAATTTCAGGAGAGTGTAATTTTGGAGAAGATGATGGTGTGTTAGTCATCAAACATAGCTGCTGTGTGTGGATGTTAGGAAGGTCCTATGATTTCAGCAAAGCAGTGTAGCAGTTTACCAGTTATAATAATAAGGGGACCCAAGGTAGTGTTCATAGAATCATAGAATACCGGGTTGGAAGGGACTTCGAGGATCATCTAGCCCAAACTTTTAAGGTAGTTTAAATGAAATGGCCCAGCATCCTGTCAAGCGGAGTCTTAAAACTGTCCAGTGTAAAGGAATCTGCCGCTTCCCTTGGGAGATTCTTCCAGTGTCTGATTGTTCTCATGGTGAAAAATTTTCTTCTGGAGTCCAATCAGAATCTCCCCAGGAGTAACTTGTACCCATTACCCCTTGTCTTTTCCATGTGATTCCTTGTAAAAAGGGAGTCTCCATTTTCTTGGTAGCCACCTTTTATGTGCTGGTACATGGTAATAAGGTCTCCCCAAAGCCTTCTCTTCTCAAGGTTGTACAACCCAATTTTCTCAGCCTTTCTGCATGTAGCAGGTCTTGCAGTCCTCTGATCATCCTTGTGGCCCTTCTCTGGACCTTCTCCAGCCTCTCCACTGCTTTTTTTGTATAGTGGGGACCAAAGCTGAATGCAGTACTCAAAATTGGAGTTAAAAAAATCTCTTAATTTTAGGAACATCATTGTTCATGATAGTGCGATGGTGATGGTATAGGACAGGATTTGATGTCCTCTTTGCTTTCCTATTCCCTGTTTTACTTTAATGCTGGTACAGCTTCTTCTGTGGCAGGACAGAATGAAAGGTTGAAAATAAGAGGCAGCATTCCCCAAAAAGGCTTCAGGATTAAGCTGATAGTAGAATAAATGCCATCTCAAAATCTAAACCATTTTTTTATTAAGGTTTATTGTTTAAATGGGGGGGGGGGAACCCATTTCTTTCTTTTCTACTTTTGATCTTTTAGTCTTTCCAACATCTATGTTGGAAGAAATGTAACAGACTTAAGAAGCAGAGAGTTTTCTCTTTTTCTTTGAACTGTAGCTTTATTATAAAAACTGACATTACTGTAAATGTTTGTATTTATTGGAAGATGTGAGGATTTGCCTACAACAAGTACCTTACTGGGCATATCCTTTCATATCCTTTTCCCTTTGCTGTGTGCAGAATTGGGCTTTTCATGTGAACACTAGATAGCCTTACCAAAGTCTCTCCTATTTGCTTTCATGTTTTGAGTAAATTAGCATTAATATCAGGCCAGTAACATAGAAGGAATTATGACACAAAAGCTGTTGTGGACAATAAGAATCTAAAAGATGCATAACTACTAAAATTGGCATCATGAGCAGAAGAGGGACTAAAATGATTAGTTTCAGTGTTGACACCACATGTCTTATATAAGCTGATTGACTGTTCTATAAACTGCAGTAACTGCAACTTTATAAAAAGATATGAGCATGGGCATAAAAATGTCCTGAAGTTTTGCAGCCATCTTGGAGTTTGGCACCAGACTGATTAAATGAGTATCTTGCATGCTGCTAAGGCCTTTTTGGTTATACTAGTTTCTATTTAGATTGGTGTGATGCCTAAGAAACTAAAGCTTGTTGTTTAAATCTAAAAGTTTAAAGTACTAGAATACCTTTTAGTCATTTCCCAAGGTGTCCAGGAAGGAGTTAGTACCTCTGTTTGCTTGGAAAAATAGTCCTGAAGGCTTTACGTTTATCCCTAATTCAGTATTATGACTTTCCATCAGACTTCAGTAGTCTTCCAGAAGTTTTATATCTCTACGACAGTTGAGTCTGGGGAGGAAGGGCAGGCTTAAACTTCTTTATGTTCCATATTGAAGCTACTAGTTGTAACATATGCCTGAGACTTTTAATGGGATTAAGCGCTGAATGAAGTCAGTGGTAATAGGAACTGCAGCATCAAGAGGGTTTTGTCCATCATGGATACCAAAAATTCTTTATTCTTTGTATAAGAACTGAATTGAAAGATTTCAGGCCGTCTTTCTCTGATCTTTTTCTCTGATAACTGTAAACTTCTACTGTATAAGCTTTAGGTCTCTAACTACCTGTAAGGCAAAATATTAGAGGGTGTTTCAGTGGTAAATAAGTGCTCACCTGAAATGTAAACCCTTGAAGTGGTTACTGAGTTAATATTGTCTGTATTGCTTCACTATGAAGCTTACTTTATTGGCAAGATAATTGCTTTCTGGATAGCCGTTACACCAACTCACGTTTGATGTTTTAATCCTGCTTCTATGGAAAGTCAGCCAATTCCTACACTTCTATTGTAAGGGTTTAAACAAAGCTGCATATAAAGCATGGGATTTAAAGCAATGCTGTGTTACAAATTATGAATGTAACAATAGGAAAAGACTGTTGTGACCCTGTTTCAAGTGACGTTTACGATTACTAGTACTTCACAGTGAAATAGTGATAGAGGAGGGGTGAAAAATATACTGGTGTAAAAGTACTGTTTCCTTTTGCCAAATGTCTTGTCTCAAGTTGGGTATATGTGTGTGTGGGGAAATGCCAAGACTGTGAAGTCTTTGTTTCCAGTAAGTCTGAAGAGAACACCTTATTATGGTATTTTAGTTTTAAACTCCATTGATCTGTTAACAGGTGAAATGAATGGATATGATACTTGAATAGCAAAGTTTGCTTTTCTCTAAGAACTCCATCAGCAAGGAATACACTAAAAGCAGGACCCCTTCCGTCTGCATTTGTTAGCTGTGTGTGGTTGTACTTGTACATTGAGTCCCTTGCTACAGTCAACTTTTTCAAGTTATTTCACACCTCAAGTTATGTGGATCCACTTGTTGCTCTGTTTAGGTTTTTTGTCCCAAACGTAATGATTGTACTTTTCAAGGCATTGAAACCTTTGTGGATTTTTTATCTTGTAATCCTGTGTCAACTTTAATGCATGGGAAGCAGAAAAATTTTGAAAGACTTTGCAGTCACTCGTTAAGCTGTGAAGATGTGAAAATTATAAAGGCAAAAGTCAGCCTTTTGTCCTGACTTGTAGCTCTGGACTCTGTTGGCTCTATTCAGATGTCCCAAAATTTTACAAGATTGTCTCACCTTTGAAATGTCCTGTGTGTCCAGAAAATGACATAACTTTCAGTGTTAAGAGGGGATCATGAAATTTCAGTCTCATGGGTGTCTACCCCTCCTTTTTTAACACTTGTATGCTATTAGTGAACAGTATAAAACTTTTCAATTGGTTGAACAAAAAGCTTTTTTCTCTGTCACTTTCTGTGTGTAATCCTGGAGTTTCAGTTTGGACGATAAAAAAATGTTTAACAAGCTCCAGTAATGTAGAAATGAAAGCCAAAATTTCTGTGAAAGAAAAACCTTAAGTTTTCTATACCTAGATCATGAGCATGCACTTAACAATCCTTTTCTTTAAAGCAGCAACAGGATACATAACAATGCTTCTGCTGTTTTACAAGACCTTCTATGATGGGTAGCCTTGTTCTGTGTCCAATATGCATTTAATCTCCTGAGATGAGTTTTTAAAGTAGTCCACAGCACAAGTAATGGAGCCATTTCAGAAGTTAGTGGGTTTTTAATGAACCTTGATCAAACTAAAATTCTGTATGTGATCACTTCAGACTTACTTTCTGCAAGTGCCAGGCTGTTTTCTCCATACTTACGTGCTGTACTGCAAACTTCTCAGTGTCCTGTCTGTCTATTAACACTGGCTGTGAGAGATGAAGCAGACCTATACAATTCTCTCTAGGGGTCCTGTGTCCAATATTAATAAGATGGAGGAAAAAGTGTGAGGCTGTTCAGGGTGTGAAGTTCTCCTGTTGTGAAGTAATACCATGATTTCTTGACTGCAAATCAGGAGTTGTAGACTTAGACTTAAAGTGTAAACTGTTCCTGTAAAGTAGAGAAAATACAGACAAACATGACGATTGCAACTTTGCACCATGTAACAACCGTGGAAAGATTTTATGGTTTGTATCTGATATTTTTTTATTTCTGTAGAGAACAGCGAATCTGATACTGTGGTCTTAGGACATAGTGTGATAGTGTGTCTCAATGTTTTCTTATGTTCTTACACTTGTTAATGTAAGAAAGACACTAAACTTTCTAAAAAAAATTTATCTATTTTTGTTGAAAGGTATGCTCTGTTTTATAACCACTTGAAGAACATTGAAGAAAATGAAGGAGGCCTTGATAAATTTTCAGCAAGTTACAAAACCTTTGGAGTTAACCAATTGGTGGATGGCGGAATATATTGCAAAGAGTGGGCACCAGGAGCAGAAGCAGTGTTTCTTGCAGGTGACTTCAGTAAGTATTTTTAGGAATGTTTCTTCTGTCTTGTACTATGTTTTAGATCAATAGCCTCTTTGCTACAAAATTGTCTTTAGACAATGATGGAATTCTGATAGCAAAAATGTATGTCATAGCTTAAACTAATATTTTACTCGACGTTGAAGTACCCTAAGAATGTATGTGTTTCTACTGTATGGTCAGTATTATGCACGTCTATTATGCGTATCTATTGATTTATTATTTTTTTTTTTTGATACCTGTAAGGTAATGACTTGTGTAAGCAACCTAGCCTGATCACACTGCAACTTTAGGCTGCATCTAAACTACCTGAGGTTCTTCCTACAGCTCTGCAGTTAGTCTTCTATAAAACCATGTGCACAGGAGGAGAGATAACAGTGGAATAATTTGTTTGATCTAACAACAGTGTTGTCCAAGGAGCAAGGCCCTTTGGAATTCTCACTCATGATGAAACTGTAGACAAAAGTTCTGCTGAAATGTGATAACCTAAAATCAAACTAACATATACATGAAAGAGTAGGTGGTGTTCTCCTTTGAGGGGAGGAGAAGGATGTTAGCAGAACAGGAAGATGGCAGGGTTACATGAAGGAATTGCATTGTTTGATCTGAGAACCAGGAGGACAATTCACTTACTTTGGACTTGAGAAAAAACCCTTAAATTTGCTCCTTACTCAGTAGGCTAGCTACACTCAAGTCTTAAATGTAAGTGCTGTGCATTTTTTTCCTCTTAAATCCAGCAATGCTAATTCCCCTCCTTTTTGTTTCAAGTTTTGTTCTGGTTTTCCCCTTTCCCCTCACTGTTCCCTCTCTGTCCCTTCTTCAGGGTTAGGTATTAGTCCATCAGGGTACCAGGAATGTCATTGCTGGCCCTTACTGAACTGAGACTTTATCTGTGAAATTATTTTGTTTGTGTACTTCTGAAATGCAGGTAAACAGTGTTACTTACCCAACTTCTGGTTTTTTTAAATCTTAATCTTGTGAATGTTCCATCTGTGTATTTATATTACAAAAAAAAAAAAATAGATGAATTGCCAGTTTGAGGCAGTTGTTTATTTTGGTTAAACAAAGTTAAATGTTGAGTTATCCTTCTTCCTTATCCCCGTCTGAGGAAACTACTAAAAGGACATCTCTGTTTGAGGAAGAAAATCATGAACTTGAAACTGTATGTGCTTACGTAATTTTAAAGCAGTAAGGCTAATTACATATGCCATTACTTATATTATCTGGTGGGGCTTTCTAAAGTTCTGTGATTAAGCTTCTTTTAAAATGTGTGCAGTAATAAAGAAATAAATGGACTACCCTTGGCAGTTATTTCATCCATTAAGATTTTTTCCAGTGCTTCATGGCAATCTGTGCTAGTACTGCTTCTCCATAGTCTGAAGATCAATACTCTTCTAACAGAATAAGCAAAAAAAAGTGTTTAAATATTCACTGAAAAGTTAGTGCAGCACTCTTTTCAGCCATGATCCTGTTTGATATCCTTAACCTGGTGAATAACAGAATAGCTTTCCTTGAAATACTCCTTATCTTTTAGTTGGAATAGACATGGATAAAATAGATGTGTAGTGCTTGAATTTTAATATGTGAATTGTATATGTCTTCTGATTGAGAACTGCATGACTCACGAGTATAGCTCACCTATTGCTATATAGTAGTGATTTCAGCTATCAATACTGACTGCAACATAGCTAGATGAAGTTATTTTAAAAACTCGACTTTCTCTGTATAAATGCATAGAAAATTCTCCTCCTTAATCCTCCTCTCCTCACTACAACCCCGCTCATTGCTCAAAGTTTTTGTGATGTGATGGGTGTAATACTCTAAGCTAAACTACTCAACACAGTAGAAGATTAGAATGCATTTGTTTTCAATATGTGTATTAATAGCCTTTTTAAAAATAGACTTTTATGACATTGAAGTCTAGTACTTCAAAAAGAGGATGTAACGTGTAAATTGGCTTGACAGGTTAGGGGGTAAGTATGCATATACCAGAACACAATAGCTAATAACTGGAATGGTTTTGTAAACTCTACTTCATTTAAAATGTTTCAGAAATTTAGGATGAATATCGTAGAGTAGTTGTATCTAGATCCTAATGAAATGTGTCGGTAAGAAGACTAAAGACTAAAAAGAAATTAACTTTAATGTGGAAAAACTGCATTTGTCCTATATATTATATTCATCAGTCATAGTAAAGTATTCATTCCCAAAGGGGAGGATAATGTACTCAGAAAGCCTAGAGGAATGAAAGATTGTCATTCAATTCAGATGAGCTTTAATAATATTCTGATGAGAAATTGGGTTGCAAAACCTTAAGATTTAGATTCAGGTTGTTACAGATATGTTTAATTAAAACTGAATCCCTTTAACCTTTCTTTAAGTTTTCAAGCAGGTTAAAGTCTCAAACTAAATTTATGATTATATTGTATTTAAATTGAATATCAGGGTTTGCTTTAATAAGATTTTTTTTAATATAAATTTTTATAAAGAAGTGTAATTGAACCATGTGGAGCGAAGTTGAAAATCTTACACAAAGAAACAAACATGAAACTTAAATGACTTCAATTCTTTAGATTTTAAAATTAAATATGATGGTATATAATATAAAACCAGTCAATATATACTTTTTTTAGTTCTTTTGTAAAGACAGAGAAAGCTATGTTTTCTTAGTGTTTTACTTAATTCAGTGTTGTCTGAAAATGTCTTAGATGTTTGGAAAGACACAAAAAATTAGTCCCTGCTATACAGTCTGATAAGTTTGAAGATCAAAAATGAATGAAAATTATAATGGCAAGTGCAAACTGCATTACAGAGAACTTTTTTTTTCCCCAGCATTTATAATTAAGCTGAGAGTTGTTAATAGCTTTATTAGGAGATGTGCTTAATATAAACATGGATAATTTATTTCTGTAATTATATACATGTTAAACCTCAGTCCTGCAAATGTAAAGGGTTTTTTTGTGAATTACTTATGCCTTATAGCATACAATAAAAGCCGTGATATTAATGTATTTTTTGCCAAATTACGGTGTTTTGGTACCTCATTCTGAGACACTAGTAATGAGTGAGAACCATTTACAGAATAATTCGTAATATCACTGTACATTCAGGGAGAAAGCTAGAATCTGGAAATAGTACATAAACCAATATTATAATTGTAGAATGAAGAACGTGAATTAAAGAAAACACCTCAATACTTTCAGAGTTCTTTTTCACTCCTTTAAAACTCCACGATTGGAGAGAAAGTTATTATTTCTTTTGGTATCCTGGTACCATACTGCTTTTAAGTACATATACTGCTTCTAAGTATTAAATGAACATCCAAAATGATTAAAGTTTGTGAATTAGTACTTTTAACATCTCAGTAAATCAAGTGTATGAGGCAATTAACTGAATTTCTGATACTAGAGGTAGTATCAACATTATAGCTACCTTAAAAACTCTCAGCGGTAACACACTGAATATATTATTTTCATGCTGTATTGCTGAAGATCTTGATGACTACTAGCAATGTATTGCTACTTTACAATTGACTATTACAAAATAAGTCACTGAACTGTAAAAATTCATAATCATAGAATGGTTTGGGTTGGAAGGGACCTTAAAGATTGTCTACTTCTAAATCCCCCTGCCATGGGCAGGGGCACCTCCCACTAGACCATGGTGCACAAGGCCCCATCCAACCTGGTCTTGAACACATCCAGTGGTGAAGCATCCACAGCTTCCCTGGGCAATCTGTTCCAGTGTTCCACCACCCTCAGAGCAAAGAACTACTTCCTAATTTCTAGTCTAAGTCTATCCTCTTCCAGCTTAAAGACATTATCCCCTTGTCCTATCACTACAGGCCCTTGTAAAAAGTCCCTCCCCAGCTTTCTTGTAGGCCCCCTTCAGACATTGGAAGGCTGAAATAGAGCCTTCCCTTCTCCAGGCTGAAAAACCCCAACCTTCTCAGCCTGTCCTTGGAAGAGAGGTGTTCCATCCCTCTGATGGTCTTCATGGCCTTCCTCTGGATCTGCTCCAAAAGGTCTATGTCCTTTTTGTGCTGACGGCTCCAGAGCTGGACACAGTACTCTAGATTTTTTTTTTTACCATCCCCTGAAATAAAATAATCACTACATATAGTGTTTCAAGTGTTTAAATTTTTAAGGAGGAGCTTTATTACTAAGGTATTCTTTGTTTGATCTTGAGCTGAGTAGTGTTATTAGATGTTAGTAGTGTTTGTCATTATTTTTTTTTAATCGAAATTTTGGGATAAAATCAAGAGGGAAATTCCATCTAAATATCACTAATATACAAGCTCTTCTCCTGTTAAACAAGCATAGTTTAATAAATGCTTTCCTTCTGCTAATGTGTGTATTTTCTGTCTGCAGTATCCAAATACCTTAATCGTGATTAAAAACTATCATCATCTAAAAAGAGTACAGAGTCACTGTTACTTCTGTTTTGAGCATAGGAAATGTTTTATTACAATAATCTCTTCATTGGTTTTGACATTGTTCTCTATTGTCAAATTAATAGGTACTAGAATATTAGTCTTGCGTAGTTATTTTTGTCACATTGTCTAGCCTGTTTGATTTGTGCCTTTCATTTTTGTTCCTTGAAGATTGGCAGTTCTCAGGCTTGAACAGCTGTGTAAGAGCAACTAGCAACTTTGAAAGTAGCCTAGTCTTTCTCTGAAACTGAAGACATTCATGCATTGTTAGAGGAGACTTATCATTTTGCTGCACAGCAGATAATATATTTGATTGCTGATTTTTTAGGAAAATACATCTGTTGATGAATATAAATAACTTCACCTCTTTACCTCCCCTGTTGTGTTTTCCATGGTGCCTAAAGGAATGATCCTGCTTCAGTGGCATGTATTTTTTTTTTTAAATTCAATTGCTTTTAACCCTGACTGCTACATTTAGTAACTATATTGTTTTATATTAACTTAAACTACTTGGGGAACTACAGTTTAGGGTGTGAACTGTTTGTCAGTTGTTAGAGTACCTGCTTAAGATCATGCACTGTACCTCCTGTAAATAGGAGGTCACTGAAGGCTGCTTATTCTTTCATTGAGATGGTGGGGCTTTTTGTTTATTTGTTTGTGGGGGGTTTTTTGTGGATTTGGTTTTGTTTCTGTTTTTTTACAATAAGACATGACAGGCAAATAGATTAGCATGAAGGAAGATTAGCATGCATTGCTTTAATATCTTGTAATTTTATTTTCTGTCTTGACTGGTTTTGTGTTAGCTTAGGAGTCTCTGTTGCCTTCAGCTATGCGATAGACATGTTTTAAGGGGGGCGAAGTAATTTTCAAGCTTGGCTTGACACTTTCTTCTAGCCTAGACAATGTAATAATTTCTAAGTCTGTGAGTTCAGAAGCTTTAGATTCAGTCTCATTCACATGAGTTAACCTTGAAAATGCATACAAACACACAAGACCTTCTTGGCAGATGTCTGTTCAGGTGGGCATGTCATAATAGCCAACCTTTCATGTCTCTGTTGATCAGGACAAAGAATCTTTAATTACAGAATCTCAGACTAGTTTAGTGAACTTTTTTAATGAAAAAAGAATCTTCAAGATTTACTTAAAACTGTGGTATTTCAGGCCAGATTTACTGTCTGTGGTGTCATCGTCTGGTATTGTGTGGTTTCGTAGACATTCCTACCAAGTTTGTCTATGGTTTCCCTTTTATTTTTCCTGTTTTACACATAAATGAGAGAGTTATTAATAGGGCATTAGTTTGTCAAAATAGAGCCAGTGAGCAGGATGTGTGTCCAAACCTAGTTTGAGCATTCAATTTAGGGAGATTGGTTTTGGTTACATTTTTGTCCATTTCTCTCCATAATCAGCAACAACTGATTAGTTTTTCCCATAGTGTTATAACAAATATTTCTACTGGCTGTTGACTGGTTTAGGATATGAGGTTTTTGTTTTTAAATCTACATTAAACATTAATTTGCAGCCATTAATTTTCATTCCACCATGGTTTTGTGGTATTCAAATCAGCGGGAGTTTTCTGTGGGACGAGAAGGTTTATTTTGACTTTGATCAAAGAAAGTGAATTAAAAATAATTTAATCATTGTCAAATTAGACTTGGAGTATGGTTTCCTAGTGAAAATCTTAATACACTTTATTGAACTTCTTTTGAATGTTTATGGTGGTATCAGATATAAAAGTATTTGTCTGCTGTCACTGAAGCTTATTCTGAAAAAGAACAGACTATTGTACCTTTGACTTATGATTGGACAACTTTTAAGATAAATACAATTAGTTTTATTTCTTATATTGCAGATGGCTGGAATCCTTTTTCTCATGCATATAAGAAGTTGGAATATGGGAAGTGGGAGCTGTTCATTCCACCTGGAGAAGATGGTTGTCCTCCTGTGCCCCATGGATCAAAGCTAAAGGTGTTGGTTTTAGACTTACTCTGTTCAGTTCTTGTAAACTTTCTTTCTCAACTGTCAATTTTGTTTTCTTTTAAACAACTTAATCTTCCTTCAATTGTTACAAGAAGCAGAATTAGTTTACCTGTTTGTGCCAAGTGACCTCAGTGAGTGAAACATTAATATCTTACTTTCTTGTTCATGCTTTAGAACAAGCATATGTGGCTCAAATGTGGATGGTAGTGTATTGTATCAAGTTACAAGGTGAAAACTATTTATATATTGATAATTTGAAAAATGAGAATTAAGTAATATATAGATAAATTCTTCCTCTATTTGGTGCAATTACATGAGATTAAGATCCTATTCAAACTTTAATACCTCGGTAATTTCTGTGATCTGGCTTTTCAGGTTATCTTTCTGGGTTGCTTTAATGGCATGTGCAATCTTGTAAAACGTCTGCCTATCTTTTAGGAAGTGTATGGGGTAGTAGGCTTAGGTTAAATAAGTTAAACTAAATACTTAGCAGGGATGACTTAGTTGTGTTTTATCAGTTCTATTTCATGAGCATCCATGAACATAAAATCCTTTCTTCCAGAAATCGATGGAAAGTTTCTTTGAGCTCTCAAATGCAGCAGTTGTTATGCTTAGTGCAGATATACATAATGACAACTATCAGTAAAGTTGATTATTTCTATAATCTGATACTGATTTCACTCAGAGATATACTTCTGAGAACTGGAACTGTTGCAGTCAAAGCTTGAGTTCCAGAGATACTGGATGCTAATGGACAATAAATGAATAATTAAGGAAGGAAATTACTGAAATAATCTATAGACTAGGAAAATTAAGAAACTGGGAACACTTCTTTAATTCTACTATATTTTGAGGGCTCCCATCAACAAAGCTAACACAATGAAAAAAAATCCTCATTTTTCTGGAGAAAATCACCTTAGGTAAACAAGAAATCTGCTGAAACAAAGATACGCATAAAGTGCTCTGGAAATGCTTACTTGATGTGTGTGCTTATTTCCTATGCTTTTTGTTATGGCCTATGAAATCATTTTAGTAATAAATATGGATAAATTGAAATTTAGGAATAATCATTCAAGGATGAGAAAGCTGTTTTTATTTTTACAGACCAGGAAAGAAAACAGTTGTCTACAACTCAAATACAGTGATTATGCAGTAATGTATGAGACTGCTGAGTGGTTACTTAATATTTTTCATAGTTGTGAGATATAAGTAGGTTAGATTTTTTTGATTGTTGCTAAATTTACCTTCTGTGTTGTACCTACAAAACTACTGAGATCACATACTGTAGAATATTCTACTCAAGGTAGAGATAAGGTGTTAACGATGCATAGTGTTGATAATTATAACAGCAAACAGCATATATTCTTATACTCATTTGGAAAAGCTTGATTTCTTTTTTTTTTTTGCCTGTCTACCTTTATAAACACTGGTCATATCTCTTATTTTTGAAGTATAGGTTTTTATAATAGATCCTCTTCCATTCATCATTTTCTTTGAAATACAAACTCTGTGAAGCGAAGATTACATTGTGCATAAGTTGTTTAGAATGTAGAATATTTGACTACTGATTGCTTTTGGTATTGATGCACTAGTAAGATGATTTGCTGTAGTTCTGTAGTTGCTTAGTTGCTCGGAGTCTTCTGAAAAGCCATGCTGGCAGAGCAAAATGTGTTTGTTTTCCTCTTTTTTAACGTTACTTCAGTTGTTGTTGCTTGGGTTTTTTTGTTTGTTGGTTTTGGATTTTTTTAAAAATTTTATTTTATCCTGGCACTTTTTAATTGTGCTTTTATGTGGTCAGTTTTAAGCAAAAATGTATGCAGTTGTCATGACACTCAAAATATGTGGTTGCTAAACAGGCTTGTGAAGCTGGATTGTTCTGTCTGCCCATGAAATAGGTTTGGTTTTGACTGTGTATATACTTGTCTTAAAAAAAAAAATAAATTAAAAAGCAGAAAGATGTAGAAACTTGATCCACAAGTGTACATAATCATAATTGATGACTTCATCCACATGGATCTGCTCCCAGCCTCATCTGTAACTTCACCAATAATCTTTCATGACACTTTGTTTTTGTTCCATGGTGCCTATACATCTGAGTCTAACACATCACAGTTTGCAATTTCAGTGTATTTAGATGATATTACTAGCATGGAGAAAAGTGTCCAGTTAAGGTAGTTGTAAAATGGTTTATCTGTCACAAAAGCTGGAATGGGGTTGGAATATTCCGCATGGTGTAGGCATGTATGTTAGTTACCCTTACGCTATGGCTGATCTTTTTATCCTCTCTCATTCCACTAACAGGTTCAGAGAACTGCTGCTCTTCTGTAAGTTTTCTTCAAACTATGTGGTTCTGTTAGCTTATGATTGTTGATATATATGTGTATTTTTGGAAGCATGAGGATTTGTGTGGTAAAGCACAGATTTGAAGTTCTTTGTTCATGTGGAAGCTGAGAATATTGGATTGTCTATAGATGGAAATTACTGTGCAGATTGCAGAGCTAATGTTTAAATTCACAGGCAGTGTTGTCTGTGTGTACTAGACTAAGCAACAAAAACTATTTCTCTGTAGTAATGAGGATGCTTCCTTTTTTGCTTTACTAAAGAAGCATACAGGAATCATGGTTTTTAAAGTATGGGGTTTTTTGTTTTTTTAACCAATATTATTCCTAAATATTTAAATTAAAATAGTCCACTGTAGACAAGTATTCAGTGATTTGATTAATCTGCAAGGGGGAAAAAAAGTCTTCTCCAGAAGGTCCTTATCTTTAGGTTCTGTCTACACTGTTTTCATCTTCAGTTCTACACAGGCAAATACCAAGTTCTGAAATTGTGACAAGGTCATTCCTTTTAAATAAGTAATTTCTAAGCCAAAATGGGAAATGGATGGAGTGTAGCTGGTGACACTAATTTAGATCAGGTCACAAAATATTTTTGTAGGAAAATAAACAAGGAGCAGAGGTCAAACGTTTGCCAGTTTTCAATTGTAGGAGACTGTCTACTGTAGCTCTTCAGGCAGCTGTCTTGTAAGTAGAAACAGTGAAGAAGATGAGTAATTAAAAAGCTTGCTCTAGATCTTCTGATACATTTCTATTTGAAGGGATGGATGCTTGTAACAGCTGAGTGACTCCCTTGTGGATTGTGACATCCATCTACAAAATGGTTACCTGCTAGGAAAGGGCACTTTTTTCTTTCTCCCAAGGATCAGTGGGGAGCTTAGGGTTAGGAGAACAAATACAATTGCTGTTGTGGTTGTGTGGTATTTGTTATTTCTTTTTTTTTTTTTTTTTAAAGCTTCTGACACATGTCGAAAGATAAGAGCAGATTTAAAAAAAAAGAAAATTAAGCTCATACATTTTGCTTTAATAAATTAAGCCTGTTTACTGCTGTTTTCTTATTCTGATGGTGGTAATTGGAAAAATGGTCTGGGACAACCAAAACTTCTTTAAATGTTAGAGTTTGTCATTCAAACAGTGATGGCAATTGGGGAGCAAGTGTGCTTATCTTCTTTCACAGTTGAAAATTACTGAATTCTTCTATTGTTGCCAGAGTATTCTTTATTAATGTTTCACAGTGTACAGCAAACTTTTAGAAAAATTAACATGGATGGGCTTCTTTATCACGTCGTGTCAGGTGTTGTCATATGCATGCAAGAGTTTAATCAGTCTTCCACTTTGTTATGCTACTCTTCATTTAATAATGAGTTTTACCAGTGCTTAAAAATACCTGTAAATTAAGTTTTCACCATAGTCTGTATGATCCTAATTTTGAAGTAGTGTCAAATGGACAGGAGTGGGGATAATATTGGTAAAAGTTGAGATCTTAATATACTGCAGTGGAGAACTTGTTTACTATTATTTATAGGAATGCCAAGGAACAACACAGAAAATGCAGAAAAACTGGAAAAGAGAGGCCAATAAGAATTCAAACCTAGATGAAAATAATTTCCAAATACATGGTTAATGATGGAGTTCTAATATATTTTCAGGCAGCTAAATAAGAAAAGATGTGCTTCCAAAATATTGGCTGTTGTGATTTTGCTACCTGCTGCCCTGGAATATTGAATAGGAGATCTGTATAGCAGAACCACTTAAGTTTTCTTCCATGAGCTGGAAAGGGTATACTAAAATGGTAGTAGTTGTTCAGCTTCCTAGTTATGACAGTAGATCTATGATTTCTGAAATTATGTCTGTACGATTTTATAGATTATTAAATTTATCTGATGCTTTATCTGACAATGTGCTGTGTAGGTGCATGAAATTAAAACACCATATGCAACTAAATACCAATTTTGCATTCATGAAGTCTAGTTTAATGTGATTCTGGCTTATTTCTCTCAAGTTATGAAGGTAAAAGGGTGGCTGACATGCCTCCATAATGCAACTTTTACCAGGAGCAATGTAAAGTTTAGGAAGTTGTCTGTAAAATACCAGTGATTAAATGTGTTGGTTTCTTAAGACATTTTTGAAGACATATGAGTTAACTACAAATGTCTAGCTTTCTCAAATCACTTCTATGTAATTAAGGATAGATAAAAGTCTAAAATAAAAGGAAACCCTGTTTTACTGTTAATTTGGATTGAGTTTTAGCAGATAATTTCTGGGCACCACAGTAGCCTTCATAATTTCTCTTTGTATGCTGTCAGAACTAATAATATACAGATCAGGGAACAAGTAACATAATTCTTCCTTGGAAAGGTCACCTCAGAAGATGGTAGAAACTTTGGAAAAACTCTATTTCATCATTTGCTAAATCTATATCCTTTCTTCCCTCACACACACGGATCTGCATATGTGTCCATGTATATATATTTTCAAATGTTAAACTTCATAGTTTTTTGAGAGGCTGTCTTGTATTGTAATGAGGTGATTAGAGTTGATACCTTGTGCACTTGTTAACACAATATTCTTCTGTTGCTATTCTAGAATTTTGCATGTTTGAGTGGTTTCAGTGATTGCTGAGCGGTCATTACAGGTGCCAAATTAAATACAGAATTAGGGCTGACACAAAAACAATTTCCATTTTTTTTACCAGTTTCTACAACATATTTTAAAAGTTCACTACTACTGCTTTGGAATAGTTTTCCAGTCCAAATAACCCTTTTTAACATTAAAGAGTGCAAAGGAGGAACTACTTTGAGTCTGAACACTTAGCAGATTAATCATGGTTAGAAGTACATAAAAATGCATTTGTACTCCTGAGATGCTGGGAAGAAGGAAGGTTAGTTGTAAAGAATATTATTGAAACTTAAACCTTAAGAGTTTTGACCACTGTATCCTATACTTTGTAGTAGATCTGCATGCTCTTTTTAACTTGTAAATCTTGAAAAGGAATCAAATATGGTGAGCAGATAGGTTAATCAGTGTCAGGGAACCCCTGTTAGTAAAATTCATCAAGTATAATTACTATCACTGAAGTAGATGTTGTTGCAGCTGACCCTCCCGGTCAGGAAATCCAGCAGCGTAGTATCGGACTGGCTCTGAGTGCAGGTCTCGTGCTTCAAACAGTTTGCAGTGAAAGCGTGAAGATGCTTTTAAAGAGCATGTGAAAACCCATAAAACTTGTTAATAATGGGTTAACAGGCTGGAGGATAGTATTCTAGATATAGAAGTGTTAAAAATGTGATTTTCTGTAACATAAGATGTCTGAATGCACATAACCTATTTACATCTTTTACAAAGGGAGCCCTCGGTAGCCCTAGCAGATGTACAAGATATTATTTCAATGGGAAGCTTCCCGAAGAAGTGTTCACTGTTTTCTTACATGTATAAATATAAACACTTGTTTCTTGGTTTTACCTCATCTGAGGGGGACAATGGTCAATATTCCTGCTCATAGTTCCATGTCACTTAGATTTTATGTCTTAAAGGATTCCATGTCTTAAATGGTGTGTAGGATGGATAAAAATAAAAATTACCAGGTTTGCTAAATTGAACACAGAATACAACAAGTATTGTGCAGCATCATTGTATATAACCTATGTGTAAGAAGGAGCAGACATGGCGTTCCTTCATTTTGAACTTCAGGGAACAAAGCTTAAGTCATTTAGCATATATATCTCACCATCAGTGGTGCTGAATGGAAAGTAAAGCATTAGTTAAATCTGTAGCAATACCCTTCATGTTTCATTGCTTGACTGCAAGCCATGATGCTTCAGCAAGTTACCATAGACTTCTCTGGATTACAGATTAGGTTTACTAGCAGGAAGAGTTGTTATCTCATTGGGAGGTAAATGGTCTTTTGACTTTGCCTGTTTGGATTTGATAAACAATGTGCTGCTACTTGTGGATTTACAAGAGAGATTGTAGCAGAGATGAGGCATTGTAATGCAGTAGGCTTGCTCTTCATAGCCTTTTTGTCGGACTGAGCTCGGCACTTCAAAATATTCTTGTGCAATTATTTTGGCAGACTTAGTTCTCCTGGGATTTAGAAGATTGCACAATTTGTTGGTCGGAGATTTTTCTGCTTAAAAATACTTTCCTTTTAGTTTATGCATACAGAAGACTAATTCTTTCAGTTGATATTAGGTGCATGTTAAAGCAAAATGTGGGGGTTTTGGAGGAAGAAGAGAGATTTTAAGGAAGGGGTCTTGAAATGGAATTTGAAGCCTGAAAGTCCCTATCAGGTCTGGAAAAATATGGCTGTGGTTTTGTGAGGAGTTTTGTTTTGAAGATAGTGCCACTAGTTAGGTAAAGCCACTGACACTCTTTTCAGTATGGCTTACTGGTATGTACTTCCTAATCTTCATCTGTGTTTGTAATATTAAGAGAAGATTATAGGTCAAGGAGAAAGTGGAAGATTACCTTGCATGTTTTAATGGACTTATTCCATACCTCAGATGCCCAAGTCTTGCCAAATTGAATTTGTACTGGCAACAGAGCCAACACTGGGGACTTCTCGGACGCATTATGATAAAGTATTTGAGGTATGCTACTTTAGAATATCAGAAAACTGTTAATGCACCTAACAATGCACTTTTTATTATCCACCAAAGAGAGCGTGACCTAAGGTATTAGGGACTCTGAGTTACTGGACAGGGAGACAAAAAGAGGGAGAGGCCAGTGGAAGGACTGTTTGGAGCTGTAGGCTACCCTAGTTTTAAGACACCATGGGAGTGAGTGACAGGAGATTAACGTGTTAAGCGTGATGTCCCTCATCTGCAAAAGACATTTGGCTATCAGTTTGAAATAGCTGTAAATGGGAATATCAAAAAGTAAGTGTGGTATGCCACAACCACCCAAACACAAGGTGTATTATGCAGCAGTTGTCCTTTATACAAACATTTCATAGTTGAGGATAAGTAATACTTAATGCTTGGGTGCCCCTATTACATACTTCAGCGGCTTCTTTTCTACTTGGCATGGCTTGAAACAACTCTAATAAGTTACACTTATTGTGTGTAATGTGCTTTATTATTATAGTTGCTTTTCAAACTGTGCTATCCTACACCAAGCTTCTCAGTTACATAATACATATATGAATGCTTTTATATTATGCATAGAAATTTTTATAGTCTTTGAGCAACATCACTGTTGTTATAATAACTTGATTCTGGTTAAGTCACAGTGGGGGGGGGGAAGTATTTATGAAATTAATATTTTAAAGATTCCAGTTTTCCTTTGATTCTTACTAATTTGATTTTGAAAAACACTTACAAAATCTGGATTCTAGACTGAAAGAAAAGTTTGAATGCTGTCCCACAGATACGTGTGGTGTTTTTCTATTCTAAAAATAAATTGGTTGTCCTTCACTACATAATAATGCCACCTTTGTGTAGCTAACAGTTATAAAGTCTGTCTTTTCTTCCTTCAGAAATCATGTATTTTTATGATGGTTAAGTGAAGTATTGTCTCTACACTTGTGCCTGTTGGAATCTACTGGGAATGTTTCTGTGTGATATTGCTTTCATTTGTATCAACTCTTCTAAGGTTTCATGGATTTTAAGTCTTGTTTTTCTATGGTATTTTTTCTTATGTCTTTATAGATATTTTTATAATACTGGGCCATCGTATCCATCTTTTGATTTCTTTTTTTAAATCAAATAGATAATATGGTATTTTTGTTAGTATTTACTGACTTCACTTAGTTTTCTGAGAGAAGCATGGAAATGGAAAAAAAGAACAAAAGCTTTCCTTTTTAATCTGATCTAGTAAATTAGCTAAATATATTCCTAGATTCTTCACTGCAATTGAAATGCTTAATTCATAAATGGAGCTGTATCTCCCTCTTTCGGAAAAGCAAGGCATTACTTCATGACTTAGCTTTGAAATAGGCTTCAGTTTCTTTGACACTTAAAAAAAAATATATATTTTCTTTCCTTGGGGGAGAAGGGAAGGGGAAAGAAGGGGGAATTGCAAACAAACTGAATATCCCTAATAAATTTAGATTATAGCTCTAATAGCTGGTGTGGTGATATATTTAAGAAAAATAATTTGCACTGCAAATAGACCCCCGTTTCATTGGCTTCTAAACTGCACAGATTCCTCTGCCAAACTTTGTTAAATATATAAAACACCTGAGAAATATTACCATGTGTCCGACAGATAAGGAGTAATTTTTCAATATTTGACTTAAATGCTTGTCCCTTTAGCAGACTTCTTTGCCAGAAGGTTTCTTGGAAGAAAAAAACCCAACCAAAACGAGACAAATTTATCTTGACTGACTTAATTTTGACAGTAATCTTAAATTGATGGGGGGGGTGGGGGGAAGAGGATGGGGAGGGGGAGAAAGAAGCTGGAGAAAGGGAGAACCAGGGTGTTCTACTAGTTTTTTCTTTCCAGTGTAACCGCTTTGCAATTCCAGAAGGAGAACAGCCAGGCAGAAGCAACATGCTGTACATTCTTTCAGAAACTTCTTTTCAAGGTTTATACTCAATTTGCTTGTTAAGAAGTAACTTTAGTGACTGCAAGCACCTTGAGAGATGCGCATGACTTCTTGGTTATTTGGAGCAGTATGAATAGTGTATGGTAGAATTTTTCAGTGGAAAGTGAGTTCTGGAAAGATCTCCCATTTTCTATGCCGCCTCCACCACCAATTTGGCTGGAGGCTCCATTTGGGAAGATATTCCTGGCTAAGGGAGGCTGAAGTGTTGAACAAGTCTGATCCTTTTTTCTCCTTGCTCCCTCTCCTGAGCTTTGTTAGGCAGGGCTGTGCAGTAGCAAGAAGAGTAAGAAGCTGTTTGCTTCTGCATTCCTTGCCTTCTATTTCTGAGGCTATTAGGAAAATGTTTTATCTGGTTTCTAAAATCTGTTGGGTTGAATAAGACAATTCCAGAATGAAGCTCTTAACAGAGCTGTTTTATTGCAACTTTTTGTCACCCTTTTCTGGGTTTGTCTAAATATTCTTTAAAAGAAACTGTCAGACAAGGAACTTCATAAATTCTGTCCCTGGGTTCTGTAGGAGGTTATGTTACCTTACTGGAAAGTGTTTTGCTGTGATTCCATGTATTAAAAACCAAACATACAAAAATGTCACTACTTGACTCTCTCTCAAACCAGTATGACCTGTAGAAAGAAAACGGTAATAGTTTCCCTGCATTTTCCTCTGTGTGTGCGTGTGTGGGTAAGGAAAGGGTGGTGATTTGATTGCATTTACTTTTGTAAGTGGGTTGTGTGGGTTGACCCTGGAATGGCACCAGGTGCCCACCAAGCCCTTCTATCACTCCCCCCCAGACCCCCTGTCAGCACGGCACTCAGGGAGAGAATAAGATGCAAAGAGCCGTGGGTTATGATAGCTAAGATGTTATTCTCTACTTCCTGTCCACAGGCGATGTCAGGCCAAGTCCAGGAAGCAGGGCTCCAGGAACATGTAGCAGCCGCTTGGAGGACAAAGCCCCCCCATCCTCCTCCTGCCCTCTCCCTTTATAGTTGAGCTCACGTCACATGATATGGAATATCCCACTGGTCAGCTCAGGTTGGCTGTATCCTCTCCCTCATCCTCTGGTGCCATGTGAGCACTGGCAGTCATAACACGGGTGTGTTATCAACACCCTCCAGCTCCCAGTACTGCAGCATGAGGGCTGGCTGGGGAAAAGCAGCTTGGCCAGACCCCACTACATGGGGGCAATTTCCATTATGCACTGACCAAAGATTATCAGAAGTATTTATTCTATCTGGTGCACTGAACTTGGGATTGGATATGCTTTGTCAAAGTACGCAGCTGAGATGTACAGCGAAAGGTATTTTTGGCTGGTAGTAAAACTTCAGTTATCTGTTTCTGTAGCAGCTTGAGGGAGTTGAGAAAGGACGAACAATTAAAGTATGATCTTACGGCAGGATTGTGTAAGTGACTGGAATGCAGGAACTGTCTTTAAATCTGAATTGCATTTATGAAGTAAAACCTAAGACCAGATTTTCTTACAGCAGCAATGTCCTAAATGTAAAGTTTTGGAGAGACTAATTCTAATTGGTTTAGAGTCTTTTCTATTCTTCTAAATTTGTGGTGCTCTCTCACCCTATTTTTGGAGAAGTGAAAATGTAAACATCTCTTCTACACTGTATATTATACTAAGAAACATCTTAGTGTACAAGCAGTTGTTTTTGTCCCCCTTCACTCTTACTTAGAACAACCGAGGGAGCGAAATACCTTAATGTTTCATTCCTAATAAATTTAATTGTGTTATTGCAGCATATAACATAAGCTTCCTAGAGAGTCTTTAAGACCTAGTCCTGTCATGCTTTTAGGTTTTGGGTTGAACTTACTTTAAAATCAGGTCCATGTTATTGAGATAAGATGGTGTTTTCACCATTGTTCTTGTGGCTTCTAAGTTTGCATAATCTTGTCACAGAAATGAATAAAAATGAAGCTGATGAAATACTATAAATTGTACAGGTTTGAAATAATATCTTATGGCACTTATATGAATAACAAATCACTGGCATTTCCATATTTATATTAAAGCTAGTCTACTCTCATTATATTAGCTATTGTTGGTTTGATGGTCAATTTAATTTCATTGTTCTATTAAAAGCCACATATACCAACAATCATTCCAAGTGCTTTTGAGCTATTAATGAAATAATAATACAGTGTTTCAGAGCAGTTTATTGGCTTGCACATATTCATCAGTTATCTAGTTATCACCTCCTCGTTTTCCTTCCCCCAACTTGAGTATAAATGACAAACCACTATATAACAAATTTTCAAACCTCAAAAGTATCAGTATTAGTTCTTTATTTAAAGAAAAACCTCAACAACCTCCATCAGATGCTAGTTTTAAATCAAAATAAATACCTGAATAAGAAAGACTTATGAAGATAGCATGGCTTATTTTACTTTTTATTGTTTGACCATGTATCATCATTAGGAGAAAGAGAAGATGACTTCAGGAATACATCATAATTGAATACAATGCTCATGTATGGAATTAGTCTGCTTTAGATGCAGGAACTGAAAGCTAAAGATGTGCAATGGGGGGCATAGAAATTGACTGATCTTGTACGTAACTGTCATTTGAATTAGTATTCCATACTGTTCTAAAGAGCTGTGTATGTGTACACTGGAAGATGAGGTAGCCAAATGAAGCTAATGTGAGTAGGAGGTGAAAATAGGCAAATGCAAAAGGAAAGGGGATATTTATAAACATGAATTTTAAATGTGGTGTTTTGTGGCCTGTTACTTGCACAGTTTCATCTGTCATAATGATGGTACAACCACATTAATCTGCGTGTTATATATGGGGTTGCATTTTAACTGAATTTGTGACTAAACTTTTGAAGTTGTTAGACTTGCAAAAGTTTCAGGTTTTTTATTCTTATTCAAGAAAAAATATGTGGCTTCTTTTCATAAAAAGCCAACAAATTTCACTGAGTCACAGAAGGTTAGAAGTTGCCTGACTGTAAGTGCTAAGTTTTCTTTTAAATGCCCTGAGACATCTAGAAGGGGTTGTCATATGTGCTGTAGGTGCTATGGAGCACCCATACTACTTTGGAAAGGCAGAACAGTGGGCTACTCAAGTGTCTCAAAAACTTTCAGTGTCTCTGAAAGTTGAGGCCCCTGATTCTTGCTTGTCCTGCACTGGAAGTACCTTTAATTTAAATGAAACCTGTTTCAGCTTCTGCATTTCTTCAGTGTGTTATGGCCTTTTCTGTGTGATTCTAGACTGCCCTCAGAGCACAGGTTTCTCCTTAA
This sequence comes from Todiramphus chloris collaris, assembly GCA_025345505.1. Lineage (NCBI taxonomy): Eukaryota > Metazoa > Chordata > Aves > Coraciiformes > Alcedinidae > Todiramphus > Todiramphus chloris. The sequence continues at coordinate 21,418,843 of JANVCC010000017.1, read as the reverse complement.
TTGTAATAAACTACTTTTGAGAGTTTTAAACATCAAAACAGACCTGTAAACACTGTATTTAGTTTTAAACTAATGTTTACCTCTCATTTCTTGAATTCCCTATACTCTAGTGGGACAGATGTGGAACACATTGTCACTTTGATCCTAATGTTCTTGTGAGAATTAGGTACTGCTTTGTCTCCTGGCAGTCTAGCATTTTGAAAATTGGAATGCACCTTTGCACAGCAGCTTTTACATACCTTCAAAGCCAGTCATTGTTGGCTGTATGTTTGCTCATACTACAGTCATACATTTCAGTTTCTCTGGTGATTTTTATTCAGATGTGAAAGTTCTTAAAAATTAATCACTTCAGCACTGTTGATGCCTTAAACCTCAGGTTACCACGATGTGTTTTCACTGCCTTGGGTGTACTCATCTATGAAATTCACTGCACTAATTACATTGATCTACTGCTAACCTTTACATGCAAAAGAGGAGCAGCTTAGGTTAAGCTCTTTACTTTCTTGTTTTACAGTTGTGCTTATATGAATTGTTTATTTATTCCATGTCTGGTTTTGGAGTAAATCGACTTTTTGGTATCAAATTTTGGAGGACATTTTCATTTTGTTTCTTTCTGACACTTGCTTATTTGTGTGGTAGTATGTATTTACGTGTATTTATACTGATATGTCACTTTGTCAAATGATTCTGGCTTCCAAGTTCATCAAGAATTTTGACTATTTACATATTATTGTGTAAATATATTTACCACTGGAGGAGCAAAAAAAAACCTGAAGACTATTATGGTGAGTTGTATCTAGTGTTAATATAGACAAACGCTGAATGACTAACTTTGACTTTTCCAGAATCTTGAGTTAAAAATTTCCAGTAGGTATACTATCTTGCAATCTGTGGTGAAGTAAGAAAACAACTTCTTAGTACAGAGTTCTAAATATTCAAAAGGAAATTTGGAGAGAATGTATGATATCTGCTAAATAGACTCACAGGTGCTTTGTCAAAAGGGCTGTGTAATGACTATAGTCCATACAGTTTATGCATATATGATCTGTAGATGTAGGTGCAGATTATACACGGCAGGTACTTTAAACATCTGAACACTGCAGAAAATGTACTGCAAATTATATTTAGGGGTGAATGGAGCAAGAGTTGTTTTTCTGACTCCCAGCTTTAAATGTGTATTTTATATTATTACTCTATTTATTACAACATTAATTTGTAGCTAATTGTTTCAAGAAATGCCAAAGCAAATATGAGGATGAAAGCTGTTGAACTGTTTCCTTTAGAGTTATTTTTGTCAGTCTTGGGCTGAGTTGCTCTTTGTTTTGGGGTGCTATTCAACTTTTACAGTTTGTTTTGCTTGTGCCTCAGCTAAGAATGATGACGTGGGAGTTCTGTCTCACGAAAACTTATAAAATGTTATCTGAAATCTTTCTACTTGTAGTTATTCAACTACAACTTTCTATCTGAAACTTACTATCAACTTTCTGTAGTATCAGGATCAAGGAAGAAGTTAGGTTTAGAGTGTGGTAACTAAGGCAGAGAAAGGTTTATGTGAATCCCATTCACTGAAACTAAGGAAAGGATTAAGCAAGCATAGGAAATAAGCTGAAATCATTAGAGATCACTTGACAGAGGTCTGAAGAAACCATGTTTATTATGCTATTGTAAATCAGAGGAAAATGGGATTCAACTTTACCACCTTTAGTGTCACAATGATTTCTTTTCAGGGTTACGTATGTTCCTTCTGACTATGCTTTTTCTCTGCATAGCTCATGATGTTCAAAAATGACAGCAATACGTGGGCAAAATTGGGGTTTCTATTGTTATAGTGAGGTTCAACCAGGTAGAACCATGGCTGGGTATATTTTGGAAGTATTTCTTATTTTAAGACGACCTATACTGTGAAGAAGAAAAGAAAAAATTTTTGAGTACTTGTTTAAAATAAATGCTCCCTACCACTTTCTTAGACATTTTCTGACAGTCACATGGATAAATTATATGTCTTCTACTGTTGGATAAATGTGTCCTTTTCTTTAGAACATGGGAGGCTTCTTATAATCTCACGTAACAAAACTGGAAGTTGTTTTAAAATAAAAATGAAACAGAAAAATGATCCACATGGTGAAGAAGACTCTTTAGACTGCTAAAATGGGTAAATGTGTAAACCCAACCCTGTAGAAAGTGGTAGATTAGCACCACCAGTTTATGGCTCTACACTGTTGCTGGTAGGATATATGAGAAATACATGTATGCCTGCTCTTCTTGAGTTTTATTTGTAGCTATTAAAATTTTGGCTGTGCAAGTTGGTAGGAACACTTACAATTTTCTGTAACAGTATCTCTCTCCTGAAAAGTTTAGACAATGAACTTGACCTGATAGATGCTTTGAATAAAAGCAGGACTCGTACTTAAACAAAATGGCTTCTTGAAAAAAATGGTACACTGATGCTTCAGAAATGAGGGAAAATATGGTCTCTTTGGGTTGAGTGACTATGGAACAACAGAAGTGTTTGTGATTCCAGAGGATGGAATGCCAAGATATGGTTAATGTACATATGCAGCATAACTGTGGAAGTGTGAGTTAAAAAAAAGGTGAAGTAACTGTTTGCTCATTTAAATGTGTTTCTAATATCTTTCTTAAGTGTTTTAAGTGGTAAATTGGTTAAATTAGAGTATGCATGACTGGTTTTAGTATTTAATAGTTAAAACACTCCCCCCCCCCCCCAGTATCATATTTGGATTAAACCATTACTACATATAATTAATGCTCTGAATTTAGATTAATTAGCTCATAGTTAATAAAATAAGATGTTACCATCCCTCATAAGCCTTTATAATGTAAATTACACTAGAATACTAGAGAAAAAGGAATGCTAACATGACTTGCTAGGTTATTTTTATATGCAGTAATTTCTGTGATGGGTAGATTGGGACAAATTAATAAAACAAGCAATAGTGTTGTCAGATGTGATAATCAGAAAGAGGAGATAATTTTTATTATTTTAAGAATAACTTGCAAATTGTCAGTGGTATTAGCTAGGAGGATCTTGGTTCAATTTGCAGAAATGCTATTTTGGCCAGGTTTGCCAGCATGGTTGACAGAAGAAATTTTCCATGCAACTGCACAGAGTTTTCAATAACTTCTTAGACTTTTCTGATTAGCTGTTTTGAATTTCAGAGTTATAATTATATATGCTGAGAGACACAGCAATCATACTTCCTTGCTCTACCAACTTCCATTAACCTACTGTGTGTGCATATTTTCATCTTACTTCCCCCTGTGGTTGGGTTAAGGATACAGACGATCTGTCAAAGTAATGAAGGACATGTGCCACAGATCAAAAGGGAATTCTTTGATAATTGTTTTCTTCCAGACTACTTGTTAGGAATTGCATGTGAAGAAAAGTTTCTTTTATTAAAAAAAACCAAAAGAGAAAAATAAAAAATCTCACCCCAATCCTTTTTCATTTGAGGCTTCTTATGTTCATAGTTCTCCTTACAAAAAAAAAAAAAAAAAAATAGCCACCTGGCAAACCAATAACAAAATGAAAAGAGCAGCCAGCAAGTTCTTAACAAAAATGTAAAGGAAAAAATTGAGGACTTCATTTGCTCATACATTTCTGGGTTTTAATTTGCAGCTCTTCTGTATTATTGTTATGATGGTAGCCAAAATAACAAGCAAAACCAGAGTGGACGAGCTGTTCCTTCTGCACTGAGGAAGGATGGAGGTGGGGTGAGATGAGAGATGGAGCAGGATTCTTTCTGCATCTCAAGAAGAAAGTCCTGAAAGATTTTCTTCATAGGATAACTGTTTTAATTAGAATAAGAGAAGGGATGATGATAGTGAGCAAGTCACCTTCTGCTGGGTATTCTGCTGCGCATCCTGCATTAGCATGGAATCAGATGATGCCCTGGTTGGTTTTCCCATGGCATGCTGTGTGGAGCAGATCCTTTCCTTGGAGAGAAGCTCTCCCTTTTGGTAATTCAAGATAGCGTATAATTTCCTTATGAGAAAACAACTCTACTCCTTGCTGTGCTTTTAGACAAAAGCAATGCCATGGGGGTGGCATAGTCGCCAGTAGCAAGAAGGAGCTGCCTGCAGGCCCCTCTGCTATGCTTAGATGGCTGAGGTTGTCCTGCAGCTAAGAGACATGTGCAACACAGCATGGATGTATTGTGCCTAGCTCCTAAATGTGCAACACTCTCCCAGTCAACAACACTACCTTCCAATCCTTGATTTTCATATGCTTTCCCAAGGGTATTTTATAAGTTACAGATCACATCAGTTACTCAATAGAGCAGAGATTACTTGTTCAAGGTCAAAGACTTCTCCAATACATTGTCTTCTTCAAGGTCCCATTATAACATTTTCCTAGTAATGATTTTAGTTTCTGTTGTGTAATATTATAATCCTCCAAAGAGCTCCTAGACTTTTCTGGTGAAGTTTTATGAGCTTTTTGAAGGAATTGAAAAGAGTCGTCCTTTTTAATTCCTTGTTATAAAATAGAGGAAACCAAATAGAGAAAGTAAACCAGATGATAATACTTTATTTTGTCATTAGAAAGATGAAGGCATCCAGAGAAACTGAAAGGTAGCAGAAGAAACCCAGCTATTTAAATTTAATTCTTTTCCTTCTTGAACAGAAAGTTGTTCTGTGCTTATTCTGTTGATCTGTGGTTCTGGTCCATAAAATATCGATCAGGACTCACAGAGCATAGAGAAGAGGAATTAAGATATTAAAATTGGCTTACTAGATTGTTTTCTAAGTAAACAAATCACAGTTCTCATCTTGATGGCATTATATTGCATGTCTATTTAAATTTATGAGAACGTGGTGGGGAAATAGCAATGACAGGAGAAATAAGGGAACCTAACAGTAATCCATTTGAGAAGGCTCTTTCTCCCATTACTTACATGAAGCTTACATATATATCCTCACCTTTCAGCTCTGGCTTGTGAACATCACTTCTGTGTCTGACATGCCTGGTTTGCTCTCCCTTTGCAAATCATCTCTGAACAGGGTTATTCTTCATTGTCTTGACTGGTATTGTATATTTGTGTCATCTTTAAATTAAATTTCTGTGTAGTGTACTATTTCATTATCCGCTATGGTTTATATAGGAGGTGTTCTATGAATTATATGTGACTGCATGCATATGTTGTGGTTATTTTATAGGTGGTGATTCGTGCTCAAAATGGTGATCTTCTTTATCGTATTTCACCTTGGGCAAGATACGTAGTCCGTGATGAAGACAAAGTGAATTATGATTGGGTACACTGGAATCCACCACAGTCATATATAGTAAGGCCTAAAGATTATTTTCAAAAGGTGTATAAAACCATGTATCAGGTCTTTGTTGTATTCCTCCTTGGAAGCAAAAAAAAGAGTAGTGAACTAGTTGAAGTACTTACCTGAAAAGTGAAGCGTTTTTATTTCTGTCTTTGACAGACACAAGTGACTTTAATGATGAATGTTTTTGAGCTACTTCTTCAATCTCCTGTAGAGTGTATAAAAGCTAGTTACCCATTAAAGTGGTATTTTAAACTTGGCTTCCCACAAGCTTAGACAAGCTTGAAAATGATCCCAGGACTAGGCAGCCCTTCCTGGTACAGAGGAGAGCAGGGAATTTTTAGAATTGGGTTTAAGAGATGGCCACAAATAAAAAGTTCAGTACTCCAATAAGAAGTCAGTGCTGTATGAAATCAGAAAAATCTTTCAGAAATAAGATGCTCAGACTCCAGTCAAATTCTAGTTTCTTTGTATCAGAAAAGTCTGTTTATTGATATTAAAGCCCTCTTGCTTCTCATATAGTGCTATAAGGCGGGGAACTCTTTACATGATATATTAAATACAACCTAGGAACACATTCAGAAACTTCAGACCAAGTGATTTTATTTAAAATTATAACACATTTTGGTATTTTAACTAAAAAAATGTTATACAGTATTCTGTATTAGAGGTGCTGCAACCTCTGTTTTGAGTAAAATTTTAGTATGCACATGAAATTATGAACCATCTGCTTGACAGAGAAAGAATAATTCACATGGAAAAAAACAGTTAAAAAAACCCCCAAACTAAAGAACAAAACAGCTATTACATAATCTACAGTCATTTTTGTATTTAGGTGTATACTTTGTATGAATTTAGTGACCTACTTTATATCTATGATGCTGTTTGATACATCATAAGAGGAATGGGGAGTTAATAGGAAGTGCAGTGATCTGTATGACCTGAAGTGAAAAGTAGGTAAGAACATTTAGGGTGCAGATAAGGCCTTACTTAGCTAAGTAAGGCAAAAAAAAACACCTTAAGTCCTTTTATGAATAGGAGAGGTGGCAGTGGAAGTAAAGTACAGAGAGCAAACCTCAGCCCGAAGTTTGTTCTTCACATTCTGCCTTTAAGTCTGTTCATGTACATGTGTATTTATACTGAGTTTGTTCTAACTTTTCAAAATTTCACTTGAATATTATGTTAACAAGTATAATATAAAAGCTTGTAACTTTTTTTAACTGGGAGAGGGAGGAAGAGAAAAAATCTGTTTTGGGAAAAATAGGCTGTAAGCACTAGTTTTCCCAAGTTTCTTCAGACAAGACTTTTCATTTTAAAAAGTAAAATCCCTGTCAATTGTAAGCCCTTCATGTATATGGAAAAAGTTTTATGATGAACTTCAATCATCTCTGTATTCTTTAAATATTTTCACACATCTAGCAATACCATGTACTCACCTACAGACTTGGGATTTTTAATTTTTTTTAATTATTAATTTTTAATACTAAGTAATGGGAATATAGATTATTCTATGTAGTGGAACTGTGTACATTAGGACTAAAATATTTATAGATTTTAGTTTGGAGAAGGCAGAGCAACTTCAAATACCTGCAAAAGCTAGGTATGCTTAAAGAATAAAAACCTGGTTTTCCATTGTCTTTTATTTGCAAAAAACTTTGTAGTAACGTGAAAGAACTCATAGTACAATGGCTGCTATAAATTTGTGTGCTAATGGGTAATTTAAAAAGGTTATAAGTGTTGAATCATGGATGTCCAATTTCTTGTTTATGAAGAATGTTTATTTGAAATAGACATTTGCTTTAACAGTTTAGAATGCATAATTACTTCTGAAATGTTTGTGCTCTTTAAGGAAAGACAAAACAAACCTTAAATTGTTTTTCATTTTGTGCCAATTATGTGATTGTGACACTTGGAAGCTGTTGTATTCCAACGACAACTGGTTTTTTTCTTACAGCATAAGCATCCTTCCCCCAAGAGATTAAAAAGCCTACGAATCTATGAATCTCATGTGGGGATTGCTTCACCAGAAGGGAAAGTAGCTTCTTATAAAAACTTCACATACAATGTACTACCTAGAATAAAGGATCTTGGTAAGTAATAATAGAGATACTTACAGAGATTAAATTTTTATGTGCCCATTCTCTTATTAGAAAAGGTAATTGTCAAGTGTCTATAGGAGTTTTTTTTGATTTTCAGATTACATGTACTGTAAAAATAGATTCTTAGGGTAGCAAAAGTTATAAACAAGGGGATTTTATGGAAAAGAAACAAAGACTGAAATAGAATATGTGAGTCAAAAGACTATTTAAGTAAAATGTGATTGCAAAATCCTAGATAAATGTTACAGGACGGTTTACTTTTAGCATGGTTTGCTTTCCACTTGGAAAAAGGACCTGTTTTTGTGAGATTGTCTTTGTTTAGAATCAAGATATACATTAGTAGAGCCAATTAAGAACACAGTATTTTCTAAAGACTAAGAAGTATCTGAGTAGAAAGGATTGTCCTTTCTGTTTGGCGGAACAGGCATGCTATTATTTTTTTTATCCCCAATCAGTTGCTATGAAATATAAGAACATGGAAACTTTAAATGTGAGAAATGCTTTTCTAAAAGATTTTCTAGTATATTGGAGGGGATGTATGAAAGAAACAGCTGGCATGATTATCTCTGGAAACATAGCAAACCTGTTCACCTTACTTTCTATTTGATAGTTTTTTCCTGTGGTGTCTTTACACTGTTTCTGTAACATTATCAGAACTTAATGGGTTTTACTGCCCTGTGATGAAATACATTTTGTTTCACTCAACTGTTAAATAATTGTGATATCCATGGCTGATACCTTTGTGGATGGTGGCTGTGCCTATATGTTGTTTGATTTTGTTTCTTATTTATTTCTCGGAGTGCTTGAAGAAGCCATGTTTTTCTTGTGGGTTTACTTGTTGAGTGAGTGTTACTTTTACCTTTCAATAAAGTTGAGCTTACAGGTGAGATGAGGGAGTTTGCACATCTGGAGGCCCTCAAAAAACCCCCAAAAACAAACAGTAAAGCTGGATTCTGCATTTTTTTTATCTGTTACTTTCCCTACTGTCAAAGAATCCCAGTCATTCCAGGAGGTGAATATATTTAACAGAATTATGAAAGCTTTCTGCTTTATCTACAGACTTTTCTTTTGAGAGCAGAAATGTCATGAAAAGACTGATACACACAAAATAAAAGCAGTATCAAAATTATATTTAGGGTATGCAGAAATTATAGATAATTTTTGTTCTTATTTATGTTAAGTAAATGCTGTGGGGGTTAAGTCTTATTTTTTTCTTCTTAAATGTATTTTGAAGGGATATTAGATTTCATTTTGGAATGTCTTACTTGTTGGACAGGATTAAAGCCATCAGTATCTAACAAAGCTGAGATATAATAGTTTGTAGAAATGCTCAGGACATAGCAAAATATATAGCAAGCAAATTGAATGAGATTGATTAGATACTATGTTTCATCAAATTAATCAAAAATAGAAAAAAGTGCTGTATATGTGCAATAAGCCCAGAATATAAAACCAGCAATGAATCTAACAAAATGCTGAACTTATGCCAGCTATTTTCTAACTAAAATTCTTCCATAGTTCCAAATTTTTAAACTAAAAGCAAAAACAATAAAAAAAAAGAAAACACAGTCTTTTCAAACTAAAAACTTAAGTGAAGGATTTGGTCCAACTAATAAAGTGGAGGGGGTGTGAGTCTCAACAGACTGTAGATTAAACCTGAAGGTTATCTTTTACTGGTAGTCCTCACTTGCTAGCTATCAGGGGCACTTTTTCACTGATAGTAAAGATGGCTTTAGTTAAGATGTGAGGCAAGTACTGTGGCTTCAGCTGTAATTCCTTTAGATTTTCCGCCAATATTGCACTGAACTGTCCTAGGCAATACAAGAGACAGCATATCTCCTACCTTCCTGTACTGCCTTGGTTTTTTGGTAAACTTGGAACAAACCCATGTGAATTTGGTGTTTTCTCTTTTTTGAAATACTCTTGTAGAGGGGGAATGTAATAATTTAAAGTTGTGGAAAAAAGTGTTTTTGAAGTGGTAAAAAATAGATTCCATAGAACATAAGATCTAGTAAATGTAGCCAGTGACTACCCCTGTCATGTTAAGTATGGGAGTGAGATGTTTGCCCAAGGGTTTCTCCAAGTTTTGCAAAGTCTGAGGTATGTCTGAGAGTCCTGGCTCAGAGCCCCAGCTGAAGGGCTTACAACTGACACGCTTGTGTCTATCTTGGAGCCTGGCTATGGGGCTCCTGCTGAAATAGTAGTTACTTGTTTCAGAGTCCAGTTAAGGACTTCAGCTTTAAGTTAAACAGATAGGTTTGATTTATTAAAGTGACAGAGAGGTTCAGAATAGCTGCTGCTAAATGAACTGACTGCAAAAGGATAATCAAGCTCAAATAAAGAATTCCTGGGTAACGTCTGATGCAGTCAGAGGTGCAGGCCTGAGTTACAGCACTAATAGAAATAAACGGTATACTGTATATTGAAGATACAGTTCTTACCAAGAAGGTGTCCTTGTCTTGGGTGGAGGAAGAGGGAGTACATCCTGTCAACCACCTCTGCTAGATTTTCCAGTCTTCTCTTCCTCCTCATACCCCCAGCTCTTGCCCCCCCTGCTGAGAGGTATATTCCCTTTGTGATCTTTATATCCTAATTCTGCCTGCCCTTGTCTTGTAGGTGATGTTTACTATGACTTGAGTGGAGAGTTGAGTAACATATAGTCATTTATGTTTAGCAAGTACTCCTTTAGGCTCATCACCATACTTGGGGGTGCAAACTTTAATATTATTTTTGATGTTAATTAGGCAAAGGTCTCTACTTGGACACTCTGGCCTTCAAGATTTGTTTATGCCTGTTGGTTTAGCTGAAACAGCGCCACCTTATCTTCACAAGACTCTCTCCTTCAGCCATTTCTCTGACAGCTTAGCAGATCTCCAGCCCCAGAGAACAGCACAAGAATCTCATGGTCATAAACATCTCAACCTTTCTTACAAAGTACGCTAAATTAGCTGTATTTCTGTCTCATGGCAAGCTGGGCCGTTATGCCACATCCCCACGCCCCCTGAGTGCAAATGTCAAAAATAAAGCAGACGTTCAGGGCACGTGGATTGTCATAGTTGATATTCCAACATTAAGATTGTATTTGCATATAAATTATTGCTTTGTTAATCAAGACACCTCAATTTAATACAGTTAGTTATATGTGAATCGCTTGGCAAATTGACTGTTCCATTTTTAATGGAAGATCTTGTAAGTATCAACTTTTAGGTGGAATTACTCGAGACAGACTGAATCTTCAGTTGTTACCCATTCCAGAGTCTTCTCTCATTTTAATTGCTTCTAATGATTATGTATAGACAGATATTGATTCTCTTAACTGTCTTTAAGGCAGAGGTTTGTTTGTTTATTTTCTTCTTTTATTTATAGGATATAACTGTGTCCAGCTGATGGCTATTATGGAACATGCGTACTATGCCAGTTTTGGTTATCAGGTCACAAGCTTCTTTGCAGCATCAAGGTATCTTTAAGAGTTTCAGCATCTTCTCTGTTCTTTTACCTTACTCCCCATGCATTGAATTCAATATACCTGTATGTGTGTGTTTGCAAGTTTGTGTTTAATGGAAAAAGAAATGTCTTAGGTATTTGTTCTAGCTTCCTCTTACCTCTGAAATCAATGGGGCATAGTGATCAGCTGCTCTTTGAGACTTTTTCCCATGCTTGAAACAGGCTGTACTTTGATTTGAGGCCTAGGGTGGAAATAGATGGAAAATCTATTTAGGTAATTGTTAAGAAAATTATGATAAACCTGAAGGATGTTGGTTTGTTTTGTTTGTGTTTTTTGTTGTATGTTTGTTTGGCTGTGTTTGTTGACTTTATTTTTTGTTTATTTTTTGTTTAGTTGGGTTTTTTGTTTGTTTTTTTGTTCATCTTGGTGAAGCTCGAGTGACAACTGGGCTAAATTTATATATACAGGAAGATTTAGCTGTCCCAGTTACTTGAAATAAATGTGTTGGACACAGGAGACAAAAATCTTTATTTAAAAAAATCTGGAAAATAATGGAGCACATAAATAACTAAGACAGTGGCAGATGGGGTATTTTTGGGACTTTCCTGTATGTACATTTACTTTTGTGGTCATTATGTATTACTTTACTCCAGTAATATAAATATAATTTTCTTTTACAAAGTAAGGAAATGCTCAATATTAAATAGAAGCTTTTTTTATTGGTTCTTTTGTACTGAATTTGATGTATTAATAAATTAAAAGGAAAGAATAAAACTGAAACTATTTCTACAAAACATTGCATGCATTATGTAATTTTTATAATTAAAAAAATGTTTTAAATTGTTTAACTGTTTGCCAGTTTATAATCAATTGCTACTACTTAAGAGGTGGAAAACATTAACCTGTATATAACTGGAGGCCAGGTGATGAAGAACTTCTGACTTTGTAACTTTTGGGTAGTGTTCAGTATTGTCAGCTTAAGTTCAGATTGTACTGCTCATAACAGACTGCATTTTTGTACTGATAGCCGTTATGGAACTCCAGATGACCTGAAAGAAATGATTGATGTTGCTCACTCAATGGGTATCACTGTTCTGCTGGATGTTGTGCACAGCCATGCGTCAAAAAACTCTGAAGATGGTCTTAACAAATTCGATGGTACAGATTATTGTTTCTTCCATTCGGGTCCTAAAGGAACTCATCAGCTCTGGGACAGCAGGCTCTTTGACTATGCAAAGTAAGTATCAAATATCACATCAGGTGCATTAGTGGTTATTATTTCTTACTAGTTCTATTAAAACTGCACTATTTACCAAACTGGAAAAGCCATGTTGGATTGTTCAGCAGTTCTGATAGGCTGAGTTAAATTCCCTTACTTGGCTACGTACTTAAAAATCTATCACTAAGTAGTAGTATTTAGGTTTTGTTATTCTTCTGTCATGTATGGCTGTGTATGTCCATATTATATACCATGTTTATTGTATGTGTTTATATATAATGAGATGTAGTTATTTTTAGATGCAAATATTTCTATATGTAGATATGTATTTAAGTTTTTGTTGTATGGATATATTTAATTATATATTGCATTTGATAAAATACAAATATATTTTCATATTTTATATTATATAAAATATATATTGCAATTACAATATTTTATAAAGAAATAAAAAAAATTAGAAAAGCTGAAGAAGATGTGTAAGCTCTGGAAACTTATTTTCAAACTGTCACATTGTTGAAGTGTAGCAAAAGTTTTGCCCCAAGACAGCTAACTCAGTTCCAGAAAGCTTCCAGAGGATGATCAACAGTTAATACAGATTAGGGATGATTTTCAGTAGGAAGTTTTAGAGACCCAGTTTGGGTACGCTTAACTAGTATAAATATAGCATGTGTCAAACCACATGTTAATGCCAGATGATGATTAGCATTTAATATTGTTTATTTTGTATTCTCTGAGGTATTTATCTCATGCTGAATATTTCAGTGGTTTAAATGGAGAAACACGCACAGGCAGACAGCTTATTTCAGTCTCTTTCTAACATTATTTTCCCCATGTTTGTTCATCTCTGAAACATCTTGATTTTTCCCTTTCCTTTTCATTGATTCTTCCCCTAAACATTCCACAATAAGATTTGTACAACCCCAGTCTCCTTAAAGCATTTCTTAATAAATCCTCTACAGTGTCACTCATCTGTTATTCGATTATAAATTTGCTTTTTTTCCCCCCATGGAGATGCGTGATAATCTTGTTTGCCCTTCTTATCCATTGCAGAGTTCTGGTTTAACCCTTTCAAGGTTACACTTGCGTGGTTACTTTGGGGACTCATCATGCAGCAAGTGTAGAGTTCTGATCCTGTGTTACTCTTAGTTGTTAGGTTTTGTGTGCTGCAAGTTCAACTGACTGTTTTCCCCTGGTTTTCTCCCTCATATTGAACTGCCATTAACTGGACATACTTGAGTTGTAGATATTCTTAAACCATGGATCAGAATCTGAAATGTTTGTTCAGTTAGTTGCCAAAAGATTTTACTACTTGTACTCGCAAGGCTATACTCTTGAGGCTGACAGTTTCATAGCTTATTGGCACAGCAGCTGTTTACGAAGGTCCTTATTGCAGAAGTAATGTTAGATAGCATAACTTGACTGTTAAATGGAAACTCTTGTGCAGTAACTCAACAATTTCAATTAAACCAAGTGACCAGTGTAGTGACTTACAGACTACTCTGCCTAATAGGATGAGCTATTCTGTATTTACTTTTTAGGGGGGACAGACAGTTTAACTGACTAATTCAGGGGGCCTTTTTCAAATTTTACTTTAATAATTATAAGAAATGCATTTTAGTATGCGTAATAATAATTTCCTGGTTTAGTTGCTTCCTATTAATCTTTAAATTCTTATTCAAATAACTTCTATTTCAGATAAACTCAAAGCTTTAATATCAATACAACAGTCTTTCACTGCATTTTATGCTTATGTATAAAAAACAAATGTGTAGTACTGACTTCTCTAGTAAGAAAAAAAGTTAAATGCAATTATGGACCTGCCTCTGTTTCAAGCAGAGACAGATTCTTCCTGTCGGGAAAGAAAGTGGTGCTGGTATTGAGTGTTTTGGAGGTAGCACATGGCAATGTTAAGTTTATTCAGAACTGAAGAACTTTCTGCACGAGTCTGTTGGTCAGTGATATATGCTGGGGAGGGACAGTGCTGCATAGTTACTTTTCATTCTATGTGATCAGAATAGACACCACACCGAATGCTGGAAAGGGGGAGTGGAAAGAGCTGTGAGGGGGGAGAGTAGAGATTAGGAAATACCAGAGAACCTGAATCTATGCTCTGCTGATGAGTAAAAAGAATGCTTTAAGTGACTGAGGGTCCCTTGTATGTCATTCCTTATTCCCTGCCCTCTAGTGAAATGCAGCAACAAATGTGGGTTTCCTTTTTTAAATTTTTGGGGAAATGCTTCCTTCCCCTTTAAGTACAAAAAGCTGTACAGTGAACTAGTTTTAGTCTAGGGCTTTAGTTTAGGGCTTCTTTAGTCCTAATATCCAAAACATTAAATGTGTGTATAGTCAAGTTTTAAGGCTTGAGGTATATAACAATCATGTTTATTGTATGTTTCTCAGAATGGATTAAAAGTAGTTTGGGGTTTTTTAGTCTATTTTTTTTGTGTGTGTACAGATCCCAAACAAAATTGGGAAAGAATCAGAACTGACATTTCATGGAAGATGTTTGTATGTTTGTCTGTTTTGGTTTTTTCCCTCATTTAGGCTTTATTGACATGCCTACTAATTCCTGTACTAGTAAATGAGCAGATCTAGACTGAAAGAGTATAAAAATCTGCAAGAGAGACTTAAGTTTCTTGCAGGTGCTCAAAGTTTGCTGAAAATAAATGACATCAAGAACAATCTATTAAAAGGTATATAGAAAAGCTTAGTTTGAGACAAATCTCTTACATCTACTACAGCCTTGTCTCCTTATGGTGCTTGTACTAAGTTGCTTTCTATAGTGGGAAGAACTGTTAAATCTGCAGGTACTTAAATATCAAATACAAGAATGCTCAATTTACTTTGGAATTGAGAGAAGCTAATTCTCTGCCATGAAAGAGATTAAGAAGCAATTGCTTTATCAGTTCAGTTTGTTTACATTTGAAAGACAAGGCATAAATAAATTTGTCTCACAGCGTTTGTGGGATTATTCAGTTGCCTAGAAAGAGGACTGAATACTTACTATAACAGAAGGTGCCTGAAGATCTATATCCACACACAAAAAAAAAAAAGACTATATCCATGGTGTATCTTAAGTACTATATTTTTAGTAATATTCACGCAAGTAGAGAGTAGCTATAGGAAAAGCAGTGGTAAAATAGTTCAAAGGACAACCCAGATGTTGCATCTTTAGCACCATAGTACAATTTGAGATAAAAGCATGTACATCTTCATTTCCTTTGTCTGCATCCCCTCTTGGATGTTCCTGTCTCTGTGTCTGTCCCCCCTGCCCCCTCAGCTGCCAAACTAAGAACCAGAACCACAAAGCTTGAGTGAGGATTGTGGTTTGTTATAATAGGGTTTTTTAAAAACAAACTTGTACATCCTTTGTCTTGATTTCTGTTAAAATATGACTTTCCCATCCCTGAACTCATGAAAGGGAAATGCTGTAAGGTAACAGGGATGCCGCAAGCTCTGGACCTGTAGTCTAGCTGGCACTGTCTATTTAATTTAGTGGTAAGTTAAGTGCCTTGTCTCTATTGTGATCCTGTTTAAGATAGCTCACTCGAAATACATGTAAATGCCCTCTGTTTTTAAGTAAAGAATCTGCTTGTAATTAATTTAGCACAAGCTAAGTATTACAATTTTTCTTTCCTGAAATCATATTTGAAGATTATTCAACTGCCAAGTTCATTTGAAGTGATGCTATAAGACCCTGGAAGCCAGGTGGGATCACAGCTAGAGAGGTTGATTGTGTTTTGATTTAAATTAATTTCTCCATATAGCAAATGTGTCTAAAATCCTGATCAGGCAAAATAATTTTAAAAGAATTGAGAGCAATATACTACCTAGCAAAGATAAGTTGTTTGTGAGGTTGTTGTTTTGTGTGATTATTTTTTTTGTTTGTTTTTCAAGAACTATTTAATTAAAATACGTAAATGATGCTGTTAAGATCTGAGAGTATTGTTTTGATTTTAAGGCTCTGTATTCCTCTTCTCTCATTCCGCTTTGTTAGATTCTAAACTTTCGTAATCAAATTCTAAGGGACAGTAAGTATAATGTTAAACTTCTGTGAGTCTTTAGGAATAATAGTAGCAGAAAAACTTGGCTGAAATCATGTGATGCCCTAAGTTTTGTGTTTGTTGTTTTGTGGGTTTTTGTTTGTTTGGTTGGTTTTTTTATTTTCTTTGCTTTGTTTTTTAAATACTGTGAATTTTTCACTTGAGCACTTAGCCAAAATGTTAAGTTCCTGCTCAATCTAAGAGAAGGACTTGACAGAAAAGTCAGATGTTGAGTTGTATTCCAGTTTTAGCTACAAAGTTCTGCTTCCTTGAATGCAGCAGTGTGATCATCAAGAAATTACGTTAGTTACAAGGTTCTGGGGCCAGCAGATATGCCCAGTATATCTTTTGATACCCTTTTTTCAATGGGGTTTTTTTTGGACTGGGTTTTATTTGTCCACGCTTTGGTGGTTCTGTGAAGGCACCAAATCATAACTAGTAGAAATCCTTTGGCCTGTCCACTTACAGGTTTTGTCTTGCTTGTATTTGTTGGTGAAACTGTCTGTTTGGGAATTAAGAACTGTAAGTGCTATAGAGGAAATTTTCTTAACTAGGCTATGTGATGGGAGAAATCTCTTACCTAGTATTTTCTACATCCTTCAGCTTTATGAAATCTCCAATGGTGTCCATGCCAAACATGCATTGAAATGCTATAGGTAGGGTTCAGAGTATAAATGCTGTGTCCCACAAGCCACAACTTGCATCAGGCCAACAGATGACATGCTGGTCCCCTGCTGCCTATCCAGATGTTCTCTCCAGCTTGGTCATCTGAACTGTTCATGGAGCAGCTGATCATGGCTTGATGCGCTACCCTTTTTTCATTTTTTCTGGAAGTGAATTATAAATTACTATAGTTCAGAAACTGATTTTAGCCCTGCCATCAGTGCAGCAGAAACAGGACAGCTGTCAGGTGCCAAAGCATGTGATTTAGTTCTGGTTTAGATGGCCTGCCCTCCAGTTGCCTGTCCAGAACGGTGTGGATCACCTGAAGCTTCTCTTCCCTATTCTGTTACAGCCTCATGCAGGTATCTCGAGTGCTCTCTTGCATCTAAAATGGCACAGTACACCTATGTTTTGGATGCTGAGATAATGGCATTCTCTGCCACCCAGTGTTTAAATCCTGTATACACTTCATGCTGTATTTTACGGGGAAGAAAGGTCCACTGATACCAACAGATAGTGACTTCACTTAGATAACTCCTTGAAGGTCTGTTTATCTTCTAACATCTTCAGTAGCCCCTGTTAAGGCTGGTATTTAATTTTCCCTTAAACAGCTGTTCTTTACCAGATTTTTTTTTTTTCCTTTCTTTTCATTGCTAACTTTCCCAAACTTTAACTGCCACTAGTGTAATATTATTAGTAGGTGAAATGAATTGGGAAAGACATCTTTCAGAGATCAGTTATTTGGTTAGTAGGGATACCTGTCTGGGGGCATAATTCTCTTAACACAGATGTCCAGTGAAATTTTTTAGGCTTAAGTAGCCTAAAGTTCAGTGTGGAGCTTTTCTAAGTATCTGTGAGAGTGAAAACTTGTTGACTTATGTGGGAGCATCACCATGATTTTTAACAGTCAGTTTTCAGGAAGAAATGGATACACTGTTACTGTATAACACTTGCACATTTATCATGTTAAGTTAATGCTTCATGGAGTACTATGTTATTCAAGATTATGGTTCCTTGCCTAATGCACTCAAGGACAGCTGGCAAATAATCTTGAGTTACAAAATACAAATAACCTGGTATATGTGTTCTTACCATCCATCCAGAGTTGCTTTATTCACGTGTTTTACAGAGCGCAGAGGGTATACTTGACTGCAAACTATTACTTAATAGCTAACAGGTACAAAGGATAGGTAGCATTTAAAAACTCCTCATACAGTCATAGTTTTCAATAAGACATCTGAAGAGTCTTGGCTGGCCAGGCAGGCATCAGTCAGGTGGGAGAAAGGAGGACTCCCATTACTTGTAGCAAACCCTTGATGGTGCTGGGTTATCCTCTTCAGATTTTCTTTTACAGTTTTGCACCGTTCCATGGCCTTCTTTTGAATCTTTGAGCTACTAACAAACCTGTCTTTGTAACTTTACCTTTCTTGTGTAGTTCTGATCTAAAGATTCTTTTGCGGCTTTCTCTCAGGTTATTGAAATTGCTTAGAAGTTTAAGCTATACAGGTTTTGGGACACTACTGATACTGATAGTCATGAGGGAGGGTAAGAGAAAAAGGTGGGAGAATTCATGTATCATAAACAAAAGAGTTTACTTCTCAGAGTGTAGGTATAGTCACTGAAGTGTTCCTTTATGCAGTTTCTGAGGATTTAGTCAGGTACAGGTGATGTTCTTCCACCTGCATTTATGAAGTAATGATGACATCCAGTCGCAAGTCATGTTTGTCAAAACTGTATATTCATTGAGGAGATAACTTTGCTGTAATTCCAACTAGATTAAAGGTAATGCAGTGGTAGTTTTTCAGGAACTAAATTCTCAGTCATTTGGTGGGGTTTTTTTGGTACGATGTTAATTGTAGAATAATTACAGTAGGAATGGGGATATAAGTTGTGTTTCATGATGTAAAACCTTCAGCTGTACTGATTTTAATTCGGTTCCTGCTGGTCTTACTTCACTAAATTAGTTTAGGAGAGCTCTGTGTTCAGTGATCCCCATAATATACATTGGAATTGGATTTGGCTGGTGAAGATTGTTTTTTAATGACTGTTTTAAGAAAGCACTCTTTGTAATGTAATACAAAATAAAAAGTCTCCTTATTTTCCCTCAGAGTTCATAAATTTAATTTTTCTGATTACAGATAGACTTTAAAAAGCCTACCTGCATATATCCTTAGCAGTCTGCTTCTAACAGGCTGGACTCTGAGGGTGACTGTAAAGGCACAAAAGCACTTTACAAAACTTAAACCTTGAAGTTTATTATCTTCCATGTCTGTGAAAATGTTTGTTACTTTCTGTTTTTCTTTTAGTTACCATTGCGAATGTTAGTGAGTAAGCAATTTCAAATATGGGGACATAAAGTTAATGAATTGCCTTTCTTGAAGGGAAATGAGTACTGAAGCATTGGTTGAAGGGATGATATATTGGAATTCACTGCACTATAATTGGAATCATTAAAATAATAGTACAAAAAAAAGCTCCATCCTTGAGCATCTGAGTTCTAGTATATGCATTCTAGACCTGATGTAGAATTGGTTTAATTTTTTTTTAATTAAGCATTCTTCTAGAAGCTTAATTGTTTTATTGTACTGTGCTTAGGTTGATGACAGACCATGAGACTTTAAATATATAGATGCTGTGAAACTCATGGCTTCACTTAAGAATACATGTAGCTTTCTTGGAAGTGTCCAGTTCCCCATATTAACACAGCTTTGTGTGAAGTTCCTAAAATGTAGCTGCACAAAAGTGGTATAGTAATAAAGCGATATATTGATACATGAAGGAAAGACACTGAAAATTCATAGCCAATTGTTCTAAATTTTTTCAGGTAGTTTATTTAGAAATATAGAAGTAACCACTTCAGACAATTAAATTAGATGATATTTTGAATAGATGCAGTCACTCTTACCTGAAGTTCATTATAATATTTCAATAAAGATCTAAAATTAGACAAGATTCAGCACACTGCAGAGAATCATTCCTCGTCATTCTAAATGCACTTATTGTCTTGCGTTTAGAAATCCACACTTAAATTTACAACTTTTTCTGCATTCTTATGCATTTACTGCAGCAGGTTATATGAATAGTGTCTGTTGTAAACAGAGGATTGTGCTAGAGAAAAGGGTGTCACATGTACATTTGAGATGAGGTTGAGGTTTTAAAAAAAAAATCTTCAAATGAAATTGGAAATGTTGACATTTGTCTAATAGAGTTTCATCCAAAGAAGTTATAGGTTGGAGGAAAATTATGCATGGGTACTGCTAATGGGTGAGAAAGAAGATGGGATCATTATGACAATTGAAATTTTTTTTTTATGATTCTAGTGTGTATATGTAGCATAATGTACAGACTCACTTGAATCCGTTTTTGGAAAGCTAATTGGAGAGAGGAAAGAATTGACAAAAAAACTGACAATTGTACCTACAAAGTAGAAAACAATGAACTATTAACATGCTGTGTACATTTCCAGAAGTCAGTGGTGTATGGCCAACAGATCAGAAAGGATCTTCAAATAATCATGGTAATCTTATATTGTTTTCAGTTTTGAAAGGGATGCCATGTTTTCTTGAGGAATGCCATTTCATAGAATAGCATAAAAAGAAAGCTTCTGTCCCTAGAATTTGATTGAAAGCGAAGATGGAAGTCGATGCACCCAACTGAGCTGGCCAACCTGTCTCTATCCTACCAGCTTGCTTCCTAGCTGTAGCCACTGGCTGAGATTTGGTTTATGAGATTATGTTGGTGATTCCATGCTAAAATTTTGGGATGATTTATATGGACTCAGCTTTAGATGGATGTTCTCTTTAGGGCTATTTAAATGTCAGAATAACTTTGGAACTAATGTGTTATTGTGATAATTTTATTGAAGTTTATATTATAATATTATCGGTGAAATTGTAATGAAGGTACAGAAACTGTTTTTCCTGTGATCACATTAGAATAATAATTGATGGGCTAGAAGTAGCTTTTGCTGATTTTCCCTTTAAGTTCTGTTCTGGATGAAATGGTTAAAGGACAAACCTGAAGAACTGACAGTGTGTTATGTCACATGTGTCTTAACAAAAAAGGAAAATATCTTATGAAAAGCTTTCTCCCTCAGAACAGGGTGAATCGTTCTAAACTGGGTTTGGAAAAAAGACTTCAACTTTAAAAAAAAAAAAAATTACACTAAATTTGCTTGCCTGTTTTTTTTCCATACTTTTATTTTGGACAGTTCCTTTTAAAGAGGTAGCTTTATAGAATTCTCTATAGTTTGCCATGAGAATCACAGTCAACCACCTGTTCATCCTGGTTCCTCTGTGTCTCCTGTTTGATAAGGAGGCTAACTCTTTACCCAGTCTTTTTTATATATTTGTTACAATCCTTTATAATCTCTTGAAAATTGGTGTTATTTATAAACAAAAGAAATTAATTGCCATGGAGATTACCATAATTAGTTTAAATAGCTGAGGCCGATGTTTTTTTCCAATTTATTTTATGATTAACTTAATGAGTTTTGTTGGAAGTGAGGGAAGTGGACAAGTAATGCTCTGTAGGCCTTACTCCTCTCCATTTCTTCAGTCTAATTATTGTGCAGTAAGAGTCCTGTCAAATGTAGTTATAAGGGTACATGAACAAATACACAAAAGAATGAAAAGGCAGGCACACAGAAGTCTCTTCTTACAGGTTTTTTCTGTAGGAGGTGTCTTAAGATGTTAAAACAGAGATGGGAATGGAAGCTCTCTGGAGTATTATTAAGTATGGAAGTTTTGTAAATATATTTAGTTGTTGCATTAAGGCTGAGTGTCTATATCAAAGGGTTTCCCATTGAAGAGGAGAATGCTCTTTGCTGTCTTTTCTCTTTCCTGTAAGGTACGTAAAGTAATGACTGTTGGGGTTTTTTTTGTTTTTTTTTTTGTTAATTAAACACATTAGATCACCTTTTCTTGACTGGGGTGTTTTATGTAAACACTATAGAGTGTGTAATTTCATGATATGAAGTGAAGCTGTATTCATATACCGTGTCAAAATGAGCATGTAGTGCAGCTGGAATATAGGGCCTGTATTTTTAACCCACAAAGCCTCAGAGACTAGTACTATAATTTTAATGTTTTATTCAGTGCTTTACTGTGGTCACCTTTTACTCACTTTGCTGTTATTTAATAACATGTTATTAACAGTGTAGCATGCCTTTGATTAGGGCATAAGATTTTAGAACATATTTTAGCACAGATTTATTAGTTCGCCTAAGTTTTCTAAGACAGTTTTCTAATACAGTGAGTGAAGAGAAATCAGTGTCTTTTGAGGGAAGAATGTATTAATTATTAAACCACAACTGAGAACTGTTCAGTTGAGATACTTGTTTTGGTCAGTGTTACATTTCCATAACCTGACCTTTAGCAAAGCAGGTGGAGGGAGTGCTAAATTCCCTCTTGCCTTCCCTCTCCTCCATTCTCATTCTCCCCTGGAATTAAAAAAAAAAAAAAAAGGGGGTGTGGGGGGGAGGGGGGGGGGTGGGGGGGGTGGGGTGGTGGGAAGTTTTTATTATGTTTATTATGACCTCACATTGGTCAGAATGGTAAATATTTAGAATAATAGAATTATTCATGCGGAGGAAATTTTTACATATGCTTTATTGTTTCATATATCAAGGCTGTCTAAAAGAATGACTATTTTCTAAAAGTTTGGTTCATAGCTGTGGCTAAATGCTTGTTATTCAAAATGATGTAATAAGAATTGGTGGGTTTCTTCTTAAAATTTATTTCATTTGAAATGGGTTAAGCTTGGTCATTCAGAAACAAGTGCTTAGCGTTTAAAGAAATAAGTAGCATAAGTTTTCAAACAACTAAACATGAAGTTGGTCATATGGGCAACAAGGATAGGTGAAATTCCCTTTTTGTTGTGGAAATTTATCTCTTGGATTTTGAATCCCTAGATACTATGTTCAAAGAATTGGTGAATCTGAGTACTCAGCTAAACACTGGAGAAAAGCAATCCCTAAAGATTTCCACTGCTTGTTTTCCTCCTCTCTTATGGTTTGCGTGTTTGGTGTTTATTACTCCAGATTCTTAGGCTTGCCACCCTGTAATCTGAAATTCTGTATTTCTTTTCCTAATAAATGTGAAAAACTATTGAAACCAAAGCCTAAGTAGCAGTTAAGGGCTTATGAACCAATCTGGGGTTGATGCTTAAACCCCAAAGATTATTTATTAAGTGAATGCTTTTTGGAGAAAAAGAAAAAAGTCGATTACAAAACACTAAACTTCACATTGTCAATGCTTTTTAGGCTTCCTTTGCCACCACCTTCTTGGATAAGGGCATTGGAAAAGATGAAAATCTACTTTGACTATGTTATAAGAAATTCCAAGGTAATTATTTTATCACTGGGTTAAGTGGGGATGAAACTGAAGGTCTATCAGGAAATGGATGAGTGGAGGCAACTTCAAGGTGGATGTTCTTTCTAATGCCTATCCAACATTGGTTAAAGGTAGTGACTTAAAGTAGTATGAAATAGCATTCTTATAAACTAATTAATTGTGTAATGCAAAGAATGAGTGTTATGAGGGTTACATCTACAGTTGTTTGTAGTACAGTGCCATTGTCATCTAATTTTGGAAAAACAAAATATTTGTTTAGAAAGAATATCTTCACCAAATACAAGATATGAACAACTTATTTGCCTGTAGTGATGAACTGCCAATATATGCAAGGGCAAAGTTGTTTTAAAATATTTCATAGAATTTTAGCTTCAGTTTTCTTTGTATTTTATCATGCTCTAGACAGTAAAAGAATTTTTACACAAGGTTATGAGATATTTAGCCTGGAGAAGAGGTGGCTCTAGGGAGACCTGATTGTAGCCTTTCCAAAACTTAAAGGGGGTGTATAAGAAAGACAGATACTTTTTACTCAGGCCTGTGATGACAGTACAAGGGGCAGTGGTTTTGAACTGAAAGGGTGGGTTTAGATTGAAGGTAAGGAACAAATTTGTTTTGATGAAGGTTCTGAGACACTGGAACAGGTGCAGATGCACCATCCATGGCAGTGTTCAAGGCCAGGTGGGGTGGGGCTTTGAGCAACCTGCTCTGGTTAAGTGTCCTTGCCCATGGCAGTGGAAGGTGGAACTAGATGATCTTCAAGGTCTCTTCCAACCCAGACCATTTTGTGGTTTTGTGACTAATACACAAGTTCTAGTGCACTGATCAGACATCTTCCAGAAATATAAGTTGATTTTAAAACTATCAAAAGATATTGTTGCTTTGTCTTCTGATTTTCTGCTTCTGTGTTGACTTAAAAATGTATGTACAGTACTGAAAGCTTTTGGGGATGTGGAGGAGTGTTTTAAGCAGTTCTTCCAAATAAGCTGTAGGCAGTAGAATATGCTTTATGTAATTTATATCTAATAGAAGGACACTGATCGCTTTCAATATTTTTCAAGATCCTATCTGAGGCTTCCATTATTACCATTTCATTTAAGTGGATTAATGGGAGTACAACTGAAACCTTTTTTGGCACAGTATCTTTCCCACATCTCTGTTAAAATCAAAAAATTGGTGGCTATAGAAAGATAGTGTGTATGTTAAAACACATGTTCAGATTGCAAAAGGTCTTAAAATAGGTGCTTAATTTATAGCTGTGAATCAGTACAAAAATTTAATTGTAGTTATTTTTATCAGCAACAGATTAAAAAAAAAATCTTGATACGTATTATATACTAAACAAATTTACTGGAACAATCCATTATAAATGTGCTTATTGTTCTTGTACTAGTCTTCATGAAGTACAAGTTATATAACTGAAATGATACTCCCTAGTAAGAAATTGAGATAAAATCTAAATGTCTTTGAATATAAACCTGTTTTTCAGTTCTCTTCTGTGAACAAGTATTTATTAAGCATACAGAAAGCAATACATTTGCAAGCTCTCAACCCTGTTGTCATAGTGTAAGATGAGCTAATATCTTCAGTTATATTCCTGAAGAACATAACTTTAAAAGTGCAGCAAACTGAGAAATACTGCACTGTGCTTAAGGGTGGATTCCTGTTTAATATGAAACCTGTACTTCAGATCTTCTCTGCTGTTTTGTGCAAATGAATAGCTTTGCATTTTGTGCTTGCTGAAAGGTAATAGGGACTGATGCATGTGTAAATCAGTTTTGCCAGACGGCTGCTTACCTCTGCATTCATTTCCTGAATCTCATGCTAGGGATGATATAAGACAGTCTTCAGGCTTTCTGAGCCTTCTGCTGGAAATCTCCTTTTTCTTTGAACAAATTTCATTGTGCAAACTTTTCCTCCTTTCACACTGAAGTCTGTCACGTAACTGAGCAGTCATGTTGTGTGGTGCTGGGGAAAAAAAAAACCCAACAAAACCCAAAAATATTCTGGATGGTATCCAGAGTAATTGTTTATGCTGAGGATAAAATAGGTAAGTGTTGAGAGAAAGCTTTGGATTAGCTAATATTAGTATAAAGAGTGAACTTTCCTTACCCCCTGCTTTTCCAGGGGAGGAAATCAGTAAATTACCATTCAGGACATGGGGTCAGTATCTTGGAAGCCTCCTGTAATATCTGTAGTGGATGATGAATGGTAATTAATTAGAAGTCACTTGTGTGAGTCTTAATTTGGGAACTAGCATTTTAAAATATTGAATGAAATTAGGTTTATAGAAAACACTATTTCAGGCTTTTAATAAGATGATTTTGAGAAACTAAAAATGTTAACAGTTCGCCAAATATTTAATATTTTGTCACTACTAATGGAATTAATTGGTTGACTATTGTCATGGTTTAGCTGGAAACCGAGTACCACACAGCGCTTGCTAACCACCTCCTTATGCCCCCACCCCCAAAGGGGAAGGAGAAGATGGAGAAAAGTGCAGAAACCCCAGGGATTGAGATAAGGAGGTTTTAATACAACAACGTAACAGGAGAAACAACAAACAGCATCAATAATACCAATGAAACAATACACACAAAGTAGCAGTAGTAAATGAACTGAGAAACAGTGCTGTGTTGCCCTGCTCTTTGCCCAGCCCGCTTCCCACCCTTACGTATCAGGCAAGATATTCAGTATAGTATGGAATAACACATTGTCTGGTTCAGTTGTCTATTCCAGTTGTTACCCTCTTCCCAACTTCTGACTATCCTAGCCAAATCCAGGACAGGTATAATTTTGGTTTCCCATATAGGGAATGTAGAAAGTTGAGGATAATTGTTTTCTTTTGTCTTTTTTTTTTTTTTAATCCATGTGTATGATAGCACACTATTTCAGGGGAGAAAAAAACACCTCACACCAAAGTAATTATCTCTTGATGTTTGATACTTCACCATTCCCCTTCTTAACTCTGATGTTTTCTGGGGAATGTTCAGCATAACGGTCTATCATGAGTTGTCCGATATCTAATAATTAGGCTATTTCTGTGCTACGTGTAGACTTAATTTGAAAGCAAACCTGTGGATCAGTAAAATACACTGAAAAGTGTGAGATCTCATTTCAATTATGGAAATCATGAATTCTGTTAAATTGTATCCAAAATCCTGATAGTATATTTCAAAAATGTCATTTAGTTTCATGTTGCAGAACAACAAATTTTGTTTGTTAATTTGCAGGGTTGGTTATGTGACAAAGCAAATTTAATTTTTGCTAAGAAGGTATTTTTGTGAGAAAATTTTAAATGTTCTCAAAGATTATGATTTTATTAATGTATAATTTAACTCAGTACAACGTGAGTGGTACGCTTACTAATGTTACCCAGATCATAGCTGAAATCCATGTAGAATTTATCAGTACTTTAAATGGTTTTGTAATCTTATTTTTGATACAGTCTCTGTTTTAAAATGTGTGTGTCCTGGAGGCTCTGTTAAAACTGCAGGTAATTGTATTCTTATGTATTACTTTTTTTTCTATTTACTTAAGGAAGCTCTCTGAGCAAAAAGCATCAAGAATATTAAATTTCAATACAATAAATACCTATCTGCTTTGCCTCCAAGGCTGTTCTTATATTCACATTTTGCAGGACATAACCTTTACTGGGTAATACTTGAGTTATTGCTTCCATTTTTATGGCAAATAACCAAGTTCTTTATTTGATATTATTTAGTTTACTCTTATTTGGTTTAGATAGGACTGAAAAATTTTCCAGAATACTGTGCTGCTTGTTAGATATAATAAACCTATATATAGTCCATAGTTTGTTTAAGAAGAAAATTTAGTCTTTTTTTTGTGCAAATAGCATTTCAGTAAAATCATATGAATATATTCATAATCATGTTTAATTCATTGGCAAGATACAATGGAGATAGCTAAGGCAGAATTTACCTGCTGTATTAAAATGATGGAGTTTTCTGAAACATTGATCAAATGTCTAAACACTTGAAAATCAGGAAATTCAGAGGCAGAAACAACTTCTGTAAACTTACCTTAAATATGCTGAAGTGCTGCCGTACAACATTGAAAGCTGCTGATGGGAGCAGGACCGAAGGAAAGGACACAGTTCACACATCGTGGTCTTTTTTTTTTTTTTGTGTCCTATACTTTTACTCTGTCTAGAAGCAAAACTCTTCAGTTAGAAGGTCTGTGTCCTGAATTAGATGGACAAGTGATGAGCATTCAGTACTTGGAGGGGAATTTGCACAGTGTGGATCTTGGGCTGTTCTTCCTCACATTCACTAGTGCTTGAGAGGAATCAGCTGTGTCCCTGGGATTAGTTATAATGACCTTGTGAGAGCCTGCAAGAGGGAGAAGTAGTTACCCTCTATCATTTTTTGGTTGTCTTCTCTTTTTCCTAGACAAAATATTAGACTATCCATCAGTTTACCTAGCACATGTTCGTTCATTCATTCTGTGTATTATATTATTTTGTGCCAGCAGATGAAGTAGAATTTTGAGCAGGGTGAAAAAGAATAATTTTCTTGGGGACTTCAGAACTACCACTTGTATTTGAATAAAGGAAGTGCCTGTTTCTAAGAAATAATTTTCCTTAAGTAATTACTGAACATGAATCAAGTCTAATAAATGCATATTGCTGTTACATTTACAGCATAGTGAACGAGAGTGATTTCTCCCTGCATATTACTGGACTTAGAGGGATGAGCATTAATGCTTCCAGGAGGCCTTTTGTCTGGTCTGGCACTCTGGAATTCCAATTTTAACTAAAATGAAAAATCCCCTGTGTCTTCAAAGCTATTGTTCTTGTTTACTCTTAAAAGAAAAAAGAAAAGCTGCATTTAAATATTATGTATTTTTACATATGATTAAACCAGAAAAAGTATTCTTATTATACATTTTTTATTTCTTATTATTTGACATTTTAGTATATTTTATTTATTCACTTTTTGTGTTCAGAATTTTGAGTTACAGCTTGATTATTGTATGTCACAAAATACATCCTATATTAACCAGTGTTCTGCTTATTAGAATTTTTAAATAGAAAAGTATAAATACATATTTATCAGTAGCTTCTGTGGAATTGAAGTTCTGTCCATGAAATAGGCAGTATAGAAATAATCATTCAATCCTGTATGCAACTAATTTACCGTTATTAACTTGTATATTTTTATTTTATGTACATATATATGATAGAAACTGGTATGATTTAGTTTGTGAACGGACTTCAGATCCTCACTGAACAAATGCTTCCAAATTTGAAAATAGTTCCCTTTTCACGTCTATTTCTCATGACTTTTTTGTAATATTACTTAATTACTTAAGAACCTGTTTCCTCAATACTGGCCTTGAAATTTTGCAATATTTTTGAGCTTTTCCATTTTAATTGAGGGAATGGGATATTAACATGAAGAGATGTCTTCCACAACAAGTATTGATAGAAGCATCTATTATATTTAACTGTTACAGGAAACTTTCAGTCTTTCGGTAACTTATTTCATGTAATTGTAATGATGTAATATCATTATGCTTTCATAATTAGAAAACTAAATAAATCATCAGTTTATGTGTCTGAGAATAAAACTTTGTTCCTTGATTTCGTTGTGCCCAGGTTACAAGTTTGCTGTTCATACAGTCTTAGAAATGCAAGATTCCAATGTTTCTGCAGCAAAATTTTTAAACAATGGAGAGTCTTAACTGTCTCTTATTTCTTACAATGTCAATGAAGCACTAGTCATCTATGGAACTTTATTTTTCAGCATTTTTATCTCCTACACAGTCCAATGTAATGGAACAATGTCCTGTTATAATACAGAAAGCATTTTTTTCTTATCAGCCTGTATCTGTCTGTAAAAATGCTCAAAGCAAGTGGATGTGGTGAATGGTCTTTCACTCCTATGGCCATCCATCTTTCATCTTAATTTGTTATGACTAATTCTGTAAGGGAGAATCATTTAGTAGTTGTGAGAAGTATATGCTTGAAAAATGTTGTGTTCTAGATGACCTAATTATCATTCTGGAAAATGGAAAGATAGAATCTTGACTTCCTTAAAAACATGACTGGTTTACCCACAGCTGATAATGTTTGCATCTGTCTTCTGTCTGTTTTCCTGTTTCTTAGAAAACTGAGATTGTTTACACTGATTTCAAGCCATTTGGATATTTCACTCTTCTGGGAATCAGTTGCATAATGACAACTCCTCTAGTCTGGAAGGCTGCTTAAGCAGGTCATCAGAAGTACAGCTTATACTGGGGAAATTGGTATCAGTGAACGTTACTAGCTTGAAGTACCCTTTTGTACTGAGCGAAAAAGCAAAGCAAAAGGCCTGACTTTTTATGTTGCTGTACAGAGGGATCTGTACTTTCCAGTGGAAATTGCTGTCTGGCTTAGTGATGCCAGTCAGTAAATGCCTAAAGGTTTCAAAGATGTTGACCTGAACAAGTGCTGGGTTTTGCTGCCTCTGCTGCTCTTCTCACAGCTGGTATTTATACTCAAATACCTGACCAAAAACAGACTGAGAGGCACTGTTAACAGGTGACAACCACTTTGTGTGACATTTGTCACCTCACTGTGACAAGATAAATTAGGAATAACTTGTCTTCCTCTAGGTCTGTGCTTTAAGTCCATGAGGGCTGGTTAGCTTTTTTTCATTGTCTCTTCTGGTAGCAAAACATTCCTGAAGGCTGTGTATTGGCTGTGAATACAGGGAACTTTTATACTAAGCTTTTTCACAATCACAAGGTCATACTGAGACCCCATCCTAATTAGTGATCTAGTAATTCAGACTGTGTGCTTCAGACCAGTTTAGAACACTTGCTGTGTTCTGTTG
Organism: Todiramphus chloris collaris; assembly: GCA_025345505.1. Taxonomy (NCBI): domain Eukaryota; kingdom Metazoa; phylum Chordata; class Aves; order Coraciiformes; family Alcedinidae; genus Todiramphus; species Todiramphus chloris. The sequence goes on along the minus strand of JANVCC010000017.1, from coordinate 21,388,893 downwards.
CAGACCTCTGCTGGTCTTTCAGATTCAATAGGAGACTAAAAATGGGCTAATGTTTGGCAAGTCAGGTAATCAATCTAGTGATGTTTCTGGGGGATGTTGTCCCTGTACTTCCTGAGGTTAAGATTCAGTATGCTTTCAAATGTGTGCCTTTCACTACTCAGCTTTGCTTCTCTTTTCTGATTTCAAATGTGTAGCATTATTCTTTATTATCTCCTGCTAGTTCATATTCTTTCATGTGTCCTTAATGTCCAGGCAAATAATTTAAAAGTTCTTATTCCATAGCAATGACTGTTTGCCAAAACCTTTCATCTGCTTGCAGTAACCTGTTTACATTCTTCTTTGGTAGTGGGTCATATTTGTCCCATGATTGGGTCCGGAGAGCTTGCAGTATTAAGGTTTCCTAAGTGAGGACTTCTCATTAGCTGTAAGGAGAATTGGACATGAAACTTTTAGACTAAGCTATCAAATTGCAGATTGAAACCTTTTTTTAATGTGTTCCACGTTGTATTGGGCCTTAAGGAAAGCTAAAATTTGGAGATCTGTAATACACTCTTACTTGTGTTATTTAATGGTTTGGTTTTTGTTTTTTTTTTTGTTGTTTGAAATGTCATTTAAAAGATAAAGCTGCTTTGCAGACCTAAGACCAAAGATTACAAGTCTTTTGTTTGGCACTGTCAACATCTTTGCTGTATCTCGGTATATAAATCGTCTACTTTCAGTGTTATGAATTCTATACAGGTAGCAAAACAAACATAAACTAATCAAATGAAACAGAAAGGTCATGGTATGGATCTACTTCTCTTTAAAACAAACAAAACATTACAATGAAGAGAACAGAGGTAAATTGATAAGCAATTGATTGTAAGCAGTAAGTGGGAAAGGAGAAGATAGTGGGGTACTAATTAAGATATTTGATAAATTTGAGAAAAGCTCAGAGCTAGTTCTAAAGCTAATATTTATTTTTAAATTAGAGTCTTGGGGGGGAGGGGTCTCTCTTCTCTCTTTATATTAATGTGTCTGAAAGAGATACAGATAAATCTTCTTGAATCATCCAAGCTCCCTGTTAAGGAAGGCTTGTGCCGGTAGCAGTGGGAGATTTGAAGAAGTGGGAACTACCCCCATTAGCTTTCCCAGGGGAGTGCAGTTAATTCATGTAGTACAGGGAACATCCTTCCAGGCTTTCTGTGAATAAAATTCTACTGCTATTGAAAGTTGTTAATTTCAAGCCTCATTCATGTGCAAGGTTGTGATGGACAAGAAGTAGAGACCTTAAAACCTATGCATCTAACCTGTAAGTTTTCTCTTGGTCCCTAAATCACCTTCACAGTGCAACAGCTTGAACTGCTTGACCAAACGACTCATGACCTCACTGATAATTTTTTTGGGTTGGTTGCTTATGGTGGAGATTTAAAAAACAAAAACAAAACACATCAATGTCATAACATTTATTTTAATAATATCCAAAATACTGTGGCACTGTGAAGAATAGTACTGCAAAAATGTTGCAGCCATTCTGAAAACACTTTTCAGGTGAATTCTCCTGCAACTGGAACTTGAAGTGTAAAGACGACTCTGTCCTCAGGATTTTTGTCAGTTGTTTTCTGTGTATTTCAAAAAAAAGTTAAAAATCCAGTGCATGGTAAACTGAAAGCTTTAGTTTTTGTTAACTTCTCATCTGTTGATATCTATGACACTACTGTTACTTAGTATTACTTACAAGCTTTTTCCTTTAAAGTTATTTTGTGTCCAGATATTAACTTTGCAGTGTGAATAAGCTTAATATTGATGAAATAGAATGGCTTGTTTCTTTTCTGGCTGTACAGAATGCAGTCATGCAATGCACTCTCAGAAATTTTAACTACAAAAAGTAACACTCTACATCAATACCTTGTGGTTGTTACTGTGGGGAAAAAAGTTAATTCACTGCTTCTCTGTTGGTTTTGGGAATTGATATGGGGAAAGTGACATGTTGCTGCTGACCTACTCTGCTCACAGATTATTGTACGCCCCAGGAGGACAGATTTTGTATTTGTCTTCACAGAGACATAGTGCAGCTTAGATCACCAAGCAAAGGCTCTTTTGATCTGTTAATGACTCTATCATGTTCTGTTGAGTGCAGGTATTGAAAGAAGCCTAGCAGTGTGAGTCAGGATTGTGCCTTGGCTAAAAAGTGGACACCTGTGGCATTGCTTTGACTTCTCGATCCCTTATTGCTAAAGATGGCTGGGGTCTTGTCAATGATACTACCTAAAGGACATCAAAGAATTGCTACTCCATGTAAATGAAGTTGAAATACAAAGAGTTTGGGATTTTTTTTTTATGTTATTTTCCAAATAGGACAAGAGTGGTTGACCTCTGGTATCACTCTGGTCAAACTAAATGCTTCTAACTAATAGGTAAACTGGTATATGCTAGTTAACAGCTCAGGACAAAATAACATTTCTGCCTCAAATCTATACATGTCAAAACAAATATATTCATGCTTAGTTCATAAAATAACTTGATCAGGTTCACTGAATGTTAGAGTTACCAGACTGAGTGTCAGTTTCTATTGTTTAGTGATCCATTGGTGTAATTTAAGCCAGTCAGCTGTTGATGTGTTTGGGTAAAAGTGATATTTTAGCAATTCAGTGCTACTATGGAACAAGTTAATTAAACACTAAGAATTTAAAAAGTAATAAAAGTTATAAAAGCCTAGATTTTTATAAGAGCAGTAGTTCTGTACATTTCCTATAATATATAATAATAAATGCTGTTAGTGAGTGTCAACACTAATATAATTCAAGAATTGCTGCCTTAAACTGTTAGGTACTGCCAATAATTTATTTTTTTTTTTGTCCATAGTGACAAAATTAACTTGTTTAAGTGCATTACTAGCTTGTATCTAAATATTTCATGTTCATCATGAATTGGAATTTAGAATTCATATGGTGAATATTTTTTTTCTTTATTAGTACAGTAGAGGAAAAAAGTAAATAATGACTGTCACCTGCAAGCAATTTCACAGGTTTTCTGCTGAGGTAATAGGGAAGTTTTTAAATTTCTTATCACCTTGTGCAACCAGGTTATCTAGCTAGATACTCTCATTTCACTACTTCAACCAAGAAATCCACTGCTTGTGTGAGCTATTGTCCCCAAGGGGAAGAATAAACCAGCAAGACTTCTCTGCAAGACCTTCTTTTTTTTGAATGATGTCTGAGTGAATTCTGAATTATTTAAATTTCTCAGTGTAAATCATTCTGTTCCTTAATGATAATGCATCATATATTTTCCTCTTTTAGATCATGCATGCAATGAGAGAAGTTTTTCAATTTTATAATATGCAAAAATGTGAGAATGTGTTAGGATATAATATAAGATATGGCTTTTGCCCAAAAGAAATTACATGCTTAATGAATGCTATGCTGTTTCCATATCTGTCTGTAAAATTATGAGAATGTACTTTTAGAAATGTTCTTGAATTATTGCTTCTTTGGTGGATATACTTCAATTATGCTGTGATTTTGGCCTCTAATGGCATCCTGCAAAGCTACTTGTTAATTGTCAAGTTCTATTTCTAATGCTGCTGCTCCCATAAGCAAACTGCCTTGGATGAAATCATGAACCTCTATATGGTTTGTGTTATTTGAATGTTTCAAAAAGTTATTCTAGCTCGTATTTTAGAGCTGTGTAGTTATCTCTCTAAAAATCCATATAGTTGCTGGTATTTGACATCCTTCCTAGAAATTATCCTAAAACTGAATTTTTCCAAGTTTAGACTAGAATCAGAGTTAATATGTTAGTTTATTTATTTATAATTTTCTCTCCCATGTGCAATCAGATGGTTGGAAAACATCCGCTGCTCCTACTCAGGTTTTTGATCTCATCAATGTGCTAACTAATCTTTTGATTCAACAAATTCATTTTGTTTGTTCTTATCTGTAGTCACTCTTTCATGCTAGTCATTACAATTCATTTTCAGACTGGTTATCCATCTTTTTCATTGAATCATAGACTGGCTTAGCTTGGAAGGGACCTCAGAGATCATCTAATCCATTAACCTCCCTGCCATGGCCAGGGGTGCCTCTCAACTCGACTAGCTTGCTCAAGGCCTCATCCAACCTGGCCTTGAACACCTCCAGGGTGGGGGCATCCACAACTTCTCTTTCCAAAGATCAGTCTTCAGTGCCAACAATGGAGGAAAAATATTACATTTATTATCCTTTTGGGGATTTCTGTGCATGTTTTACAAATGTACAAATCCTGTTCGCCATCATAAGAACTTTAAGGTTATAAAGTCAAGCAGTGTGTAATGAGAAGTAACTTTCAAGTCTGGCTGGTGCTTGTAGTAATTAATCTATTCTTTGTACATGCATTATCTTAATTCCATGTGAGATAGTAGTTTTAATGCAATACAGCTACTGCTTTGCTCACAATGTTTAGCTTGCAGCAGATAGCATTCTGCAAATTTGATGCTGAGTCAGAAAAATATACAGCAAGGGTTTCAAAGTTGTATTTTTATGTGACCAGCTTGACACTTCACAAGATTTCTGATACCTTTCTATACCTTTCAATATCAGAGAATTCTCTCGCTATTGTTTTTTCATTGCAAATAATCTCATCTGAAAAAAAACAAATATATAAAAAGTTCTGTAGACAAGCTCTTGAGATTGTAGTGCAGTGTTATCTTGTGAACTGGATGATTAAGAATGAGGTGGCGGAACATGAGGGAAAATTCTTGTCATCTAATGCATGCCCTGAAAAGGTATTGAATTGAGGCTATACATTGATTCACATTTACTAATTTTAGAGCTTTTGATTTGATACTTCTGTCTTTATATGCATGGGTGTATGCCTGTGTGCAGTACATGCAAATAAAAGGAGAAATATTTTAATCCTATTGAAGTAAATAAAAATTTACTATTTGGTGAGGTCAGGATTTTACTAGCTTTATAGTTTATTCAGTGTTCCATCTTTTCATGTAACACCACTAATTCCAGATTTAAAGCACCCTTCAGACGAGGAAATTTTTTGTAGGGGGGGAAGGAAGGCAGAGACATTTGTTATGCCAAAATTGGGTTTCTTCCTTGTGTCATAATTACCTCAGGAGTCTACTGCTTCAGCAGTCTGTTAAATAAAGTATAGAAAGGGTCTCCTCCACTGCCTTATGCCAGCTACAGGTGTAGGAAAACTAACAGTGATGCTGTCAGTTCTGCTTCATGCTAGGTGTACCCCTCCTCTCTCGCTCCCCAGAGGGTGATGTGATGGGTGAGACCCTGCGTGCTGCTGTGTAGCTTAAATTCTTCTCTAAGCAGAAACTTGATAGTAAGTGGGGTTGTAGTTGAGCTATCTTGGGAAATTGATTAGAGAGAAATCATTACATTGACAAATGTTGAAGATGTGAGCAGAAGGATTTTGCTACCCCATGTGCTTGGCTGGTAGAGATGAGTGAGTTCTTTGGAGACATAGATTTCACCTGCAGGAGTCCATGATGAATGTGGCAGAGAGGGTACTGGCATGGAGGGTGAACAGTAGAAACAAGATATGAGGGTCTTTGAAGCTAATGAGACCAGTGTCCTGGAAGAGGAGATGAATGGTAGAAAAACTGTTACTGAAATGATTTTCGTTCTTTGATGTGTATTTTGTTCACCAATGCCTCCATGTGCTTAATCACTTAGAACCTCTTTTATATTTTTTATTTCATGACCATGCTTTGTGTGTATGTGTTATGCTTCATTCCTCCTGTTCTGATTTCCGAATAAAAAAGAAAAATCTCCTCGACTTCCATAAGTTGCTTTACTCTAAGTGTGTAAATTTGCAACACAGTAGGTGATTTGGTAATTTACTGGTGACATGTGATTTTTAAATATGTGGGGAAGGGGAGGGTGGGAGACAACAGCTTTTCAACTTATGCCTAGAAATTTCTGTAAATCCATAAAATTGTGGGGATGAAATCTTACCTATTACAATTTTCTTTCAAGTTCTATAAGATTCTTTCCCATAAAGTATATACGTCTTTTGAGAGGCAAATGTGAAGTACAGTGGCAAGTATGGGCATTAAAATGCAATATGTGTTCAAACATTAACATATTTAGATGTCTGTATAGGTAATTGACATTTTTTTCCTAATCCCCCATCTGCAATCTTAAAATTATGTGCAGTAAAAGACAAAGTTTTAAGGAAGACAAACTTTTTTAGGAACAGGCTAATGAAAAATGGGGAAGAAACCAGAAAAATGGTAAAATGTCCAGTACAAATACCATATATGCAAGTGGGGAGCATGGTATAAGGAACTCTAGTTGATCCCAAGGTATCTGAAGCTTATAAAATGTACTGATCTTATTTCAGCTGGGAAGTTTTGAGATTCCTTCTGTCTAATTTGAGAATGTGGATTGAAGACTATCGCTTTGATGGCTTCCGATTTGATGGTGTTACATCTATGTTGTATCATCATCATGGGATCGGTACGTAATTTAGTCAACTGTAATTCGTGTAGTCCTGTTGCAGCTCATTCACTGTAGAAATAGCACTGTAAAACTTCACCAACTGCTCCAAAAATTTCAGATTTGCAAATATTTTGTTGTGCTGCTGTATGTACACATCTGCAATTATAAAATAAACTTGGTGCTTACAAATTTATGTGTATTAAAATCTGTGTTTTGAGGTTGTTTTTTGTTGTTTTTTTTCCAAAGAAACTGTAGCCTTTAAAACTTCCTGTCTTACTAGGCACAGGATTCAGTGGCGATTACAATGAATATTTTGGCCTGCATGTGGATGAAGATGCTTTGTGTTATCTGATGCTGGCCAACCACATGATTAATTTCTTGTATCCAGAATGCATAACCATAGCAGAGGTAAGAACAGAATTTACTATCCTCAATGACATTAATGTTGATTAGTTTGCTTTGGGACGTGAATTTCCTGTTAGTTATCAAATCTCGCTTTGGGTACTTGAGGAATGACAGGAACTGAGAAATAATTAATTAGTGGACAGACTTCGCCTTGTAGGGAAGAAAAGATGGAATATGCACTTTGGGAATTCTCTCTCCGTTAATAGGTCTTTCATGTGGAGACTTTTTTTCCTTCATGTCCTTGAACTTGTAATGAGATTTGTTTGTATTTTATTTGAGAATCTGTTGCTTCTGCATCGTTGTCATTTGTCACTAGTGATTCATGGTAGTAAAGGTTAACAGCTGTAGTGTGGTTTTGCATATTTTGAATTATATTGGCATATTTGACAGTTGTTAAAAAAAAATTGTGTTTGAACATATATGTTGAATGTGTATGCTAATTTAAATTTAGTATTAAGTTTCCTCAGGTTTCTGAGGAAGTAAATAGACAGTATTACTTGAGTTGATTGACACCAATTAAACTTTTTTTTGACTGAAAAACATTATTGTTGGCACATGGAATTTTTCTAAGTACAAAAAAACCCCAGAACATTAAAGTTCTAAGAGTAGGTACATTTTCACTGATGTTTTCCATTTATCTAAAAGAGACAATCATGTAAACCTTGCTTTTTCTGTGAGGTTCAAATAATTCTTTTTCTTTAAAAGAAAAAGCTGCATCTATCTAATATCATTAGGGATAAGTATGGACTTCTAATATAATTCTTTTGTTTCTTGAGAATTTCCTCTTTATCTTCAGAAAGTAAAATACTGTTTACCTTAATTTCTTATGGTAAAATTTTGTTATATACAACTACTACTAAAAGTTTAATGACAAGCTATCAAAACCAGCATCTCGTGAGCAATTACTAGTAAACCTGATATGGTTTAATTGAGCTGTAGACATATTTGAACTGAAATGTGTTCATTTTCTAGGTAGTCTTAGATTATAAGTATTTCTACAAATGAAATTCTGAGTTGATTCTGCTTGTATTACCTGGCCTAAGAGTTCTTTCTTAATGTCTTCAGTTTCTCTTGCTTGAGCTGAAAACTCCTTTTTCAAAACATTGTATTTTTTGCCTGGGGGAGTCACTATACAAAATACAGAATTGATCAATGAGCTGCATGGTTAAAACATAATTTCAGAACGCAAAACTGTTGACATAATTGAAAACTACAAAAGACCGTTATGAATGTCTGCTTACCTCTAGTGATGATGGAATGAGTGGCACATGAGAAAAATATTTTTATCTGGGCATAACTAATTATAATATTCCTTAATTATTAAACTGATAATTTTTACAGCTTTTTAATATTCTGTATACTCACTGCCTTGGTAATTTCTGAGTTTTTCGATATTACTGACTGTGTGCTTATATTTTTCATTTTGGCTTTCTATATAAAGCTGTGATTAAAGTTCTGTATAATGAGAAGAAAAAATTTTAAGTAAAATTACATCATGCCTGACGTACTGTAAAAACAAATAGGCAAAACCCTGTTGCTGTGATTTGATTTTTACTTTTTTTTTTTAATTTGTTTTTTAATATGTAGCTCATGTCAAACTAAGGTCTGAACAAATGCATCAGCTGTTTGCTTTTTTTGGAAAATATACTGAACAAACTAACACTGATTTTTTTTTTTTTTTGTTTTTTTTTTGTGTTTTTTTTTGGTTTTTTTTTTGTTAATGTTTAGTGTTCGGATAAAGTCCGTAGAGTTAGATATAAGTAGCATTAGATTTGGAATTTTACTTCACAAAAATCTGACTTTAAAAATTATGGAGAATGTAGTTGAGAGATACTTAAATCTCAGACTCAAACTTTGTCCAGGTAGGCATCAGAGCATCACAGAGAAAGGTTTTGTTTCAAATCAGCTTACCCTGCATAAGTTTGAGAGCATTAGTTTTTATCCTTTCTAACTGATTTAGGAGAGCTATTGAACTTTTTATAATGTGTAAAAGTTTGGAAAGATTTTCCACTACATTATTTGGTATTTACAGTATGTGGAATATGGATAGATTTTTCTGTGTGATCTAATGACTGCTGAGTAAAGGGGGGATAATCCCCTCTTTTGATCTCCTGGCTTTGCTGTTCAGCACCACCCCAGGGTACTGCTGGCCATCTTTTCTTCCAGGGCTGTCTGCTGGCTCATGCTCAGCTTGCTGCTGGCCCAGAGCCCCAGGGCCGTCCCAGCAGAACTGCTTCCCCAGCCCATATGGATGCAGGGGCAGAACTTGACAGTTGCCCTTGCAAAACTTCATGAGCTTGCTGTTGATCAATTCCTCAACCAGTAAAGGGCCCTCTGGATGGCAGCCCTGCCTTCTACCCTGAAGGATGCAATCCATGAGCTGTTGGTTGGTCTCCTCACTTATGTCAGTATGGGGGGATGCATATGTGTGCATACGTATGTAGAAATTCAAGTGTAAAATCTTTTTCACTAGTCTAATGCAGGAATTGGGTTGAAATCTTGGATTGAATCCAGAAAACCAGAATGAGCTTCCTAATTTAGCCCTGGTTCTAATCAGAATTTAATTCCATAAAATGTCTTATGTAGAGGCAAGAGGTGTATGTTAATCTATAACCACTGTGGTGGAATGGCTTCAGTGACATAAGTTAATAAAATTGAGTACTGATAGATATTTTAATGTTATTGGAGATTTGCATTTTTGATACAGATCAGCTAACCTTATAAAGAGAATGCTGTGTAACATAATTGCCTAACAAAGTGGTGAAATAAATATTTTAAGAACTCTGAATTAGAAATTTAAGAATGATCAGCTCCAATCAATACGAATCTCAAAAATTATGCAGTAAGAGCATGTCACTTTCCAGGGCGAGCTGGATCAATAGTTTTGGTTTTGTTCATTTAGGAAGAGAATAGAGATTGTATTTTTCTTCCTTAATGTACTTTATATTCAGTCTTTTATTTTTATGCCATTCTTTATGCAAAATATCAATAAACAAAATGAAGGTTTAATTTGTCTTCCGTTGAGTATTTGCTCCTTTCTATTGATTACTTGGAGCTCAAGGGAGCTAATTATTTGAAATTCTGCATCTACAGAGGTCTCTTCCCCCTCAAGTATCTACTCCATTAAATATTTTGTAGTAGAGTATTTGATGAGAAAAATGTTAATGCTTTTTAACTTTTATGTAACGTTTGTTCTCAAAAAGCAAATCTGGGTGTAGTAATCGCTAAATGAATGTATTTATTTATTTATTTTTCCTCCCTTATCCAGGTAGATCTGTGAAGCTTTTTATAGTTTACAGAATGTTTATAGAGAAGTATTACTGCATGGTAGAAAATCTGAACTGATAATTGCAATGCTATGCAAATTGTTGTGCTGTGGGTTTTTTTTGTTTTGTTTAAGGATGTTTCTGGAATGCCAGCTCTTTGTCGTCCTGTTGCAGAGGGAGGAGGGGGTTTTGATTATCGACTAGCCATGGCCATTCCAGATAAGTGGATACAGGTGGGAATTTATTTAGAATACATTCTGCTCTTCAAAATGGGATTTTTCTCTGTCTGTGCATACACATACTTCTCAATACTAATGACAAATTTTACTTTCTTCTATTAATGTCTATTAAAATAAATTCTGACAGGATTGAGCCACAGGTATTAGCAGCTGAAACGAGAGCTGTCAGATACCATGTAGGTTTCAGATGAGTAAGTTCAGGGGCTAGTCTTTGCATTGTGGCCGATACTTGTTTTCTCTGTACAATACGCATAGACTCATTTTGCTTGAAATAACGTGTACCTTGCAACAACTGTAAAATGTGTAGTCTATATTGAATATGAACACGCATATAATAAGTTAACTATATGCATATAAATATCTTTTAAATATCAGCCCTGAAAACGTGCAACAGACCTTCCTGAAATTGGGCATAGTAATTGGCATTGAACATAGAGCTGAAAGTTTAACCAAAGTAAACATAAGTGAATTATACAAATACCAACAATTGGTACAATGGGATTATAAAAAGAATAATAAAACTCTGTAAATGCTCTTTAAAAGCAGTAATATACTAATAAACTCTGTGATAAGGATTTAAATCAACTTTTCCCTAATACAGAGAATCATAAGGAAAGGAATAAAAGACTAAATGATCTCAAATGGCTTCTAGTGATGTTTTAGAGAATGTTTTTCTGTTAGATAGAAGATTGTATCCAAATCCCCCAGGCTATCATGATGATCTGAAAACAATAAATGTTTTATATAAGCATTAATGTTTCAATAAATATAGTGAGTAGCTTAAAATAGAATGCAAATTAAATGATCTTCAACATCTTTCACTTTTGTAACTAGGAGGTGGAGAGCCGATTTAAAAACAGTTTTCAAATCTCTTTTCATTCAGAAGACAAATTTGACAGCTTTTCCAACAGGGACAGAATCATTAAACTTCCGAGTGTGTAATTTAGATCCTGGAATGAATGCATCAAGGGCTCATATTTTTGTAGTAAGAAGAAACACCTTGTTGTGATGGCTTGTTTTTTAACCTACACCTTCAACTTCCTTGCTGTATTTTAGGGCAGGCAAAGATGAGCAATTTCCTACACAGGCAAAATATTAGTGGCCAAGTTCATATTAGAAAGAAATACAGCAGACTAGAATTTTACAAGGACAGAAGATGGATAATCTAATTTAGCAGTCTCTTATACAGTCTGCTTGTTTTAATTTGCACTACTCAGAAAGGAAACCTACCTATCCTGGAGTACGTTTGGTTTTTTTAACTGGAGGGAAAACAAATAAATCTTTTAGCTGAAGCATGTACTTAACATGGGACAGCAGGTGGATGCTTGTCAAGCTGACGGAATATTGGGTGTAAATTCAGCTATGATAGTCTAGGCTGTTTGCCAGCAGACTCCAGTTGTTTAGGAATGTGTTGATTGTATAGGAATATAGGGTGATGCTGGCAGGAATCTTCTAGCTAAGGAAACTGCAAGCAACCAACCAAACCAGAAGACTGCAGGTTACAGAAAGAAGTGATGCGCATAGTTCGTTACCACAGTTCTTGAGGCAAAAATAAAGCTGAAATGATTGTAAGGGAGAAGTTTAGAAACAGTTTATCTGCTGTTATGAAAATGTCCTAAACTACTTGGTCTCATTTCTCTTCAGCTTTTATATACCTACCTGTTAATAGCAAGAATTTTCTAGGCAACTTTCTAAACTCCGTTTTAGACCTGAAGTTTCTCCTGGGTTCCCTGTAGTACTCCTAAGGGATCTATACAATAAGCTGTTTCTCATAACAGTGCCTGTACTGGTTCAGATTGAAGATAGATGTAGTAGTACATAATGTGATGCTTCATAGGGACCTCAAAGTGTTCAGAGCCAGAATTTATGGAGAAAAAAAAAAAAAAGGAGCAAATTAGTAAGCAGTTACAATCAGAACATCAAATTTTACAACATCATATCATCCATCTTGGTGTTGCTGCCTTTTCAGCACTACTGTTTTTATATCTTTGTATTTATGTATATGTATTTAACTTGTAGTGATCAATGGAGGTCTATAATATACTACAGAAAAAAAGAAAAGGCACTGAAGTTGGACTAGATTTAGAAGAGGGAGGAAATAATGTCGTATGAGGCGGAAAATTCCTATTGATGTGATTATTAAAAATTATGAGTTAGCATGGCAAAAAATGTGAAGCTTGTTCTGTATTACAAAGTTTTGTCACTGAAACTCATTTGGAACTGACTGGGAGTTCAGGGATTGGCAATGTGCAAGTCTTTGCACTAAGCACCTTCTCATGTTATTGTGTACTTCATGGCAAGAGCATAATGCCATCTTGCAGTGATCCATTCTCTACCACATACCCCCGCAGTTAAGCTGTAGCGGGAAGCTGTGATATGCCAGGGTTGCCTGAAATACAGGATTTCTTTCAATATTGTGTGTAGGCAGGTGTGCCCCCACATATTTCTTCCCAGTTTTTGGTGCAGTGCTTTCTAGCAGCTCCTATCAATCACAAAGCCTGCAGTATTAGAGGATTCATATAATAGATGGCAAGTCCTGTTGTCCATGCTTATGCATGAAAGTATAGGACAAACAAAGTGTTCTAGTTATATTTATGTAGAGAAATTCAGAAGAAAAAAACTCTTTGGATTATTGGAGAAAGCTCTTTGCTTCAAAACTTGGGAATAGAAGTTAAAATACTACAGTTCACAATCTATTGGAAATTTCTGTGCCAAGATAATGAAGAAAAGTAGTATTGTGCTTGTAGCTAAATCAGCAATAACTTTTCCGTGACCTTTCCTTTATTTCTGCAGATAATTAAGGAGCTGAAAGATGAAGACTGGAATATGGGCAATATTGTGCATACGTTAACAAACAGACGGTACGAAGAAAAATATATTGCATATGCAGAGAGTCATGACCAGGTATTTTATCTGTTTGTTTATATATAAGCAAGTAAAAGATGAGGTTTAGAAGTTTAGTGGGGTTTGGTTTTTTAAAATGAGGAAAAAATTGAGAAGGATAGGCAACCGTTTCAGAGACAGGTAAAAGTAGACTATTGCTTGGGATGTTTTAGTTCAGTTTTCTTGGTGTTTGTTTTTTTTCTTTTTCTTGTTGTTTTGATCCTTCTTTTTAATAAAGGAGTCCTTCATGGAATGGGTGGGTGTTATTTTTCAGTTTTGATTTGTTTTTAAGCAATGAGTCCTGTCTTCTTGTTTTCCTTGCGTGTCATAGGACATAGGAAGGCATGTAATCCATACTTCGGAAAATCTGGTTTCTGTAAAGTAAGCTGGAGCATGATTTGTGATATTGTTTATGTTGATCATAATTTAGCAGATTTGTTCACCAAATCGGTGTTTGCAACTGTTATATTCCCTTGAAGAAAATGCTTCATTTCTGGAAGGATTGAAAATGCCTTCTTTGGTTTAAAACACAGCAATCGTAATGATTCTGTATAGGGAAGAATGAAAAAGTAATGATGAGCTTAGATAACACTCATCTCCCACAATCTTTGTAATGATTGTTTCTGAAGAATCTTAAAACACATTGGTTGAGAATTTTAAAATTAGGAACTTAACAAAAAAATCCATTTCCCAGTAGAAGGTTTAAGTAACCTACCTTCATTTTTTTTCCTCTACATTAATAGAAGTTGAGATTCTATTTCCTCTACCTTCTATAATAAAATTCAACAGAAGTGTTCAAACCAAGGCCTATATTTTATTTTAAAAAGAGAATTCTGAGACTATCAGCTTCATTTTGTGCATCTGTTTACATTCTTGTCTCAGACACTGTTACCCAGTGTTCACTTAAGGCATGAGTCCCAGTCCTGGTAAAGAACTTCAGGTATTACTTGGAAAGGCATATTATTCTGTGATTATGTGCTTTCATAAAAGCTGATTCTTCATCCTAAAGCATATCATATAACATTACTGTTGCAGTTCTTTTATTTCATGCTGGATTTCAAAAATTGAGTTGTTTTCCATATCACTATGTATCCCTTTTTATAGAATCTCATACTTGGGAACAAGATCTATTTATTTTGAATTATTGAAAAAAAGACAATTGCAAATATACACCAGGATGATATGAAAAGTGGGATAGAGAAACCAAATTGAAAGTATAGATAAAATTCAGTCTGAAGATATTTGAAGTGTTGTACATGTGTGGCTGAAACAATTCTAGTTTCTTATATGTTATAATGGGCTACAAGCTGAGTATTGCTAGGTAGAATATAGGGCTTCGTGGTTATAGTGTGTGAAAATAGCAACTCAATGCTAATAGCTGTCAAAAAAGCAAATACAGTACTGGAATTATTATGAGTAAAATGGAGAGCAAAGAATAAAATCTGTATACCATTGTAGTCATTCATGGTTTGTGTGCATCTTGAATATTGGAGGCAGATTTGAGTTCGTATCTCAAAGGATATACAGCGTAAGTGGGGAAAAAATGCTGTGAAAGAGTTGGTAAGAATAATATCAGGTGTTTGGTTTTCATAAGAAGAAAACTAAATAAGACTCTTTAGAGTAAAAAAAAGATCATTGAAGGGGGAAGGATAACAGTTTATAAAGTAATGGCTGACATAGAAAACATGAATAGAGAATATTTACATTCTTTTCTCATGGAAGGATGAGAGCACATTAAATGACAGTAACAAATCCCATATTCTGCATCCAGAGAAGAGTTGTTCCTTGCAGTTCATTGGAGTTTTTAGTCTCGCCGTTGTTGCATAGGAATTATTTTTGTAAAAAAAAAAAAAAAAAAAAACCTGAGGAAATCAAAGATTATTATATTAAATGTTTGCAAATTAAAGGATAATGGTACTTTTCAGCTAGTCCTGGTCACAATTCATCTGTCTTTCTGGAATATAGTGAGTTTTCGTGATAAAGTATAAAGTGAGAATTGGACTAATTCAACAAAAAATAGCTATTTACATACAAACACTCCAAAATGTTGTCAGCTACCTGCATGCTACGTGGAATAAACCTGTTACACAGCATTTGTGTGGCCTTTTTCAAGTAACAGTAAGCACTAGCAAGTCAGTAATTCAGTCACTGTTTTTGACAGAATTGCTAGTTTGTTTTTCTTGTGTGATATCACAGAAAACCAGTCACATTCTTGATTGCATATAAAAGCATGTTTCATATTCACTCTGCATCTCTAAATCAGGGATGTTGTTAATAGCCCTTTATTTTTACATCCCAGGAGCTTTGAGATGTTTGCTTTCTTACTTTCTGTGTTTCCTATAAAAATTAAAAAATGAGAAGTTGCTTATGGCTTATTGAGTTGACACTAACTTTTCACATCTGAGATCTGTAGTCAAAAAGGTTCTTAGAAGTAATTATGCACTTTGATCCCATCAGATGAAATGCAGGACTATAACAGGGGTCAGACAGCTATTAGACTGCTGATCGGATACTCGTACTCCAGTCACTGTGAGGAGCCACAGTAGCCACATGGAGGGTTGCAAGGGAACCGCTGACCATGCACACCAAGCCATGTCCATGACTCCTTGACAGTCTTCTGAGTCCCCTGCTTGCAGTATAGTGTCTGCTTTAAAAAAAAAGAAAAAAATATATATATAGTGCAAACACTTCTGAGTGTAACACCCAAGGGTTTTCTTCACTTTTTTTTAACTGTTATAGGCACTTGTTGGTGATAAGACATTGGCATTTCGACTGATGGATGCAGAGATGTATACAAACATGAGTGTGCTCTCGCCTCTTACTCCAGTTATTGATCGTGGAATACAGCTTCATAAAATGATTCGTCTCATTACTCATGCACTTGGAGGAGAGAGCTATCTGAACTTCATGGGTAAGTAATCTTAGGAACAAGTCTTTCATTTTTCTCATCTACAGAATTCCTGGCAGGGAAACAAAGTGATCTGACATCATCTTACACACACAGTATTTATCACAATGCTGAAATCTGGAGCATAAATGCTTTTGTAAAGGTGTAGAAAAAAAGGAAAAATGAATGGTTTTTCTGTCAAAAATTTAAAAAAAAAAATAAAAAAAAAAAAAAAAAAATCGCTGTGGCTCTTAATTGTAACAGAAACTTATAAAAAATGTGGCAAACTCTAGTTGAGTTTACTCTGATTTACAACTCAGACTAGTATAGTCTGCAAGTTGGTCAGGTGGTGAGCCTCACGTTACACAGCTGGGTTGTCTTTTGTCACTGTTTTTCTCTCCTAGATTTTTTAGGGTAATGGTGAATTTACTGCAGATAGCTCTGGGCTTATTTCAGTTACTAATTGTCAGGAAGTAATCTGTAATCAGTTGATTTATATTTCATTAATTAGTAAAGAACAAGGGCCTAATGAGGTAGGCAAGGGCAAATCACAGAGGTGGGAGGCACATCCTGCTATCAAAGTGGGGAAATAGTAAGAGTTGGCAATAATTTCTTTTTGTTCATAATCTGTAAAATCCAATTGTTGCATTGCTTCCTAAACACTATTGCTACAAGAACATCCAATAGTTAATTTTATTTAATCATCAAGTTGCAGTTCCATGTAGTCATCTTAAAAGCTGAATGTTATTCTGAGCTTTATACATAATGGTGAAGCTATTTTTGCTTGATGTTTTTTACCACGTTTGCATTCCTTAATTTCTTTGGAAAATATTCCTTTAAAAGTAAAAAAAAAATCACAATTCTGTAATGTGGTGTGACGAGTTCTGAATAGCTGTTGTGTGATAGTCTCATATGTGGAAGGAGGTTGGGGGGCGCAAAGGCTGAAGGTATGTTATAAATGACCATCTCTGTTTTATGACAATGAAACACTTGAAAATTACAGAAATTGTAGCTTAATATTGCCTTCAACTTCTATTGTTAAATGTTTTGTATTGTCAAGTTAAAGGAGATTGTTGAATGTTGTCATTCTTCCATGATAGTATAGTTATATATGTGTGTGTATATATATATTTCTAATTTAAAAAAATGAAAAGTATTAAGAAGGCAATGGTGGCATCTGATTTAAGCATATCTGTACTGATACATGTTCTCTTCTCTGGTAGTAGAGCACAAAAAACCCCCACATTCTTGAGTTTTCTTAAAAATAATAACAGCAACTTCAGTACAGAACAAATCAATTTAATATATGGTACATTTATGAAGTGTGTAGTCAGGCACCAAAAACGTGCACAGTATAATGAGTGCACTTCTGTTCAAACTAGTGATAGTACAGTAGTTAAGGAAGCAGCCATTGAAAAAGTACACCAGTTAAGCTGCAGATGTCTCTGCTCCCAGTTGACTTGGTAAGATCAGGAAAACTACCAGTAATTCTGTGTGGCATATTAAATCCAGTGTGTCAATGCAGCTTTGCGTACTACAAATGTTTCAGTAACTACATTGGAGTTTTCTTTAAGTAACAGGTGAAAAGATAAGTATTGGAAAAAACATAAATTCAGAATATTTGCAATCCAGTGTACCTAAAATGCATGTTGCAGTGTGCTATCTAGTTAAGCAGATACACTGACAAGTGAGTTCTCTAACTTTCACTTTTGAGTGAATGCCAAGGGTAAGTAAGAGAACCATCCTGTGCAGTGTGGGGAGGAGAGATGGAGAAGGCACTGCAGGTGCCTCTGCACTTCCCTAGATCCTTCCATAAATGTCGTGTACCTTCTTTTTCTGAAAACAAAGACACCAGAGCGATGTGCAGCTTTCTCACTGCTTTGTTCACCATAAGGAAAACCAAACTGCTTCTAAAAAAATGTTGTATTAGGAATGGAAATCTGTGTTCTCAAATGGAACTTCCCTTTGAAGATCTGGAATAATATTTGATTGCACCTGTGTTGGAGTATCATTTCTACTCCATATGTTCAAGTAGATTCCTGTTGAGAGAAGTTGTCTCATTGAACACTGAATATTGGTTATGGCTTTCTCCTATCTTTCACTTTTCACACTGGATGGTTCTTTATCCTTCTTACAGGTATCTGTAAGAAACCAATGCAAACATCACAGAAGTTGTTATTCTTATATTTCATATTTCTGGATGTTTAATTTTCTTCCCAATTGCTTATATTCCAGTATAGACAATTGATGATGTATGCAGACTTAAATATGAATAGGAAAGTTTTGTCATTTCAGTAAATTGGTTCCCTTGTAACATAAAACACTGGGCACATTCTTTCCTCCAGTCTGTATTTCAGTTTTCTGTGCATCTTTGCAAGTAATCTCTGGGGCTTCATATACCCATCTGGCATGGAAAACTTCACCTAGAAAGGGAAAAACTGTCATGCTTATTTTCAGCCAAGCATATGGAATGATTAAATGTCCTGCTGTAGTAAATGAACACTCTGGAAGACCATTTTAATAGTAACTGTTTTGAAACTTGTTCTGTGTCTAAATGTTCTTTCAAAACAGGTAGGGAACAACAGTCCTTATGTAGCTGTAGTTTGTTCCACTGAACTCCTGTTTTAGACACAGATTTAAATACCGAGACTGGCCAGTACTGGTCAGAAGATGTCATGACTTTAGGAGATCACACAAATTACAAGTTCTTCTGCACATTCTTTAGTAGGGGCACAGATAACTCTTCTTTAAGGTTTTCCTCCACAGCTAAGCTTCTTCAAAGGTTTTTACATAGATAATACACATTCAATTGTCTGAACCTAAAGAAGAAGCCCCAAGCATTCATAGCATGTATCTTTTGTTAAACAGTGGATTTTAATTTTTTATTAGAAATAATAGGAAAAAACACACATCCATTTGTATTCAAATATTTGTTTGTAATTGTAGTGATACTGAATTTCAATATGCATCTAATATTAAATTAATTAAAATCAGGAAAGTATGTGAAAGAATATTTGGAGAAATAGGTCTTTACCCTCTTTAATATGAGAATTGAAAACAAATCTAAAATAAATGTCTTGTATCTGGCTAAAATTCTTTGTCAATTTAACCCACGACAAAATATGAAAAAGGCCTTTGAGTTTACTTCCTCAATCGCTAAACAAGGACATAATAGAAGTTGTTAGAAGACTTCTAGAACATTACAAGAATTGTCTGATCACACCTTGAAAATAAAGTAACCACTGTTGTTACCCACTGGACAATGTTTAACTTCAGTGTAAAAACTCTCACGTATTGCTGGAAAATAATAGTTGAACTTAGTGCTAACGAAACTGTTCTGTCTGTACATCCCTTCATTTTTCCTTTGGCTTCATTTTGCATTCTTTCCCTGAAGAAAAGCTGTAGGCTGCTGTAATTGTTCCTTTGCCTTAAACATTCTTTTTCTATTTTCTTGCTCCTTGTCTCTATCCTGCACTTAGGGGAAACTCTGCAGCACATGTGAAAGAGCTGTGTCAGTTCTTAAATGAATTTGTTTCCATGTTCTCTCCTTACCTTGCAGATAAATCTACCTGTCTATCTAGATTTACACAAGCAAGGTTTGTTGTTTTCTTGCCTAGAATAGACATAATATGCAACCCAAAGGGCCTAAAATAGTGTTTTAGGTTCTTGGAATTCTTCGTAGCACAAACATTTACTTTTTATGTCACTGTAGAGTCTTGCTTTTCATTGTACTAACAATCATTTTCTTGTTTCCTTTATTTGAAATTGACTTAAACTTGAACCTATTGATTTAAATGGAGATTAGCTCCTACATGAACCTCTAGCAGTGTTTTTCCTGACTTTTCTGCAGTAAAACAACTCTTGGACTCCAGAGACCAAGTCTCTCTTCCTGAAAAACAACTTTTGGTTTTTTTATGTAGAAACTAGAAAGTGAATTGCAGTAACTAGAACATTTTTTGAAATGTTGACCATTGACTGATGGTATTACCATTTGGGTTGACATTTACCTCTGTTTCACTAATAACAACTTTATCAATGAAGCTTCCTTTCCCCACTCTGTAGTTCATTTACACAGTTTATTTACTTTCTCTATGCTTACAGGTTTTTTTGGATGCACTAAACCATTTTCTTCTATTATGGCTTGGTATGATGAGAGTCTTTGGCCTTAAAAATAAAATTAAATGCTATGCATCATCTATTCCTTTGAGTATTTTGAAAGAGAGAAACTTTGGTATTTTTTTTGTTTACTTATTTAATTTGAAGTGAAGTTGTTTTGTGACATAAGGATTTTAAAAATAAGTTGACAATCATGAAAAGGAATGGTGCAAAGACTGTGTCTGCAGCATCAATATCAGGATGGGAAATGTGCATACAATTTACTTTAGAATAAGAATTAAAAATTTGAAATAAAAATGATACAGCATAATTTACAATATAAATGGAAATGTTACTTAAAACAGAAACTGAAATATTGCTTTTGTTGCATTCTATTATAGATAAGAATTTGTATTAAGAACAAGGATATTTAACTTAGAAAGGGTTTTTGTTTTCTTAGGCATGTTGCAAGCTTAAATAACTTTGAATTTTTACACTTTTTTCCCTGTACACTTTTTTACATTTACTATTCCTATACACTAGTTACAGTGTGACATTTTAGACCATGATCTAAATAATAGCCTTTCAAGAACAAATGTTCGTTAAACTAGCTCCCTTCAGTTAACTTCTTTTGATAAACAACCTTGAAGTGCTCTGTTGGTAAAGACTGTGGATTAGGATACGTAGTTTGATTTCATCCTTCTTAATTTTCTTACCTAGAATACCTGGCAAATGTGCTTTCTGTGCTGCCAGTTCTACCAGGTGCTTTAATTTCATGGCACTTTGTCAGAAACAAGTATCTACATTTTTAGGTAGAAAACAACAAGGGTGTAATGCAAAATCTTATGTATAGTTCAGCATAGACTTCTTGTGCTGTAGTGACAGACCATCTACAATACTTTCACATAGTACCCTGTATACCCCCACTCAGAACTTGGGGCACACAGTAGCAAGGAGAAGAATCCAAATATATAGATTAGACTTCATTGCTTTGAGAGTCTCTTCTGGAAGGTCTAGAGGAGCAAACAGTTAATATTTGTTCTTCATTTAGAGTTGATTGAAACAAACGTCTCTACACTTGTTCAAAACACATTGGAGTGGCTGGAAGAAAAGCAATTAAAGAGAAGGGCTGTCTCACAATTTAGAACTAAACCACACACACACAAACCTGTCTTTTTCCTTCTGCCTCATCTTTTCTTCGCAAATAAAGCATGTCCAAATGCTAGAAATATATTATGGGAGTTGATTGTACTTCCTTCTTGAGAGGGTAGTGAACAAAGCTCCTTACACTTGTGTTTGGCATTTAAATACATAAATAAAATGATTGCTAGCATCAGTCTATACATGTGATGGTGCATTGGCGTCCACACAATGGCTTCTCAAGTCAGGAACCTTGAAACAACCTTTCGTAGTCAACAGCATCTTCAGAACTGCTCAGGAATCAACAGTTTCTCTGTGTTCATGGTGTGTAATCCAGGAATAGAGGTAGGATTTTTTAGGGTAGGAGAAAGAATCAGCAAAATTGAGGTAGCTGTTTTAGTGGTGCTTCTTTTTTTTCTTTCAGGGTAATGCTGACATTTCCTTAGTTTGGCTACAAAGTCTTAAGTCTGCAGGGTATCAGATATTCCAGTATTATCTGTGTAGGGCATTTGTAGTATATCACACCATTCTGACATTTTGTTTCAGTTACAAGGTGTTTTGGTTTTGGTTTTTTTGGGTTTTTTTTAAGGATGAGTAGTTTTCTAGTTGTTTGTTATTGATATAAAGGATGTGATTTTTTGATTTTTTTTTTTAATTATTATTTTTAAAGCCTGAGTTATTTTGGGAACTGCAGATGGAATTTTTATTTTTTTAAATTATGCTTAGTAAAATGATTGCTGATACTGTTATTGAGACTGCTAATGCTTCCAGCTTTGTCCTTAAGACTCCATCTGTTGCCTTGCATCTTTATGATTTGTACAGCTCATGGATCAGACTTGTAACGTGTCTTCTGTCACTGTGTGTTGAGTGCATATTGCCTGGTTTACTGGTTCATGTGATGTGAGGACTTGCTAAAGAATAATAAATTATATTGTAAAATATATTCAAGTATATTAGAAACAAGAGTTCCCTTTCTGTTTGTATAAAAGCCTTCATTTTACTTTATTTTTGTTTTGAAGAACAATCATACTAATAGGCCTCTCTATATTATAACTACACTTTCAGCAGAGGATTTTTCAGGAATTTCCTTTTCAAGAATTCAGAATTAAAATTTCTAAAAAATTTTGATAGTCATATTGTTATGAAAAGCTTTTTTCACATCTTCTGGATTTCTAACTGCAGGGCATGGCTGTTATTCTGTCCTTTCATAATCATTTTTTCTTTTTTCCTCCATAGTGATAAATTTCAGAAACTCTTCAGTAAACTATAATAAGCTATATATACAGATGGCATTGGTTACTTTTGCTTAGCTGTCTTTTATGAAAAAAAAAAATCCCACCTCAATAAAGATAACTCTAGACTACAATATTCTGACTAAATATTTTGTTTTCTGTTTCTTCACCTTGAATTCAAATACATTTAAAATAGCTGGTTTTAATTCAGAATGTAAGCTATATAAATGTATCTCAAACTTATAGGGACTTGTGCATATAAACACACACTTGTACATAACAAACTGGCTTAGTCTTCAGATGTTGACTGAAATTAAAATTCTTGTAAAGGTTAGCATATTTTTGCCTGTTTGTATGGAAATAAGGTATCTTCTGTAAGTTTGTTAATATATTGAAAATTGGTCTTATATATATGTGTGCATATATGTATAGAGGTTTCTTTGATCAATGATTTATTAACCAAGTAAGAAATTAAATGTCATCTTACACTTTCTATGCTATGGTTAACTTGGATTCAGACAAAACATTTTGAATGTTTTCTGTTAATAGTCTTGAAGTGCTTTAAAATTGTAATTATTTAAATCTATAAAGCTAGGTTCATCCTGTGAACTCTTTGTTAACAATTAGGGCTTTAGAAGAGCCTTGACACTGTAAGGTATGTAAAAATGCCTTTGTATGATGATTTTGTTCATAATGCTTTTTCAGAGAAAAAAAGCAATCTAGCTGGTTCAGAGTGGGGAGCACTTTTGGGGATATATATGTGGTTTTGCTGCAGTCATGTTGAGATTTGGTCCATCACTGCATGTGTTCAGAGTGATATTTGATATACTTATTATGGCTAACCTATAGCTTCTAACAATCTGTGTCCTTCATTGGATGACATGGTGCAAAACTGAAAGGAAGGAAAAATAAATATTTTCAGATTTTCATGTATATATTACATTGATCTATAGAGAAGACTGGAATTTCATTTAGATTACCAAAAGAGAATGATGTGCCTTTTTGAGAGAGAATGGGCTTGTTTTGGTTTTTCCCCTTTGTTGTTTCTTGTACTTTCTTCAATAAATTCATGTAATAACATGTAGTTTTCATATAGAATGTAGCTTCTGCATTGTTACCAAGCAGAGGAGTAACATTTTTTTCTAATTTATTAACATCACTAATGACGTGCTTAGCACAGGAGGCCACTCATTTCCTGGATGTTGGATGTCTACCGGATAAAAACAAAACCTGTACAAGAAGTTTGTGTGTAAGAGCAGGGAAAAGGGGTAAAATCATGCCCAATTCGAACAGTGGTAAATATGTTGTTTGTGTTAAAACTTTTGTCTTCTCTCCCTACTGCTCACTGTACTTCATACAATTTTGATGCTGATTATTTTATCACATTCATTTTGGTTTGTTACTTGTTTCTGAAACTCACAATGCTGAAAAGAAGCTACAGCAGTCTCTTACTGCATGTAGCTGTGTTTTAGTTGTACTTTTTGCAGTCTGTTGCAGTAATCTAGAAAGGTCTCAGCAGTTACATGACCAAGGGAAAAATCAGCTCTCTATCGAAGAGCAGAAAATTTCTTCTTAGTTATACTTTGTAGGCTGGCTTTTAAGGAGAGAGAGGTGACAAACTATGTTTTCCTTTACATCCCAATCAAGTAATTTAGCAACACAAAACTGTGGTGAGCCGTTGTAAGAGCATGAGTAACAATCTATTAATCAGCAACCCTACCTCTGGCGATGCATTGTTCTTTCTCAGACTAGTTTTGGGCAATGCAGAGCCAAACAGAATTAAACCCCACGTGTTACTCAGTAAGGAATTGTTGTTTTGAGACATGACTGAGCAGGTGACATTTTATATTAGTAAAGTCTGAATAATAGATCCTTAGGCATACATTCCAATTTGGATTTTAATGTATGCAGTTGTGGTAATTTGAAATGAGTTCATCTCAGTAGTGTCATTAATTCCCCAAATCAAGGTAGTTTAGACTGAGAACACTTTCTGTGATGACATTGGAATTTAAAAAAAAAAACAAACATTTTTTTATGAGTTCAAGGACTGTTTTTTATGAGCCCTACTTATTAGCTTAAAATCTGCTTGTCTTAATTTTCTGAGCCCATCGCTCCAATGCTCACTCACAGATTTACTAGAATATGAATGTAAACACTAGTTGAATTTTTATTGATCTTTAAGGGGTAAGGTATATTCTATGCAAAATTTTTAAGTAGTAAATGCTGAAAAGTAAAGCATATTAAAACTTCCTTTATAAATGTGGATGTCTTTTGAGAGCATCAGTTTGAAATTTTAAACTATGCAGACTTCAGATACCCCTAGAATTTATCACTGCAAGCATAGGTTACATGCTTTGATTTGGAGCATGTTTTTGTTGTGGTTTCTTATAACCTTTTTGAGGCTTACAAAAATAAAATCTGGAATCACTCAAACCCATTTGGTATGCTTCCATATATCAGGAGATTTAATGGAAAAATGCTTTCATATAGTAGCATTCATAGAAAGAGAGCTGTGTATTTGTAGTGGAGAGAGGAAAAGCATGCAAAGTAGGAGGCAGACCAGGAGAACATGAGGGTAGAGGAGGCATGCAGTCAGGTTAGTATTGCATTGGAGATGCAGGCTTCATTAACTCAGGACAGTCACTTAATCTTTCACTATATCTTAAAAATGCTTTCCTGTACATAATTCAGAATAAATTATTTCCATGAGCTCATGAAAATTAGTAAAAATACAATGACAATGAGGTATTTTACTTTTACTTCAGAGTTACATGTTATGACGTTAATCTTGTGTATGAATATAGAGCAGATTTCAGTAAGATCTCAAGAAGGGAGAGGAGGAAATTGTAGTGGAGTAAATTAGAAAGGGAGTTTAAGAAGAGTGTAAAATTAGTTTTGGCTGAAAAAAAAATTATTTTTGTGGGTTTTTTTTTTGGGGGGGGGGGGGGGGTGGGGTTGTTTTTTTAATATGAATACAATACATACCTTTTGAGTTAGAAAGTCTTTTTGAGTAGAATAGACTACTTTCTAAATATATTACCTAAAAGTGCAGGGCTGGAGGAGAAACAGGACAAGTAACTCAGCATCGCAAGGAGAACAGAGAATTATTCTCAAAGCCAGCAGCACTAGTGCAGTCTCTTTTACTCAGTTGGGATCATTATTTGGATCATTTTGTGAAATTCAGAGCAGGTCCTTCAAAGCAAGGTAATTCCATTGAATAGCTTCTTAACTAACATTTTTTTGAGTTATTATGTAAAAGTAATCTATCTACTCTTGATTCTAGTCATTCCATAGACTATGAAACAGCTCCCTTATGCTTATCATTTATTTTCATTGGGTTAACTATTAATACACAATAAAATATTGCAAGAAAGCCTGGATTATCTTAATGGTTGCATTATAGATCAGCTCATTGTGCAGTCTAGCCTTTGACTTCACAATGAAGAAGCACATGGTCTTATTTCAAAATATTAATGCAAATTAAAGGAAAATATTAATCTGTTTCAACATATATGTTGGCTCAGCAGCATGCTTTACACCACTTACATTACATTCCTTAAATTTGTGAAACACAGAAATGTTGGTATTGTGACATGCAATTAAAACAGCTTTGCTATTTTTTCCCCTCAGTGTAGACTTCTGCATGTGTTCTCTCTAGGACTGGGTGAATATGCGTTATATGGTCTTTCAAAAGCAAACAAAACAAGAACTTGTTTCAGGCTAAGCTTCTGTCTTTATGTTTGTTTATTTTTGTGTTTGGTTATTTATTTTAGTTCATAAAGGCTGCCACCATCTTAGAAAAAGAAGAATTGTACATAATATTACTTGGAGAGAAGAGTACAGAAGTCTGAACTGGATGGTTTTCTGTAACTTAGAATTTTTTTTTTCTTTTGTTTAAGCTAGAGTAGTGAGAGTGCTATTTATTAGGTAGGAAAATACTGTGTAAATGTATATTGTATTTTCAATAAGCATTCTTCTATTGTTCTACTTAGCTGTACTTAGGCAGCATTTATGCAGACCTTTATGAGTATGTGAATAGTTCTATTTTTGCAATATATTTTAAAATCTCATCTAGCTTTTCATCTCTTTCCTAGCAATTAAATCTTGGGTTTTTTGAGGATGAAAAACTCGTAAGTAGTATGGAAAATATTCTATATGGCAATAGTACGTTTGAAATACTAGGTTACAATGTTTTCTTAATTTGCTTTTTATCTCAGTGTGGGCCTTACATGTCCTCACTTGAAAGTATAACATGTATAAAAATAAGAATCTTGGTGCTGAAGCAGTGATTTACACTGATCAGAGAAGTAAAGATGATCTAGAACAAAGTAATGGAGGTGCTATTTGGGGTAATTCTTATTTCTGCCTGCAGATTCCTGCCTTTTCAGAAGAGAAATTGGAAGTTTAGCCAGACTAATAATCTCAACTTAAGTGTGTGTTGTTAGTTTTAAGTCCCATTTTGTTTCTGTTTTTGTCATGAAGATTCCTACTGTTTAATCCTAATTTTCTGAACCTATGCTATAAGCTGTTCAATGTCTTTTGTATTTCAAATTTAATATGACAAACCCTAAAAATATGGGCTTATTAAAGCCTATAAGTTGGCAAGTATGCCAGAACATTGACACGTTCATGTCAGTAGGTGTAAATAGAACTTGCCTTATTTGTGCAGACTTCTCAAATATATGAAATTGTTTATCCTGGTTGGCAAGGGTCGAGGGGTTAGAAAAAATAATAATGCTATATGGAGCTGGCTGTGACTAGTCTTAGACCTATAGTAAGCTATTTATTGATATCCAGCCTTCCTACCTAAGGGAAGGAAGGAGTTGCCTGTATTAAAAAGGAAGCAGGTAGTCTACTCATTTAAAATAGTCTTCATTTCCTGGTGTTTAACCTGGCCATAGTGGAAGTTTTCACAAAAAAAGGTGAAATTAGGCCAGAAATGTAGACCAGAAAGACTGTATTTTTAATTTGCATTTTCTATATGGAAAGCTGTTCTTTGTTTTGTACACTGTGCATGAGAACACGGGACTAAATGCATTGCTTGTGTCTGAAAAATACAAGAGGAGGCCAGTAGAAACAAAAGTTTATCTTAAGCTATCTGTGTTACAGTCTCTCCGTAATCTTTTAAATCATGGTGTTTTCTGTCATATGAATATCTTGTGAATATGTTGAAAATACTGAGAGAGACCAGGCAGGCTTGAACAAGTGACAGAAAACAGTATGACATGTGGCTGAAGGGCTTAGGTTCTGCTCCTTGTTGCTTAACAGTAAATATAGAGATGCTTGCACTAGAACTATTTCTACAAGGAATATATATTGGAAAAACTTGTAGAAAGCTTTAGTGAGTATATTGGGTATATAAGTTGTAGAGTATCTTTTATTTCCATAAGATTTTTTTTTTTCCATCTCTCACTTTATAAAGGGATAATGGGAGCTGTACATAAGATACAAAGAGGCTCGACTGAGGGATGTAAGTCTTTACTGGTCTCATATTACAGCCTTGTCTCTCTATTCCTCCCTCCCACTCTTACCAGTATCAGATTTTTCAAAAGATATGTTGCTTTCTGACAATAACTTCATGATCTAGGTAAGAAAACAAGCAGTGAAAGAAGTGACCAGCATAGTCTGGCTGTGTAAAAAATTGAAATGGAACAGAATGAGCAACGACATTGGCAATATTTTTTCAGATAAAGATGTAATTTTACTTGTCTCAGAGGATTGTTTTTCGCCTTTTCCAAAGAAGATCCATGCAAAGCGTTAGTCGTTTCAAGTTTGGTTTTGGTTTTTTTTTTTAAACCAAAGGAATGAAAAATCCTTACTGAGAAATACTTTGTATGTCCAATTCAGAATGTCTTTGTGCAAGTAATCTTTAATGGTTTCTTGTCTCTGTTCTGTGTTTTGCTTTTGTCACTTTGAATTTCCATACAGCATTGCTGGAGGGGGAGAGGGAAAATCATCTTAT
Organism: Todiramphus chloris collaris; assembly: GCA_025345505.1. Classification (NCBI taxonomy): domain Eukaryota; kingdom Metazoa; phylum Chordata; class Aves; order Coraciiformes; family Alcedinidae; genus Todiramphus; species Todiramphus chloris. The sequence goes on along the minus strand of JANVCC010000017.1, from coordinate 21,360,359 downwards.
TGTTTGTATGTGTTTGGCTTTCCTCAAACACTTGTAACACAACCCTTTTCTGACATTGAAGCAGGTGGGTTTTTTTCTGAAATCGAACCATACTTTTGAGAGAGATTTTTTTTTTTGTCTTAAAGGCATAAAAAGCATTATATGCCTTTTGATATGGCTGTAATACATTTTCAGCTTGAGCCCTAAGAAAGCTGTGTCACTGCTTTGTATGCAGTGCAATGACAGCATGAAGTATGGTACTTTGAATGCATACATATTTCAGTGAAATTAAATGCTATTTTTGGAAATAACGTTTTGAAATAAAATAATTAATGAATACATGCATACAAAATAAATTCTAGCAATTACATGAAACTTTGTGGCAAGGAATGGAGCAGTACATGTTAAAATATTCTTTTAATAAAAAATTGCTCAAGGAAGAAAAGTCGGAGGTGACTACTTAGCTGAGATGGCTTGTTTGATACAGCTAATTCAGAAGTATGTTTCAAAACCTGAAAAATAAATTTAAATTGTATCATGTTTATGTAGCCATAATGTAATCTAGAAATAATTTCTGCTCTGATTCTCATTTATCAGCAAAAATTTATTTTGTATCTGTTAACTTCATGTCACAAGGAAAACCTGGAATGTTTAGGTATGTCGTGAAAGGACACCAGCTTTGTTATGCGTTTGTCTGGTTAAGGTCTTACAGATAATTTAAATGTGTATAAAAAAGTATAAGATGAATACTGTAATGTTTGTGTCTGTGTATATAGCAAGTTGTTGAATTTCAAAACTCTTAAGGAATAGCTGTAATCTGCAAATAAGTAGGCACAATATAGTGAAACCAAGAGAGGGCATAGCTCATGGCAAATCTTTCTTGAAAACTGGATCTCATAGATTCACAGTGCTAGACCGTTAATTTAAATCTATTTTCATTGTTTCCTAACTTCTTTGAACAATTTTAAGAAAACCCATGAGTGTTAAGAAAATAGCCAGTCTTGCTTCATGATACCTTCCTTTTTTATGGAAACAGCTCTAGAGAAAAATTTACTGTATTGATCTATGGAGACACTTGTTCAGTCATCCCTTCCCCAGCTGCCACAAGGAAATACTGTCGAAATTGTTGAAAATACAGCTTTTATCCCACCTGCACCACCAGGCCAATATAAAGAGCACTTGATTGGTTCTAAGTGAAGCCCCCAGGCAAAATTGGTTACATTTCTTTTTCATAGTACAAAATTCTATTTGATCTTTTCTCAAATTCAATAAGTAAACTGAAGTAAAAAAATGCGTACTTTCCTGTTCTATCATGTATATGCCCATCATTTCAGGCAGGTCACTTTGCTCACTTTTGGTTTCTCAGTCCCTAACCTAACTATGTATTCTGAGATCATATTCCTGACAATGTAACTGCAGCTAGGGATGTAGCTTCCACTGTCCTGTTGGCTTTATGTGAGGAATAGCATACACTGAATACTGTCTTCTTTCATAAAAACTGGTAGCATGAAGCCATGTGGTGAATTCAACAAATTATTTAGGGAAAGTTGTTAGCCTTTATTTTTAGCTTTTCTGAGGCTTTTCTAAAGTAAAAAGAAAAGAAAAACCCCAAACCAATAAAAAAAAACGCAAAACAACAAACAGAAAACCCAACAAGAACCATCAGCTGTAGTTTGAAGTCCAGCAGGTATCCTCTGCTTGTTTGTGAACCCATGCTGCTTGGCTGGGCTGATATGTATCTAGAGTTACATATGTAATATGCTAATCGTCAGCAAATTTTGCAGTGCATTAGTGGGTCTTGGATTTTCTAGTGATTTGAACAATTTTCTATACTAAAACCTGAAAATTGGTGGGTGAAATATAAAATTGTCAGAAGTTCTGCCCGATTACGTTCTTGAGTACATCTTAAATGTTCTATATCTAAAGATATATAATTGGGAGGTAAATGGCCAAAATATTTTCTCTAGTCTTTCTGACTGTAGTGAGAATGATTACTTGAAGGGAATAATGCCAATTAAGTCAGTGCATTTTGTGGATCTTCTGACTTCTCTTAAAGCTATTCCTTTAAGGCATGCCCCGTTCAGAAGTACAAGGGGAGAAGAATGTGAAAGATTAACTAAATGTGCAGAAAAAGCATTTTCTGCTACAACTGATTTTTCAAAAAATGTCGTAACATTCAGTTACAGTCTAGTTTGTTTCCCTATTATGTTTTAAACATCAACAAACATCTTCTTTTAAGCTTGTTTTCTCAGTAATACAAGGTGGGGATTTTTTGGGGGTTTGGTGGTGGGTGGTGGTTTTTTGTTGGTTTTTTTTTGGGTGATTTTTTTGGGGTTTTTTTCCTATCTACAAACATGCAAACAAAAAATATGAAGGCCTCACTGGACAGGTGTTCTCTAATCTTACAGATTTTGGAAACTTTTTTATAAATCACTTGCTACTTATAGCAAAGGTGTCTTTAGTACTAATTCTCAAACTCCTATGTTTTTTATCTGAGAAGAGATACTTTGCTTCAGATTTCAAAGCTATTGTCTGATTGGCAATTGATTGTTGGGCTTTATCTAAACCTGCTGAGTGTTTTTTTCCTTTCACCCATTTCTCAGTTGTGTTGACACTATTTTAATGTACAGGTGAGTTGAGATTATCTTTAGGTTACACTTGTAAATATAGCCTGTCCTTTCATCAGGATACTTTCAGTATTGTGCCCTAGCCTTCACATTAGTTGCAGTCTTCACATGCATACCCATACTGGTAGCACCATCTTCAGTTACTCAAACAGGGACCTGCTTCATAAAGTTGTTAAGTTTATGCTGTGCAAAATCATTCCATTTGGGATTTTTATTTCATAGTCTAGAAAGTGTGATCTCAGAAGTTATTAGTGTCTGTTATTGTAGATGAGTGTTAGAAGGTAACGCTCTTTCAGAGACTGGTTCTTAATTACAGTGTTTCTTTATGCTATTCTGGTGGTGTAAACAGTTTTAAAAGTATTTTAATAATATGCAAGCATTATGTTGCTGTTACATTTTTGCTTGCTCTTTTTTTTGTACTCTGAAATGTGAATAAAGGTCATTCAAGGATCAGGTTTAAGATGGTTTAAAACCAAATACATATAAAACATTTGTATGCATAATGTCCATGTGAAGAAATTGCAAATCTATGCTAAATTTTAAGATCTGATTTAGTGAGCATTCCAAGATGAAGTATTTTTGTGGAAGCAGCACATCTTAGTGATTTTAAATGAATTCTGATTTTTTTAACATCATGCAGGTGCAGTCACCCTCCATCTGGCAGATGCATTACATGTTGCAAAAAGTCGAGAATAAGTGTTTGAAAACTGTGTGAGACTTGGTTTCTATTCCTGTGAGAGGGAGAGAGAACACGAGGGCAGTTACTGACTTGAACAGGTCAGAATTATATCTTCAGAAGCTTTTGCTCATTAACACTTACCTTTTGTGCACCTTCATTAGCAGATCTCATTTACAGACAAGCAAGGCTTTTCAATTTTCACCACACTTTTTCTGTTCCGTGACTGAAGAGTTCTTGTCTTAGTTCAGTATACTGACTGATGGTCATAAGTAGTTCGGTCAATCACTAGGCAGATGTGACTTCTTAAAAACTGCATCTTTAGTAGTGTGACAAAGTATAAGAGACTACTGATTTCTATCTGTTTTTTCTAAAAAAAGCAAAAAAAACCAAAAAAAAACCAACCCCAAACCAAATTTGCAAGCTTAGACATTCTTTTCCACATAGCAAAAAGAAAACAAATTAAAAAATAAATTTAAAAAGCCACTAAAAAAAAAACAACAAACCACAAACCCACAAAAAAAACCCCAAACAACCAGAAACTCCCAACAGTACAAAAGAATCTTGCCTTTGGCATCCTGGTTATGATAGGCTGGAATGAGTAGGGATCTTCCAACAGATTATGCTGCCATAATAAAAATATTATGCTAGCAGTTTGGAAATATGCTAAAATTAATACATATCACTTTCAAGTAAGTGTTTGGTTAGAGTCTTAAATAAACCAGTCACCTTCCTTCATTTCTCATGGAAAAGTGTCTTAAAAAACCAAAAAGAATCCCCCCCCCCCAACCAACCCCAAACTAAAACAACAAAAAAGAAACACAAAAATTAAACCCCCACAAAAACAGAATCCCAACCCTGTAAATAACAATGAACAAGTTGAAAAGAGAGGGGAAAAAAGCCTCTGAAACAATGAATACACAAAGTAGGTAAATGGGGGATGTTCTTCTGATATACAGACTAATTCTCTTTATAAGAACATAAATATTCATGAACCACTGAGTATACTTCTTTTAAAACATACTTTGCAAAGCAGCAGTTTCATTCTTTTGAATATCAGTATATATCAAAGCTAGTTTTCTAATTAAGAAAAGTCAATTTTTTGTAAGATGAAAATAGAGTAAATTGTTTTTACTTTGTAGAAAGTGTTTGTAGTACTTTTGTCTATTTGATAGTAAGCAAAAGGAAAATTAAACAGAATGTAAATGTACTGTTTAATTTGGCATAGTTCAAAAAAGAATTTGAAACTCTTGAAGCTTCCCCTTTCGTCCTCACATTGTACAAAATATGATTCCACAAGGAGGTTTTGTCAGGCTTGTATATTTTCCTAGCTTTTGACTTTGGATGGTGTTGTGCTTTAACCACTTAAATCTTTGTCTGATTAATGAGTATCCCTATCTGAATTACTGTTTGATGTTTTTACGAACAGCAGCTTGTTTTAACCTGAGTTATTCAATAAAAATTTCTCCTAAAACCCCAGCAAATCAAACTGAAACACTGTGTTAGCTTAAGTGGAAATGCTAAGAAAGTAACACCTAATACTATGATGGGTTCTGCTTTGGCTTTGGTGGTTTTGCTTTGTCTTTAGAGGTAGAAAACATTGAGACAATATTTGCGTTACCAACTAGACATAGATCTTGTCACTCTTTACCAAGATAGTATCTTATGCAGAGTTACTCTGCTGTTCAATGCCTAAAGTGGGACTATGGGCTACCAATGAGAGCAACGTGACTCTTTTCTCAGTGGCATGTTGCAGTTTTGTGGATCAACGGCTACTCTTGAAGGACTCGCAGCAGTTTCTGCTGATTGCTGTAAGCAGTCCAAGTGGGCTAGACTGGACTTGTGCAGAGTTATTTATCTTCTTCCTACGAGGCAGCATGGCAGCGGCTGATGGTAAGCAATACCTGAAAGCTGTAGGAAGCAGTGGCTGCTTTTATCTCTCAATCCCTGTGACCGGCAGGGTAGTCCAATCTCATGTAGCCCTAAACTCAGCAAGTGCCTCTGCCTCTCCTGGTACAGCAACTTAGCTTTGTTATGAACATAGTTTTCTGGTTTCTGCTGGGATGAATCACCTTTTATTTCTCCTTTCATCAAACTGTGTTGTTAAATAGCTTCAGTCACAAACTAGTTGTCAGCTGGTAAACTCAAGCATGCATAGCTGGGGTATATTTTGAGCCTTTTTACAGTTCATGCAACATATTGCTGTCTGAAAATGGTTTAGTATGAGCATTTGAAAGTAGTGGTACGAAGTGTTTGGTTTTCTTGTTGTGCACACTCAGAGTCCTTTGTCTCTATACATACAATTCTTTTCATGACTTTTCTTATTTTGCGTATCACATTTAGTTTAATGACTGCATAGGAAAACAGATTGGCTAACAGATACATCCTATCTTAGGATTGTTTTAAACTATTTGCAAAGCACATGATTCTCAAAATATGGATCCTCTATTCATATTTTCCCCAGCATGTTTGACTTTTACAGATGACTAATTTCATTCATCCCACAGCAGTAGCCCTGAACCAAAGGGGATAGTTGGCCAATCTTTTTCAGTGTCAGTAGTTGGCATTTATTTTCATCTGCTATGTATTAAAAAAAAAACCCAACAAAACACACACCAAAAAAAAACCCAAACACAACCAACCAACAAATCTGACTTAACCTTAAATTGTCACTGCATGGTTATTTAGCATCAGCCTCCTACAGTCTTTTTCTTTGAGGTAGAAGTACAATAAAAATTTAAATGTCTTCCTGCTAAGTAGTGGAATTGAAGTAGCTGTAGAAAGAAAATGTACTCTGCTGAACAGTAGGAATGCCAGAGGTATGCGCTTTTTTTTAATTAGCTCACTGAGGCAAGTCTATTTCTTGAGAAAGATTTTAAGAGAACTCTGTAAAAAAAATCTGACTTTAAATATTTGCAACTCTTCTCATACTGGGAGATGTTCTGTATCCTAAAACATTGCTAATGTGCAATTCTGGATTATAACATTTGCCTTTCTTCTTGGCAATGGCTTTGAATTTACTATCCAGGCACTACATGCATGTTTAGATTGAACTTCTATGTACAAGTTTGTGCCAGTTACCTCTTTTCCTGTCACTGGGCACCACTGAAAAAACATTGGTCCTGGTTGTTAAAACACTTGAATGAACACCTTGAAAAGTTGTCTCTATCTTACTGATCTGTATTTATGGTCAGACTTGATATGAAGTAAATATTCTTGCATATTGGAAGTATGGCTCAAATTAGATGTTAGTTACAACTAAGATTTCAACTGCTGTGTAGATTGTGTTTAGAAACAAGTAGACCTTTTGATTACCCCTTATATAAATTTGTATTTTTTTCTTTTTTAAATATATATTTATATATATTAGAGTATACTTAAGCTCAGGAGAGGTGTGCTTCTGGACCTTGTACTAATGAACAGAGCAGGTGGGGTTGGAGGATGTGAAGCCTAGGGGCAGCCTTGGCTGCAGTGACCACAAGATGGTGGAGTTCAGGATCATGAGAGGAAGGGGCAGGGGAGTAAGTAGGGTTGCAACCCTGGCCTTCAGGAGAGATAACTTTGATCTTTTCAAAGACCTACTTGGAAGAATCCTATGGATTAGAACTCTAGAAGGTCAGGGGGCCCAAGAGAGCTGTTTAATATTCAAGCACTACTTCCTCCAAGCTCAAAATTTGTGCATTCCTATTAGTCAAATATCAAGTAGAGGAGATGCGACCAGCATGGCTGAGCAAGGATCTTCTGGGAAAAACTCAAAATGAAGAAGGAAGTTTGCAGTATGTGAGAAAAGGGACCTGGCTACTTGGGAGGAACTCTCCTCCTCTGGAGACTTCCAAAACTCATCTGGATGTGCTCCTGTGCAACTTGCTTTATCTGCTTTAGGAGGCAGGTTGAACTAAATGATTCCCAGAGGTCCCTTCCAACACCTACCATTCTGTGGTTCACCAACTTCTGATTGTTTGGGTTTTTTTTTGTTTGTGGGTTTTTTTTATTTTACATCAGAGGAGGATAATATGGGCAACCAAAGCCTTGAGGCTGAGCACATCAGAAAGATAAGTGTCTAGACTCTAAGAACTGTGTCACAGTGTCCAGTTACTACTTGCTTCAGCTGTTGAACTGGCTGTTTTCCATCTCTTTGAGGAAAAGGTGGTGTAGCTAGCAGTATGATGCAGTGCCTTTTCAAAGACTTTTACAATAACCACAGGATTCTGTTTCTGAAAACACACTAATAAGTGTCCAGAACCACTGCAAACAATGGCAAATGAGAGTTGTTTAAACTTGTGAAGGTTTTGAGATGTTTTTTAAAACAAATATTTTTTAGGAAATTTATAAATACCTTCTCAGCATGACAGGGTTGAGCCATCCTCAGGTGGAGGGCAGGAGGCATATGGCAGAAGGAAGCTTTAATGTAGGCTCAAAATAGTGATGCATGATTCCAGGAGGAATCTTGGGGACTGTACTACTTTTTTGAAGATATTATATATGACTGTGTTCAGAGCTGCAACTAGATGTATTCTCTGATGGCTGATTTGTAGTGTTTCAAGAAAGCAAGACTTTTTTTTTTTTGTTTCTTCTTTGGCATAAGGATGATCAGCCTGATTTGCAGACAGTGGAATGAGTTCCAAATCAATGCTTTATCTGCCTTTTATTTTTCCTTGTTGCATCAGTTCTGCATATGAAGTGTGTGTTATGAGATACAAATATTTGTAGTCCCAGTTTCCCAAAATAGATGCTATGCAGGTGGACTCTGCATTTGTGTAGTTTCTGAAGACAAGAGAGATGATACTCTTTGTGCGTCATTTTTATGTTTTTGAGGATTTCATGACTGGGCCATCTGCAGTCAGGCTAATAGGGATAAGGTGGATGTCTGTGCATATACAAAAAAAATTAACCTTAAAATTAAAACCACTAAGTATTTGAATGTGACTTCTCCCTTATGCAAGCGTACTTTCTGGATTTACCCCAACCCAGATAAGACCATTTAATTTTAATGTTATTGTTCTGATGTTCTCCTTTATCTTTCACTACTACCCATTTCTCCATCCTTATATCTCTTTTTCAAATGACTTCTCCATAACCTGCATGGCTTCTTACAATACACTTTCTTCTGTTTTGTCTTTTGACTCTGACTCTAGACTGCACTTTCTTCTTTTTTACTTTTTACATTCTGCATTGTGCTCCTTCTTTCACAGAATGCTCCCCCCCACATCTTACCAAACAGTAAGTTGCCAGTTCTATGAAACAAGACTCATGTATTTTCCTGTTTGCTTGAAATAGTTGTACAAAACTGCATAGAGACATAATACTGTGTTAATCTTTGTTAATGAAAGTAAAAGGCTTTATTTTCTTTGGAAGGGTTATAACATTTGAAAAGTTAAAGGTTTCTCTGTTGGTATCTTTGAAGGTCACTTCATTAATATTTATATGTTCAAGAGTCCTGACATTTGTCACTTAGGATGTTTAAAAAGTCTTCTGTTTCAAATAAATGAGAAATTTAACAACTTCCTTTAGGTTCAGCTAGTATGAAGCTTCCAAAAATATCTGACACTGTGCAGTCTTGCATAGAGTTGTGTTTCCAGATGTCTTTGGTGCTTGCCAGTTTTGACATCTATTGTAGTCCTCTGTAGTGTAATTAAGTTTCTGGTGGATGTCCAGACTCCAAAGGAAAGCTGGTAGGTGTGTGTGTGTGTGTATATATATATATTTTTTTTTTAATAGCTGCTTTTTTAATTGATTCAAACTTAAATTTAAGTGAGCTTTTGGAAGTGGTTAACATGTATATTGTGCATGTACATGTAGAACATAGTGTAAATTCACAGTATCAAAGTTAGTCTCTTTTTTATGAAGATGCAGCTAACAGAAAAGTAGTAAAATGAGAACTGTTTCAGTGTAACACCAACACAAATAGTTTATTATTCATTTTTTTGAAATATGGTATGAGAGCATAGAGTAATTTTTAAGTCTGAAATATATTATTCTACACTGGGCAGGTGGGTGCTGAAATGTAAACTTTCAGGACTGGAAGTTTTTAAGAGTATGTTAGTAAAATAACTATCCTCTGAGGGTCCCTTCTAGTCTAAATAACTTCTCATATTATTCTTTTCTGGTCTGTTAATATGAACTGCAGAAACTTGAGCTCTGCTCACTGAAGTATTCAAGGGAAAACATTAATCTGCCCCTAGGAACTGAATACTATTATTAGTGACACTACTAATATTTCATTGATTGATCTTTTGATGGAACACTACAAATAAGCAAATGAAAGCATTATATATTCCAGATAAATATTTTTTCCATGTAAATATAGTTCTACTAAATATGAACATGATGTCATAACCACCATGCATTCTGCTAATGTTAAAAATGCCACAGTCTGCCCACTATGTCTGTGCCTAGACTTCTCTATGTAAGCAAGCTCCTCAACCATCTAGCCTTTCCTAATATAGGTATACAGAGTTGATGGTTCTGAGCAGAATTGCTTGTTTTCTGTTTGTATTTCTTAGGAAGTAAGAATAGAAACCAATTTTCAGAGGTCTTGAAATGTTTTGAGTTTTATTCAGACCCATTGTAGACAGATAAGTGAAAGGAGGAGAGTCATCTGCAGAATCTTCACGTTTGTGACAAGCAAGTCTCCTACACCCCAGCTGTGTTCTCAAACTCTTTGTATCCATAAGCAGTTTCTGTGACCCAGTTGTGTTGGTCTCTTTTTTTTAATATAAAAATCTCAAAAGAAGAGATGGAGTGTATATTGTCCCAATTAAGATTTTGACAGAGCTGATGTTCCCCAACACACAATGAAGGTTTCACAACTACCAGTAAAAAGCAAAAAGCTGTGGTTCATATATCTTAAGGATAACATTCTTAAAATTTATTTTGGGTTATCTTGAAGAGCTTTTTTAATGTCATTTTATTTTTTTTTTTCTCATTTTCTTCAGACAGTCATAGAATTTGGAAAAAAAAAAAAAAGCAATTAGTATTGAAGTTTGAAACATGTGATGTTACCATCACTATTTTCTTTAGAATTTCTCTGGGCAGACCAGGGGGCCTAAAGCCTCAGTAGGAGAATGTTTGCTATATAAAAGCTTGGATATTCAGATGATGCGTTGAAAGTGCTATCTATCTATGCTGTGTGAAAATGTAGTACAAGCTTCCATCTTAGATTTATGCATAAAGTATAGTCTTTAAGAGGAGGGAAGAAAAAGAAAAAAAAAATAAAATTACCCTTTTTATGTCCTGAAAATGAGTGGAGGCTGGTGGCATGTTAAGAGGAAGCATCACTTATTCTTCTTTTATTCTTTGTTCCTTTTTGAGGCTTTTAGCTAATGGTTGGACATTGCTTTTAGCCACTGTTCGAAAAAGGAAACTAAATGAAGACTTCATTCTGATTCAATAGGGTTTACTGTATTAGGAAATGAGACTGGAATGTCATATCTGAATAGTGTTAAAACCATGATTCCAAACACTTTGCTATGATAACAGTTAAGGTTGAGAAGTGCTAAAGAAAAGAAAGGCCGTAAAAGCAGAAGTCATTATAGCAACAATTTTCATTTCGTGCTATATAAATTAAATCAATATTACTCTGGTGGAAGAACAAGAAACTACATTTCTAGATAAACTGAAAGATTTCTTCGTGGAGGAACAGCTCAGACATCCCAGGGAATTCCTCAAAATTTCATTCTGTAGCTTCCCTGGTCCTTCTGGCAGTTACTGTGGATAGAGTATTGTATCCCTTGTGTGACCTAGAGTAAACATTTTAAGAACTGAATAATTTGCTATGTCATTGATACTTTAAAATCATGCTGCTTTTTTTGGGTTTTTTTGGTTTGTTTTTTTGGTTGTTTTTTTCCCCTCCCCATTCATGACTGTATCACACCAGAGGAGATGCACTCTTTGGTCCTTTAATACAAGTGAGGTTAAGAATCCCCTAGGAAATACAGAAGATCTAAGATTCAAAATAAGTACAGTGTTTACCCTACTTTTTATCATATCATAGACTAGAAGAAGAAGATATCTGATATTTTCAGAAAACTAGAGAAAAGTACTTTCCTCACAGAATGGATTTTATGAACACCTCTCTTTTTACCACTTCCTCATATGTGATATTTCCTCCAGCTTGTTTTTTTATCCAAGAATTACAATATAGTTGTCTGAATTGATTTTTGTTAGTCTTTTGGGGACCAATGTGTCATTGAATACCAGTGCTACAGAGATTCAAAAAATATGAAGGTCTCCCATTCTTCCAAACCAGGTGTTTCAATCAGAGTCCATTTGGAATTTCATTTCATTATATTGTTGCATGGATGACAAGATTAAACAAATGCTTGTAATGAAGCTCATTCTCTCATAATTTGAAGGCAGTATAGAGTTCCTTATTTGATTTTGGTAGTATGAATGTTAAGTTTAATTACTTAAGGGGCTGCAGAAGATTCTGTAGAAACATGAGTTAAATACAAAGTATTAAAATTGCTCTAATATCCAACAGCTGCACAACTACAGAAAATATTTTTTGAAATGTTTAATTTTTGAAATAATGGTAAATATCCTATCTAGATCTCATTTACACTGATTCCATTTCACAGAATCACAGAATCACTCAGGTTGGAAAAGACCCGTGGGATCACCATGTCCAACCATTAGCCCTGCTCTATAAATTCACCCCTAGACCACATCCCCCAACACCACATCCAAGCAATGTTTAAACACATCCAGGCATAGTGACTCAACCACCTCTTTGGGCAGCCCATTCCAATATCTCACCACTCTTTCTGTGAGCAATTTTTTCCTAGTGTCTGGTCTAAACCTACCTTGTTTCAGCTTTAGGCTGTTCCCTCTGGTTCTATCCCTAATTACTTGAGAGAAGAGACCAGCACCAGCCTCTCTACAATGTCCTTTCAGGTAGTTGTAGAGAGTGATAAGGTCTCCCCTCAATCTCCTCTTCCTCAAACTAAACAGGCCCAGCTCCTTCAAACGATCCTCATATGATCTATTCTCCAATCCCTTGACCAGCTTTGTTGCCCTCCTCTGCACCCGCTCCAGCACCTCGATATCTCTCTTGTACTGAGGTGCCCAAAACTGGACACAGTACCTGAGGTGAGGCCTCACCATTGCTGAGTACAGGGGGACAATCACCTCCCTACTTCTGCTGGTCACACTATTTCTAATACAGGCCAGGATGCCCTTGGCCTTCTTTGCCACTTGGGCACACTGCTGGCTCATATTCATTTGCCTGTCTATTAGAACCCCCAGATCCCTCTCTGCCAGACAGCTCTCCAACCACACTTCCCCAAGCCCATAGCTTTGCATGGGGTTGCTGTGGCCCAAGTGCAGGACCTGGCACTTGGCCTTGTTGAAACTCATACCATTAACAGTGGCCCAGTGATCCAGTCTATCTAAGTCTCTCTGGAGAGCCTCCCTATCCTCATGCAGATCGACACACCCGCCTAACTTGGTGTCATCTGTGAATTTACTGATAGGAGACTCTATGTCCTCATCAAGATCATCAGTAAAGATGTTAAGTAGAAACAGTCCCAACACTGAGCCCTGAGGAACACTTGTGACCTGCTGCCAGTTGGATTTAGTACCATTCGTCACTGCTCTGTGGGCCCGTCCGTCTAGCCAGTGTTTGATCCAGCAGATCGTATTCTCATCCAGGTCATGAGCAGACAGTTTTTGCATTAGAAGTCTATGGGAAACAGTGTCAAATGCCTTCAGGAAGTCCAGGTAGACCACATCCACAGGCTTTCCCTCATCCAACAGTCGGGTCATCTTGTCATAGAAGGAGATCAGGTTCATCAGGCAAGATCTGCCTTTCCTAAATCCATTCTGACTGGCCCTGATCCACTGGTTGTCCTGATTGTCTGGTTGCCCTCTATACGCCTTGTAAGAGCACTCAAGATGATCTGCTCCATGACCTTCCCTGGTACCGAGGTCAGACAGACAGGTCTATAGTTACTTGGATCCTCCTTTCTCCCTTTCTTGTAGATGGGCGTCACATTTGCTAACATCCAGTCCATTGGGACCTCCCCAGTTAGCCAGGACTTCAGATAAATAATGGAAAGTGGCTTGGCAAGTACATCCACCAGCTCTTTCAGCACCCTTGGGTTTAACCCATCCTGTCCCATAGATTTGTGTGCATCCAAGTGGCATAGAAGGTCCCTGACCACCTCCTCTTTAGTGGTGATAACCTCATTCTGCTTTCCCTCTGTGTCTCCCAGCTTATGAGGCTGGATGTCCAGGGTATAGCTTGTTCCACTACTGAAGACTGAGGCAAAGTAGGCATTCAGCACCTCGACCTTCTCCTCATCTTTTGTTACTAAGTTTCCCTCTGCATCCAACAAATCATGGAGATTTTCCCTAATTCTCCTTTTGTCGTTAATGAATTTATAGAAACATTTTTCATTATCTTTAACAGCCGTAGATAGGTTAAGCTCTAGCTGTGCTTTTGTCCTCCTAATCTTTTCCCTGCATTGCCTCACAACATTTTTATAGTCTACATAACAGACCTGTCCTCTTTTCCAAAGGTCATAGACTCTCCTTTTGTTTTTGAGGTCTAACCAAAGGTCCCTGTTTAGCCAGGCCAGTCTCTTTCCCTGCCTGCTTGTTTTTCAGCAGGTAGGTACAGCCTGCTCCTACGCCTTTAAGACGTTTGTAATGTGCAGATTGTTGCATTGTCATCATTGTTCACAATGGTAGTGAAGTTAAATTAAGATCAGTTACAAATTCTGGAAGAGTTGATTATTTGACTTATATAAATTGTCATTAATCTTTAACACAAATATGTTAAAGTGGAACTATTGAAATTGTTTCAATGTGTCCCATCTCCATCTCATCGGCTTTAAATAGGGTCTTTTTATAGTATTCTAGATTGTTTAAAAACTCATTCAGGCCTATGCACCTAACTAAACTTCTTAGCTTTGATTTATTAAATAAACTACTTGCTCTAAACTTAATGTCATACTTCATTCAAAATACAAGTAAACCAAAATAACAGACATCTTTTGACACTGTCTGCTGCATCTTTTAAATATGCCTTTAGTTCTGATTCACCTGAATTTAGTAAAGCCTTCTCTGAGAGCCAATTGCTAGTAAGGATGTCTAAAGAACAGAGATCAAGAAAACTTTAATGATATGTGGGGCATAGTTTCAAAGCAGTCATCATCAGCGTAACTGTGGTGTAAATGCACTTCTAGCTTAATAAACAAGTGTGATGCAGATTTTCATTATAGTAATAGAACATTAATTTATTTGTTGGAATTGTGATCTTGAAATCTTGTACATAGTAAAGTTGTCCAATAAGCACAAAATATAGCAAATAGCAAACTTGAATACATTCACAGATGAAATTAGTATTCATTGCAGTTCAGTGATTGGTCTTTGTTTTCGTTCTCTAATCAAAATTTTGGTTAATTTCAGCTTTGTTCTCTGCCTCCCCCATATTAGTTCAATTGTCTTGATTTGCATAATTTGTACCAGCTGGCTTCCTCTCAATCTGTAGTTTGGACCTTTACATCAAACAGCAAATTAATTGCAGGAAAAGAAATCCCAATAGTACTTCTATGCTTAGAGAGTTTCGCAGTTATCAAGAAAAGAATGTTGCTGATCCTTGTCAGAAATGAGAAGTGGAGTGTGTTGAAGGTGGCAGCACATGTTTCCCAGGTACCATTAGTTATCTCTAGAGGCAAGTGTTGGTCAGTTACCTGTACCTTCCCTTTCCTGGACCCTTCCCTCATTTATTGTAAAGTTAAATGAGGGAAAAAAATAACAATTTAAACAACAACCAAAAAAATAGTAGTAGTGAGATGTGTATTTATGTTAAAAGATGCATAGCCTTAATGTATCTCAAGTGCAAAAGCAATCTCTGGAGTTTATTGGAAGGCCAGGTTGCATCCTAAATGTTAGTTCCTTTTACCTGTAGCACATCTTACAACCAACCAGGACTGGCTACTTGAATGTTCTGTCATTATTTATCAACTTTTTTTTTTCTCAAAAGGGAAATCAAGGCACCCTTCTAAAATCAAGCAGCACATACAAAAAGCTCATAAGTATGTTGTCCAGAGATACCATAGAAACATGTTTCAAGTATGTAGAACCTTAGCATGCTTTTCAGGCATGAGGAAGTAATTTAGTCTTCAATCAAGTTACTCCACTACATTAAATTCCTTTTTTCTTAGTGACCATTAGTAATGGCTAGAAAAATAACATTGCTTTTGTGTTTTGCTGCACTTCTAGTCTTAGAAAACGACCCATAAAACAACAAAATGCAACATTCAAACAGCTGTGGTGGGATGTGGTGAGTGGAGGTGGGTGAGTTGGTATATGGTATCAGCATGAAGGAGAGATGCTTATGGTGAAGTACTTTATTGAACTGTTGGGCTAGTTTAGTATAATTTATTTGCTATCTTCTATTACTTATTTCCCCTGTTTTTTATGTTTTTCTTGAACAAACAAGTACAATTTCCTTGGCTAGCTTTTCAAGATATGTATCATCTCTGATTTTTTGATGTTTTTTGCTGTCTTTAAATGAGCAGTTGATACTTTGCCCAGCTCTTAAGACAATATTGAATTTGGTTAGAGACAGTGTCTGTTCTGTGGCAGTATCTTTCCTCATTTTCTGTACTGTATTGTTAATGCAGTTTAAGAGCTCGGTCCAGCATTATTCCAAGGTCATTTTCAAAGTCTTGCCATGATTCTGATTCTTTCATATTTGTTTCTGGTTTTGAGCTGTATATGAAATTTAGTGGTTTATCTTTTGAACAGGAAATTTAATTTGCAACTTCTCAGTTTGTTTACAAAACGGATACCACTGTAAAGACTCTTCTAAATACATATGCAGCCTTTCTCTTCTGTTCTCTGTTCATTTCTTTGTTCCTGTGAAGCATGGAAATACACAAAAATCGCTTTGAAAATCTAAATTCATAGCTGTCACTGCTGACCGTATCCTCCGGGCCTTCCAGGCAGCATGAGCTGTGTGAGACAGCAGATGGTGTCTGCATATGCAGGGTATCCTTCCAGGAAACAGTGCTTGCCTTCTCCCAGTGTCCCTGCCCTTCCTCTGCATGTATATCTCCAGCTTATTAACAAAACTTGAGTAACTGTTTGGAGAAATGTTTGGACCATTTTTTTTTTTTTAAATAGAAATGCTCTTTGAGTTTGATCACATTACTTCCCATACATATTTCCAGGTATGCCATTTCTTGCCTTTGTTTTATGGTAAGTGGGTGTAATGTGTAGTCTCTGAAATACTTGTGATGAATCAACTACCACAGGTTTTGAAATGTGTGTTTATCTTTCAAGGTACTTAGCGCATTTTAGTCTTGTGTAAAATGTATAGTCCAAAATGACTGAGAGTCTTCTAGGCAGTGGGTTATAGCACAAGTTAGAACCATTAAGTCCATTTGAATTTGTCTCAAACTGTAATAATGACAGTATATAAATCAAGAAAATTGTGGATACGTGGAAGTCATTCAAAATACAGAGCCCCAAATGAGGTGCTGCTGCGCATCTTTAGCAGTGACAGCTGAGATTTGCTTTGTAGATTCTACACAACAGAAGCTAAGCTTTTTCTTGATAAAATTACAACCTTTCTTCTTATTTAATGGGATGTGATGTAAGTCTGAATAAACCTACTCCTTGTCTTAAAGTGAAGTCTATTCAGTAGCTGTGTGGGCTAGATAATCAGAATGAGACTGGGAAACTTGTGAAGCATTACTGCTGTAGAAAACCAGATTGAAATACCATGGCTTTTACATACACAAAAGAGACCTGAACTGCTGGTCACACAGAGGAAATCCGTGCTCAGACATTTTTCATCCCAGCCTGAAATGTGTTTCTGGTACTTAGAAAACTGTTACGTTTGGAAAAGAAACTCTTTGCAAGGTTTCTGAATTGACACATACTGTTAGGTCCCCAAGTTATCACACCCCTTACGTCACTTGTTTTCAGTATCAAATACTGAATGCATCATCATTAAGTATTGTGCTTTACTTTCCAACGGGTCTTCTGATTGTTTGAAGCTTAAATGATAAAATTAGAGTTTTCTGTCTCTGTGGTTATGTGAATGGTAGCACTGATTTCTCTAAAGAGCTCTGAAACAATGGGTTTCTACTGTTAAAGTAATGTTCTTAGGTTTCATAGTGACTCTAAAATTTGTATCTCAGTTAAATGAATTTATATTTCCCTTCTTAAGGGATGGGAATGATAATTTTTTTTAAGCATGGTGTGATAGCACAGAGGTTATAATTCATTCACCGTTTTATACTTCCTCTGGAGTCCACGGATATTTTACTCTGAGAGTTTTATTGGACAAAGAACCCTGTTAAAAAGTATGGAAGTTCTGAGAGACATTTTAATAATCACCAATTTATATAGAGAGAATTATTCTTTGGAATGTAAAACTTATACAAAGGAAATACACTTGAACATATCTTATCTCTGCAGTTTTAGTGTGTTTTTACACGTGATTTCACAGATCCTTGATATTTTTAAATCCAGGTAATGAATTTGGACATCCAGAATGGCTTGACTTCCCCAGAAGAGGGAATAATGAGAGCTACCACTATGCCAGAAGACAGTTTAATCTTACTGAGGATCATCTTCTTCGCTATAGATTCCTAAATGCATTTGATAGAGATATGAATAAAATGGAGGAAAGATTCGGCTGGCTTGCCTCTCCCCCGGTAAGCTGTATATACTAAATAAGTTTTTAGTCACCAGTTGAGTACATGTTCAGAATAACAACACTACCAAATTTGCATGCAGAAGTTTTAAGCACCACTTTATTATGCACTGTGTAATGGCCCACCATATATTTCAAGTTGTCAAAACATGTCACTTGAAATATCTTCCACAGATAATAGAAATTTCAAAGTCTCCTTTTTGCTTCATAGCAAGCTCTATTCCTATTATTTTTGCTATTTTTATTTAGTAACTGCAGTTTGGATAAAGCAGACTGTAAAATTGTCTGTAATCCAATCCAAGGATTGCTTTGGGAAAGTGTAAATCATCAGAACAATTTACTTTATATAACTAACTACCATGTTTACTAAGAAAACGCTTTCAGTAGAGTAAAGTGTATGTTATAGTCTCTCAGTCTTCAACCTGTCACTTTTGGTTTTGCCTTTTTTACCAAATATTGCACTATACTATTTATCAAAGCAGCTCAATTATTGTAATTTCTCAGTGTTTAATTATTTCAAACTAGCCGTAATCCATTTTAAATAATTTTTTTAATGGATGTCTAGTTATTTATTAAAGACTTCAGCAAATGCAACAAAAGTAGTATGTGCAGCAGTTTAATGTGGCTTAGCAAAGCTACTTCTCACACAGAATTTTAAAACAAACCAACAACAACAAAATTCCAACAAACAAAAAGCATATGCATTGCTTAATTTTCTAAATTACTAACGGTAGATATGATGCAGACGCCCATGATAAACATATTGAAGATGTGATTTGATAAAAGGCACCAATTTCTGCTGAAGCAAAGTGTTATGAAAATACCATGTTATGAAAATACCATGTTACCAGTCTTTGAGAGAGACTTTTTCAAGTGCTCTATACCTAAACATGCTTCTACCTCTTTGATCCTACATTACCTTATAGAAAGTATGCTATAATTTAGTAATCAAATTTTTTATAACATTACATAGGTAAACAAGTTCAGGTTGCATGTTAATGTCCTTATATATGTTGCTTGAATATTTTACTGTTTTATTTGTAATGAGCAATAGAAGCAGTGGGGGTTTTATCTTTTTTGTTAATTTAATTAGAAATTAAATATTTGATAGTATTGGACTTTTGTTTCTTTTTCTTTCCTAGGCCTATGTGAGTGAAAAGCATGAATCCAATAAGGTCATAGCATTTGAGAGAGCAGGTCTTATTTTTATTTTCAACTTTCATCCGTTTCAAAGTTACGTAGACTACAGAGTGGGTATTGAAACTCCAGGAAAATATCCTTTTGTTTACTGTTTTGCTTGTACAGAAAAGCTTTATAATTTGAAAACTACTTTTATTTCCATTTTCTAATACAAATGCAAACTGTACCTAAAACATAAGAAACCACTTATTTTTCAGCAATATAATCTTGCTTTATTCTTCATGTACAGCACAAAAATAATTTAGAAATTTGCCTTCTTCATAAGAGATCATTTTGTAGAAACCAAACTTGAAAATCACTATTCAGAGACAACATGTTAAAAGTTTCCTTGTGATTCGTTGTTTCTTGAAATTCTGTTGAGGCATGAAACAGTAACTCTCTCCTACTTTTTAAACTCCTATAAGTGATCACAGTAAGATGAAGCTGTGCATGTAGTCACAGAGGAAAATGCATTAGCTTAAACCTTCATCAGGAAGGTTGTACAGTTCCTGTTTTACATCAAATCAAACCTACCATCTGTCGCAGTTTAGAGTCAGGGCAGACCCTTAAACCTATAACAGACGCTCTCTGTTAACCCCCCTCCCTCCCCAGAGGGGAAGAGAAAGGGAATAAGGGAGAGAGACTTAGCGATTAGAAAAGGAAACTAGAACAGCTTTAATGAAAATGAAATTAATAATTATAATAAATGGAATATATACAAATATATACAAAACCAGTATCGAACCCAACCCCCCTGATGGTAATTACATCACCGTCACCACTGATGCTGTGTAGGCACCAGGGCAGTCCCAGGCTGGGCCCCGCAGCAGACGGGAGCTGTGTTCAGGAGCTGGATTCTGGTACCGGGTTCAGGAACACGCAGACCGGATCGAAGGCAGAACGGACAGAGTCCTCCTTGGGTGCTCCGAGGAAGGAGCCAAAAGAGGACCTGAGCCAAGCCAAGCAAGAGCTGGCAAAGCAGTCCCAAAGGGGAGAGAAGAGCCCAGAGACCCTTTGGGACCCTCAGCTCTAGACCAAATATGGTGTATATGGGATGGAATACCTCATTGGTCAGTTTAGAGTCACCCGTCCTGTCCGCTCCTCCCTGAAGGTGCAGCCTTTCACTTTCTGCACCCCCCAATGTAGTACACAGGACCCAGCAGTGGCCTTGGTCTGCATACCAATCCTTGGTAGTAACTCTAAACATAAGGTGTTATCACTGATAGAAGCAGACACTGTGAGAACAGGCTGCTAACTTCAGAAAGTGCAGTTAATTAAAAGAACCAAGCTGAAAAGTAAAATTACTGAACAGAATTAGTTCTGTTTTCACTCAAACCAGGACACCATCTTCCATGCTTCCTTCTGCTGCCTGTGTGCTGCTACTGGAGCTAGTGGCAAAGGAAGAAAGGGGTAGTATATTGGAGTAATAAAAACTTAATCTCGTGTTGAGATGCACCAATACTTGACTGTCACAGACTGCAGGTATTCACCTGTCTAAGGTGATGCTACTGTGCTCCATTTGTCTTTATGAAATTTCTCTGAGTTCTGCAAATGGAAAAGGTGTAAGTTCAGTATTAAGGACTACACCATGTTAGAGAATTAGCATAATGTCTTTTGCTTTGATACAGATATCATTAAAGCCAATCCACATTTAGTTGTTCACTTTCTGCCTTTCTTTTTCAAAGGTGCTAGAGGTTCAAGGATCAGAAATGCTTAAGAAATATGTTTTTTAAAATCTCACTCTTAATGACTTTTGCATCACTTATTTTCTCTCTTTTCTATAGCACATCTTCATCAGGATTGTATTTAATTATGATTATATATGACTGTTTTCCTAACTTCATTTTCTGGTTTGTGATAAATTGAGTACTTAGGTGGTGTTTTTTCTGGGTGTGTAAATGCCCTGCACACATTGTTACAATACTTTTAATCCTTGGCACTTAAGGCTAAAAGGGGATGAAGCTGTGCTCAGGATTATGAATAAGTTTGGGCTTTCTTTATATTTATGGGAATATTTTGACCAATTTATTGACTATTTAATATAAGCAGCCTTTTGGTTTTTTTATCACTGCTCTAATTTTTTCAGTCATTTCAGAAACATTTCATGCATCTATTTTACACTACCAGAATCTCCTTTCTCCCTATAAATTAGGCATTTACTGTTTGAATAGAATCTTAAACACATTGTCCTGTTTCAGCTGATGCTGCTCAATAGTAGCTCTTCTGAAGAAAATTGTGAATTGTGTTTTTTCCTACTTTTACTTTGCAAATCAAGGCCCCATTGGGTTTCATAAGTTGATCTGTTGCTAGTTATCTTGGCATTAAAACATCTTTCTACGGTATCTTGGCTCTAAACAGTCATTGCTAATTTTTTTTTACGCAAGCAGAAATTCAGTGGATAATGTTTGTTATTCACTTATTAGTAGATGATCATGGATTATTTACATCCTTCTTTTATTTTGGTTCACCAGAAATCATAGTGAAACTTAACTACAGCTTTAGTGTGTTGAAAACAATTAAGATATAAACAAGGCAAACAGGTGATGTTTCATATTTGTGGTTTATATCTTTTTTTTTAACATGACATCTCTTAAGTGTGCTGTATAATTTTATTTACAACATATATTATAGACAGGTTAAATTTAACTTGTTAAAGCATAAATATCTGTATTAGCTTTTCACTCACTAACCTGAAGTTTTTATTGCTAATAGAACTGCCAGTTACCAATGGTGTATTTGCTTCTAAGGCATTCTGTCTGACTCACCCATCCTTCCCCAAGCAGGCAGTTGATTTTGTGGTTTTCTGTCCGCAGTATGTGATGACCTCTGCTGCCTTTGGGAGCAGGCGGCTCTAAATGCTGCAGCTGCCGTGCTTCTCCATGAAACATAGTGCACCTTCACCTCTGCTAAGAACCTTGTTCATTTGGTTAAGGAAGCATCTTTCCTATTCAACGGTATTGTACTCTTTGCAGCTCTGAGATGAAGGAGTTCTCATAATTTAATGTTCTCACTTTGGAATCGCAAATGTAGAACCTTCCCATCAATCACCTTGTCAACAAATTTCCCCCATTCAGTTTTATTCTGTGGTGGTTCAATGCATGAACCACAGGAAATTCTTGAAAACCCTCTGAGAGGGAACTGTTGCCAATTGTCTCTCAGCCTGATTTAACCTTGGATTTTTATGTCTGAAGGTAGGATCCTTCTCTTCCTTCAGTATCCCAGATTCTGAAGATGCAAATCATTCTGAATAATACAGGCACTTAGGCAGACACCTTGCAAGAGATTGTGCAAGTTATGGTTCACAGAGCTGACCTGAAACAATCTTCAGTTTTCAGAAGCTGCAGTGTTTTGCATGGTTGTCTCTTCAGGTGAACACAGCAGTGTTTCCTTTGCCAGGAGAATTAAAAAAACCTCCTCTCAGTTGAAAGGGAAAAAAAAAAAAGTCTCAAGACACTTGGCTAGAAATGGGCATGTCTGAAGAAATTAACTGCCCCAAATTTGTAGATTTAGCTTATAAAAGCAGATTCATTAGACTTTCCTGAAACAAAATTTAACAAGTTGCAGTGGTTTCTGTTAACTATTGAAATAAAAACCGTAACATTTCCTCTTAAGTTACTGTGAATAAGGAGGGGAAAATAGGAGTGAAAAAGAAGCAAGTTTAATTTAGGTTGAAACCTTTTGAGTTGTCTCACAAGCATCTTTATTTTATTTTTCTTTTCTTTTTGACCTTTGAAATAAAAATCTCATGTTAATTAAAATCTCTTTTATCTGGGAAGCTTATTAATTATTTATATTTACAAGGTCTCCATGTGCTCATTCACTGTCCTCACATGGGATGATGCATCGGAATTTCTTTTCTAAAGGAAGTGAATCAAATAACACAACGTTCCCTGATGCCTGCACCATAATAAACTCACTTCTGCTTAGTGCTTGTTTCTGTGAAGTCCTTGGATACTAAGTTAATAAACTTATTATAATGTAATTATCATATATATACATTTATAAATGTCTTGATCATACCTAAACTTTTAATTTCTATACTGTCTAGGAGAAAGCTAAGCGGTACTGTATCTTCCAATTGCATTCTCAGTATCTTTTCATTGATAATGAAAACAGAACCTCTCTGTTATCCATTCCTCTGTTGAAGTTTCCTTCTAACCCAAGAAAACCTTGGAGTTGTGGAACTGCCATTAAGTGTATTAGAGAACTTCTGAAATCTTAGCAATAGCTGGTATATGATGTGCTTACAGGCTCATCATCCCTAATCACTTATTTTCAGGAAAGTTCATCAGTTAAACTAGACATACCTAATACTTTGTCATTAGAATGAATATTTAACTTGAGATTTAAAATATGCAAATAGTCACTGAAACACTTCTGAAACTCTCTCAAAAGCAGAATCATGTTACAGCGGTTCTTTCAACATTCTCTACTTAGCTGAGTAGTGGTGACAAAGTGTATGCCTGGTCTTACGTGACAGCAATTTTAAGCTATTGCAGCATGTGGTGAAAGAGTGACTAAAATTGCCTGACTCCTCACAAGTGAGGAATCCATGTGTAACATTTGCGATTCTGTTTGTAGCAGCACACCCTAAAAATTCTGTATTCTATTCATATCTTCCCTAGGTGCAAGATCAAAAGGCTTAAGCTAGCATGCGAGCAACAGCTCTGTTCAGATTTGGATCTACTTATTTTCTGTATTGTTTGGTAACTACTTAAGTTGTTATCAGTAAACAGAGGCTAACTTACACCTATTTCTGTGATCTAAGACTGGTAGAAATAAAACAGTGCAAAAGAAAAGGGTTGGATGATTTCCAGAGTGTGAAGAAGATTAAGGCTTGTTTTGGTACTTCAATTCAAGAAGGATTTAGCTTTATTTTTAGAAATGAAGGTTAAGGTTATCAAGTATTTTATCAGCCACAGAAGTCCATAGGAAGTACACTTTACACTCCACCTAACCAGAAGAGATGCAAATTGTGTTCATTTCTTTTAAACGTGCTAAATTTTTCTTGGCCGAGATTTCAAAGCTATTAATCAGGAATAGCTTACTTCAACAGTACTTTGCATCAAGCAAACAAAAAACTCACTAAGTTTTCTTACTGCAGATCAGTCTTCTAAAGTAGTCAAATATTTATAGTATAGAAGCAATGAAGAACTGTTCATAGCATCAGTTTTTAAATTAAACATATCTCTAAGTTAACAACCAGTATTGCCCTCCTGTTCTCTCTTTCAGCATCCTTTCTTCTTCCAGGCCAATGTCCACCAGCTAAGTTTTAGTATCTATTTCCTTTAAATACATTGGGATGTTTTAATGTTAACTAGCTTTTTTTTTTCTAACTCCTTTCCTGCAATTAGAATTTTATGAATATTTATGTTATGGAACTTTTAAACTTGTGATTTAAAAAAACCAAACTTCTCATATAAGCAGGAAATATGATCATGTGTAACATAAATCTTCAGAAGAACTTCACTTTATAAGGACTCCCTTTGGAACTAAAGCGTGAAGCAGAAGTACTTAAAAACAAGACTTTGTTGTCACTCAGGTTTGTGTGTTGGGTTTTTTGTGTGGGTGGTTTTTTTGTTTTGTTTTGGGGTTTTTTTTTTTAGAATTTGGTGAATTTTTAACTTGAATCTCTGAGGCAATTCCTGAATAAGCCTGAGGAGCAAATTGCTATATCCTTTAATATTTTTTTATTAAAAGCTTATCTCAGTGATATTGGGAGTTGTGGGAAATGTGATGATCTTTTCACTATCTAGGTTTCAGTTTGTTTAATGGATTGAATTAGTCAAATCAGTGCATGTAACATGTCATTAAATTTGCCTTTAAGTGGATGTCTTTGACTTACTAGTATATTGTAGTAATATATATATATATAACTAAGCTGTTGCCATAGATACCTGGTAACATATCTGTGAAGCTATGTTAAAAGATACTCACTGGCCTACATTTCTATAGATGGTCCTTTGTTCTGATCTCATTGAAAATGTTATTCTTCTTTCAGCTGTTCTTTATTTGTCAGCTGTTGGCGTAGCAAACCTTATTGTACTTTCATAAGAGGAATGGTCATCGGACATTACAGTCCTTCTGGTCTCACTTGGTTTGGAAACTTTTTCTAAACAGGCAGAAAGTCAATAGCCAGCTTGGAGTCAGGTTTTTCTTTTCTTTTTTTTTTTTTTTACTGCAGACTTTTCCTTGACATTACTTTGCTCCAATCTCCATATCGTTCTCTTAAGATGATGTGTGAGACATTCTAGGACTGAGACCTTAATTTTATATGTGAGCATGAAAGTCCATAATGTTGCTGAGCAATACAAATCATTACTACCTCATCTCTCTTTGTATCTTGATCTTTCATATTGTCATACTGCTAAAGTGAAAACAGATATTGCCATTTTTACATAGCATAACATATCAAAGCACTGTGATTCTAGAGTGAGTGAATACCAGAGTTGTACTCAATGTTGGCATGAATTTAGGGTGCATAATGACATCTGATGTCAGAGTTGTCCATAAGCAAATAGATAGATGAGACCTGAGGTATCACAAATATTGCCATAAAAATTCTGCAGACGCACACTTAAAAAAAATCCCCAAACATTAATTCAGGCTCTCTTGACATTTGCAACCTGCACCTAATGCTTCTAATGAGCAAATAGGTCATTTGGATGAGTCACTGGCATGCGATTGCTGAAGGCAAAGACACTGCTTTGCAAGCTGCTTTGAAGTGCAGTTATGTAGCTGTCCCTGTCTGTTAGAATTCAGGGGGCATCTGGCACGTGAGACAAAGGACTTAATTTAGGATCAGCCAAATGTCAAATTCTATCGAAGCATTTGATACGTTAAGGTTAATAGGTGTGAATAAGAAATATAGCATACTAATGTGGGAATGTATCTTCGATCTGCGTGGGAAAAGACACAGGTTTCCAGCACTATGAATCTGTGTAACTCTTAGAGCAGCATAAGTTATTGCCTAATTTCTGTTTCATTATGTGTGTGGGGGAATAAAAAAAAAAAAAAAAAGAAAAAGAAAAATCTATGCTCACACTAGAATTTTACTTCATAAATTATGCTCTTTCAGAAGCCTTTTCATGAGAAGCAGGCAGCTTGAGCTAACAAATTATTTCTGCCTAATTTGCTTCAGTTTTGAAATAGATGAATAATCAGCATCTAGGTCAGCTGTCTCTAGTTTTCTGTAGATAAAATTTTGAACAGCAACAAGGAAACCATTCATAAGCTTTCATTTCTAGGTTTTTGGGTTTTTTCTTAATAGTGACTAGACCTTTCTGTGGAGTGATGGTTGATTCCAAGGCCTGTCTGCAGTAAAAATTCAATATGGAAACCGTATTTCCTCTATTCAAAAGGAACATGGCTGAAAGGAGGGAGAAAGAACAAGAAAGGGACTTAAAGATTTGAGAAATAAATCCTTGCCCTTCCAAAAGATCCCATGCCAATTTTAGTTAAGCAATTTCTCTGCAATATTGGAAGTGTCATTAAAATTAAGCTATATGTATATATCCCCTTTTATTTTTAACAAAGATTGTTATCTTGGCACAAAAGTAAATCAGTATTTTAAGTTCATGATTGACAACCAACATGGATTTACATATCTCCAAATTTACATTTGGTCTAAGCAAGTAGTATCCATATTTGGTTGAAGCAAAAAGCTACAGTACCCTCCTCAGTACTCTGTCATGAGTCGAATGCTAAATGGCTTCAACTACCTGCTAAATAGCCTGAGCTGAAGTTCATCAGGTCAATGTGTTTAACTAGAAAATCCATCCAAATACTCTCTATTTTGCTTTTTCTCAATTGTAGGTTGTCTTCCTCAAAATTTAGGAGAAAAATTTAGGAGAGTGTGGAGAGGAGGAGCAGAAGTAACCTTCATCTTGAAATTAATTATGCTAGTTTTTCAGTGAAATTCAAGAATTATTAAAAATGAAAGGGCCTAACCTCTTCAGGCTCTTTACAGTCCCCCTTGCATCTGTACTTTCCTTCATCTTCCTTGTGTTTATAGTGCATTTGTGATTGAGTTCTTGTTTTTCTTAATATGTCTTAACAGCATATATTTTTGTCTCTTTAGCTCTGTATTATTGTCTTTGTATTCTTTTATGCCTAACTTGAAAATCTAGTTTCCACTTTTTTCAGGCTTCTTTCAAGGATAGGAGGTGAATGAAAAGTTCATTAATTAGCCATATTGATCTGTGGCTATATTTCTTCTTCTGTGTATGAATAATTCATAAATTATGCTTGTGCCCATAGCTTGTTCTTTTACAAAATCAATTTCTTTGAGAAATTGTTGGTCTTTGGTATCCCTTCCCCTTCTTTCGATCCATCTTGAGAATAGCAATTGTCAGTTCTACAGCTGTTGATGTGTCTGGCTTTCCTTTTTCTAGTTTTGGCTTTTGTCTTCACTTATTGCCAGGATTTCTTATTATACAGATCATATTTTGGCAGTGGAAATTCCTGCCAAGGCAACTTATCTGTTCTTGCTTTCTGTAGGGTGAATATATTCCTTTGGCCCTGGCTCATTACTACTGCCTTTTGACTTCTCAAACCAGTTAGTGCCTTTGTACACAAGAGTCATGTCATCTTCATTGTCATCCTGGCGACTTCTCCATCTGTGCACTTTTTCTAACAGTTTTTCTACAGACTTTTGAAAAACAAGCAATGAATAACATTATGTACCAGGTATCTTTTTCATCTTGGGAAAATGTAGATCATGCTGTCAGTCTAAAGCTTTACTTGGAGTATCTAATGGGGATGGAGATTATTACAATCTTGTTACCACGTTCCTAGCTACAGGTCTAATAGCAGAGATCTTGCCTTTTGTAAGACAAACTTGTCTGCAGTGATGATGTCAAGCAAGTGTTGGAACAGATTGTCCGTAGAGGTTATGCAGGCTCCATCTTTGGATGTATTCTAGGAGCTTACTGGATAAAGCCCTGAACAATCTGGTCTGACCCTGTAGTTGATTTCCAGAAGTCCCTTCCAGACAGAGCCTTTGTTGCTCCCATCCCTATGATCTCATCCTATGACTCCAGATATCTTTTCTCCTTCAGACTGCTTATGATACTATGCCCTACCCTTCTGTGGTTAAACTCCTCTGGTAAGTGAAAGTCACCTGTCTTGTCTATGTGGGCTCTCTTCCAACTTTCAACTTTTTAGCAGTGGGTTTCCTAAACAGCAGCTTTTCCCAGCTTCTTGTGCTATTTCTCTCACGAAAGTTCTTAAAGATATGTGAGAACACTAATCAAACAAAACCCAACAGAACACCAAAACAAAATCCCAGACACGACAAACACCACCACCTGCTACCTTCCAAAAAAACCCATTCCACACTCACAAAAAACTAGCACTGAACCATTAACTAAAGCATGGTACGGGTTGATGAGAGGAATTACTACTCCAAAAATGTGCTCCCAAGCCCATCTTAAATACTAGGGTACACATACCTGGTTACCCTAGTCTCTCACATTGAACATGAAAATCAAATGAATGCATGGAGTAGCAGCTTGTTCAGTATGTGCTTTTTTCTATCTGGCAGCTGTACCACTATAAGCATCAGTGGCATGATTCTGACCCTCTACTCCCAGTTCCATGTGTTATGTCTAAGCATGCAAGAAATCATCCACTTACGGTCAACAGAACAGCACTTTGAAAGTATTGCACTTGACTTTTTCATACCTTGTATCTCTAATTCTGTGTGCAGTCAGTTTCAGTTTTGAGGAAAGAGATGGTAAATTAACTCATTATAAACTCATTATACAGTATCTTTAATTGGATTAATTAAATTTTAATTTTTTCATAGAATAAACTTGGGTTGCATCTTCAAAGTGAACAAAGAAACACACACAAAGACCGATAGCAAGTTCTCAAAGTGGAACCAGGAAAGGTTTCTCTTCTGTCTCCTGAGACAGATTCACCTAGAGAAAATTAGCATGATATCTTAAATATCTTAATCACTGGTTTTACCTGGAAAAAAACAAACAAAAAAAACACAAAAAAAACCCCAAAAAACAAACAAACAATCAAAAAAAAAAAAAAAGGAGAAAGGAAAAAAAAAGGGCCAAAGTAAAGAAAAAATGTAATTTCAGATAATATGTAATTTCAGATAATACGTATTCTAAGGACACTCGCACTTCTGGTGATTGCTATGAAACCTTCAATTAAAATATGAAACCTAAATCTGTGAACTTCACATTTTGCCTTGTGTAGTTTCCAATTTTGATTTGCTGAAATACTGAAAAAAGAGAACCTATTTTTGTGTTTAATGTTCTAAATCAAAGTAGTGGAGGAAATCTTGGTGTGTTAATAGTAGGTTTCTAATCCACACTTCATAAAGGTTGCTCCTTAGCAATTTGTAGTCTTCTATAGTGTTGACTAGTGACTTTTTTTTTAATGGGCAAAGTTGGAAAGACTTGTATATTCAGCTGTTAAATGCTGATATGAGTTATTCTACATTTCTTTGCCAGTTTATTCAACCTCACCTCTGAGAATCCATTTATTATAATATTGAAGATGATTCAGATGTAGACTACTTGTATGCTAGTTGCTAAAATAAGACTAAGGAGAAATACTGGTACAATGCTTGAAAGATGACTTCTGATTTTCATCTAGGATGGGCAAAAGTATTTTCCAAGAGTGCGAGGGTTGGATTTGTCAAAGCACATTCAACACATTAAAGATTTTATTTAGAAGTTTTTACCTTAATGCCATCACTGTACATGTAGCTGATAAGCTAACCCTGCTAAGAAGCTGTTTAACACTCAGCATCAGATGGAGTCAGTCTTAGCTTGGCCACTACACTGGCCAATACTTTAAAATTACGGTGACTGGTCCCTCCAGCATTTTATTTGCCTGTTCTACTGTCACCACTTCTTTTTAATGTTTTTGCAAGAGGTAAAGTCTGGAAACATGCTGCTTTCACTAGGGTGTGTGTGTATATATACATATTTAACTTCTAGAAGAAGATATATAGAACATCTAGGTGGACATGTTAAAAAATTCTCTCTTTCTGTAATTCACAGTATAAGATCTCATGTAGAGGGTGCAAACTGACTGTTGGTACAGGAATTCTGGAGCTTCTTTTTCTTCAAAAATCCACAACAGTGAAATTCAGACTGGAGTGGAGAGGGATTTTTTTTTTTTTCCCCCTCGACATTTTTATATGGTGCATTCAATGCCCTAGTTAAATATCTCTTGCCTTTTGTACATCCTTAAATACAATTAGATGTAATGAGTGAGTAAATTTAATCTTGTCACATGGTTATAATTTCCAGATGGATTAGGCATGAGATCATGGTGGTGTTACTGTCATTGGCACTATAGCTGGTTCAGGACACCCAGCTGATCCCAAGACTGCTTAAAGGATCAAAAGTGTTCTTATGTCTTCTGTTGTCTGTACACTTCTTTCTAGCTTAAATTCACTTTCTGAAAGTTTCTATATACAGACTGAAATTAAGTTTCAGCACATTTTATTTCTTTTGCTCTTTTATTTTTGTCCTATCTGTATTGCCAGAATCATTTTCTCCTGCTTTTATACAGGAAATGGTAGCAATGGATAAAAATTAAATCTTTATTAGGTATTTTTTATATATATTGAGAAATGCAGAAAAAAAAAAGAGAACTGATTTACATATGAGTTTAAAAGAAAGTAAATATTTACATACACAAGTATTCTCTAGTTGCATGCCTGGACACCACCAGAGAACCAGAAATATAGATGCTTAAATATTTCATTGTACAATAAAATTAAAACTATAACAATTCCTCATCCTGATTTTAAGACAGATTATAAAAGAACAAAGATTAAACCATCAGGATCACCTACAGTCATTCTCTATATGTTTGGTTTCTCTTCCAACGTGTCCAGTCTTGACTAGTTGTGTATAGACTTTCTAACTTAATGGATCACCTGTCATATAGGTAATCTCTGTAATAGAGCTGTCATATATAATACAGAGGACCCAATGTACTTATTGTTAATTGAATGTATTTGAGTTGTGATAGATGTTTGTGAGTAAAACCAGACCACACAGAAAAGACTAATTTCTTTATAAATACTCAGTAAGCCTTACATCATTTTATAACTGGTACTGACCAGACATTCTTATCTGCTCTTCTGCAAAGCTTTTAATTATGTTGGACTATCACCCCTGCAAATAGCACTTGGATTATTTTATCAATAGTAAGGGTTGAGGAACAAAATACAAATTATCCTATTTTATGATTTACATTCACTTAGTGGTGTTTTATGTGTCATTAAACATGCATAAGATTAAATTAAAAAAATGTTTTAAAATATGTATTTCAAACCAGCACAAAAGCATAGTAATTCAGTAATTAATCTGGTAGATAATGTCAGACTTTCCATTTCCAGTTCTCTCCTCCAATGTAGTGGTTAAAAAATCTAGGCAGAGCATCAAACTGAACAGAAATTGGGCTTTTTTTTTTTTTTTTTAGTCAGAGTACAGCTTAGTATTTACAGCATTCTGACAAAGCAAAAGAATCCACTGCGAAAGAAAATAGTTTTATTATGTGCTTAATTAAAATGCATAATTGTTGTTTAATGCTTTTGTGAAAGTAGTCTTTATAAACCTAGATGCTCGTAAAATTCTGAAATGTAAATAGCAGCTTTCCTGTGAGGTTCAACTTGGAAAGCAAATGAGTGTTTGCCCATTTTTAGTGTTTAGTTTTAGTGTTTAGCTATTTTTCTCTGAGAAATATCTAAATTGTACAGATCCTTAAATTCTTTTTCTCCCCATTATTCAGGATCTGTTTAACAGTACTTCCACCAAATATGCTATATTGCAAGGTGTGAAGAAACCA
This sequence comes from Todiramphus chloris collaris, assembly GCA_025345505.1. Taxonomy (NCBI): domain Eukaryota; kingdom Metazoa; phylum Chordata; class Aves; order Coraciiformes; family Alcedinidae; genus Todiramphus; species Todiramphus chloris. Next base: position 21,328,396 of record JANVCC010000017.1, on the reverse strand, counting down.
TGATACTAACTTCGTTTTGCTAGAGAGTACCACTAGACATACTTTTATAGCATGGATTAAGGAAATAGTTTTACAATTAGTACAGCCATAATAGCATAGCCAATCACATTTGCTACAAATAGTTTTAAAAGATGTATTAGAGATGACAGGACTTTCAGTGGCATTGGTAAATTATTAAATTTAATGTATAGCATGGATCACAAAAGCAAAGAGTGAAATGCCTGGGGGGAGACATTCCCCTCCCATGTTAATAAAATATGCAGTGGAATAGTAGGAGCCATTGCACTGGAGAGAATGGTGGTTTGTAATTGTATATGTTGTACATATGTACAAATTAATGATAATTTGAAGGTGTTTATAAAATAAAGCAAGGAGGAATTGTGTACAAAGTGCACATATAAGGCAATGAGGACTAAAGTAAAACTTTCCTAATTTCCCCCCCCCCCTTTTTTTTTTCTTTTGATAACAAACACAAAGATTTTGCTAGAGAATATGGTCATGTGTTGTTTCTTGCACTTGCCCTCTATAGATCAACAACTAACTTGGCAATCCTGGATCTTTCTCTTGTTTTGCTGCAAGTACTTGTGCGGAAGGGATTACTTAACATCAGTCATCTTGTGGCTAATTGACAGCTTTGCTTTCTTCCTCATGTGCATCTATTTTTCTTTATCCTTGCCTTCTGTCACCAAAACCTGTGCAATCTTCTAAACCAAATATTTCAGAATAAATGTGCAGTTAATTTAGTTTGGGATATTTTTGTGTTATGTCATGCTTCAGTCTTTTTTTGTTGCTAGAGATTTAAATTAGTAAGAGTGGTGGTTGGGAAATTTCCTAAACTCATCTGATATAGAGAGGTATAAAAAAAACTCCTGAAGTTAAAACAATTCTGTCAAATTTCAATCAAAATCCTTAGATTTTGGAGTGGGCCTATTTTCAAATGGTTAAGCATAGAAGCACAACAGAAGTTTAAGAACCACTGACTTGAAAGAGTGTTGCTTCTCTCTTCCCTAATCCTATTAAATACAAGTTTTAGCAAAACAAGATTCTTCCATGGCTTAAAAATAAGAAGGGTTGTGGATTATAGAGCACTGTCAAGTCCCTCTCTGTATGTTTTGGGTGCTGGTGAGTAGAGGTTGAGGTTTTCTGTTGTAACTTTGGGGGGGAAAGCGTGTTTTAATTGTGTCCAAACAAGAAATTCAAAGGTACTGCAGTAATCATATAATTAAAACATTGCCCCAAATATGAAGAAATTGACTTTCAAATATGTTTTAGCTCTATTTCCCCATCTTTTTTCTTATGCTTTTAATTTTCTTCTTTCAGAGTTACTTAAACTCTTTTTTAAGTCTGTTTGAATACTTTTAATTATCTGTACAGATATTGCAACTCATTGTTACACTTTGTTAAATAACTCACCCCATTTTAATAACTGCCTTCAGAATTTTTGTCTATTTAAAGATCTTCTATTAAGTATAAGCTTTCTTTTGTTCCTCTGTGCTATAATAATTCAAACTCTTTTCTTAAAAAATCTCAGTGGACTTGTGGGGTTTTGTTCTGTAAAATTATATGTTTTTCTCATTAGCACTTGATCAGATTCTGACAGACTGGAAAATATTGCTAAACGACAATTCATTTTGATGGTCACAATTATGTAACTACTTAAATGCAATTCAGATCCACTAATTTTGTGCAGTAGTACATTTTCAGTCCACTTCATCACATAAAGTGCTTTGCATATCTACTGTAATACTATAAACTTATACATGGAAGATTCCAGAAGAGACTGGAACGTACTGTCTTTACTCGAAGTCACCATGGTAAGATAAAATTTTCAAGAAAAAATATCATACAGCTTCTGTATGTTCTGTATGTTTTTCCCCTCTTTCGTTTTTCCCCTCTTTCGTTTTTCCCCTCTTT
>JANVCC010000017.1:21277427-21326019 GCA_025345505.1 Todiramphus chloris collaris | reverse complement strand
TTTCGTTTTTCCCCTCTTTCGTTTTTCCCCTCTTTCGTTTTTTTTTTACTATGAGTTTTGCTTTATATTGAGTATTTAGCATGAATTGTGTTGCAGCAGTCCTTCTAGGGTTCTGGGTTTGGGTTTTTTTTTTCTGGCTTTGATTTATTTCACATTTAACATTCCTTAATAGTCATTTTTAAGTATAAAATCCTTTTGGATTCTGATGCTGCAGAATATGGAGGACATCAAAGGCTGGACCATAGTACGGAGTACTTCTCTGAAGAATATCCTCACAATTATCGACCTAATTCACTTATGGTAAGTAAGATGGGGGTTTTAATTATTTTTTTTTTTTTAATTCTACTTTCATATGAATAACTTCCAAAATTCTTTGGACAAATATGGAGTCTATTCTTGGAGTATTTTTGGAGGTGGTGGGGGTTTTTATATTTATTTTATTAAATTAACCTTTGTATAAATACAGTAGACATGACAATGTTATGAATTCATTATGACCTATAATGTTAACTGACTTTTCTCTCTTGACATTATATTTAAATTTGCATGCACTCTTGCAGTGTCTAGCACACAACATTCCTTGCCAACATGCATGAAAACTTTCTAATGTGCTTTTGAATTGTCTTTTTTTAATATAATTTGTGTTATTTTCATCTCTGAGAAACTCCATCTTTGTGCTTGCTTTGTAATTTAAAGCTTTGTAGAAACTGAATCTTGCTTTGCTTTCTTAAAATAATATGCTTAACTCCATAAACATGAATTACAGAAAATCATGCATTTGCCAACCGACTTTCTTCTTCTTCATTTACCGAAAAATTTTGCAAAACTGCACAGGTCTTCTCTGTTCACATCAGTAATTTCCTTTCAAAGTGATATGAATAATGGGTAAAGGTTTTCCCACAAATCATTTCAGATAAAGTGAGAGGCATACACTTGCATACAATTTCTATTAGCTGAGATGGTGACTAGTAAAAACTCTACATTTCTTAATTACTCTTGAAATCATAATCACTTACCACAATTAACAATTTAAAACCAGGTTTTTTTCCTTTCTTTATATATGTATGTGTATAAATATATACACATTTCTCCTTTATATATGTGTTCACATATGCATATGTGTGTATATGTTCACACTCACAACAGAAGATTCAAAAAGGCTATAAATTAAGACAGAGTTCACTGGAAAAGTTGAGAACACTTACATTGACTCGATTTTCATATCCAAAACACATATGCAGGTGAAGGGGTGTGTATGTCTACATATAGGTATATTTATACACATAAACAGCTATAAATGTCACACTCATAGTTTTAACAGTCTACAAAAATGGAGTACCTGCACTGATTTGTATGGACCATACCTTTTATGATGGAATGGAGACATAAGTTTCTACTGTTACATCTTAACATCTCTCATGATATCGAAACTGAGAATTACAGTCACTTTTTAATATCTCTCTTATTCACTCAATTTCACCCTATTTCATTGTATTCAAGGTATTGGCATTTATATAATTTACTTGTTTTAAAATAGCTTCAGTACTTGAAAGAATTCTTGTGCTTTCACCATTCTTTGTATAAAGGATTTTGGGAACACTTTTTTTTTAGTATTTGTATGAGACAATGCCCTAATAGTATCTATGCCCATTTGCATACAAAGAAACTAAGGCTCTAAGATATTGTTACTGAAGGTTATTGTTGTGGTTTAACCTCTGATGACATCTAAACACCACACAGCCACTCACCCACTGCTCCACACAAACCCATACCCTCCTATAGGATGGGAGAATCGGGAGAAAAAAGGTGAGATTCAGTGGGTTGAGATAAGGACAGTTTAATAGAACAACACAGAGAGAAGAAACAATAGTAATAATTATAATACTAATGAAATAATATATAAAGTGAGTGGTATAATCGTGAGGCTTTACCTGTACCTGACACATGCTTTCCCTGCTCCAGACACATGCTGAAAAACCATACTTGCTCTTTAGACCACCCTTCCCCTTATATAGTGGGTATAATGTCAGTATGGTATCAAATATCCCATTGTCTGGTTCTGTTGTTTATCGCTGCTGTGGTCCCTCCCAGCTGCTTGTGAAAATTAACCCTATTTTAGTTGAACCCAGGACAGTTACATAACAAATTACCACCTCCAGAATTTTTGCTTTGTGTTTCCAATTCAGATATCTTGCTTTGGTGATTGGAAAGTGTCTTTATTATCTACTAACATCACTTTTGCAAGCCAATTAACTGTAGTTTCAGATTTAGACTCTTAGATAGTGAGTGCAAATCATTCAAGACAGAAAAAAATATGACGAAGTATGAAGATATAGTTTGCTAGGAGCATGCAGAAGATAAGGCATGTGACAAGCAAAGTAGCAAATGCACTTCTGCAGCATAAACTGTGGCATGGCAATGGCACTTCTGGGTCAGAAAGAAACCCAGTAGCATAGGTTACATTAACTTTCTTTTATGTCCTTCAGCAATCCAATTCACAGACCACCTTCAGCCAACACCCCAGAAGATGCCACAAGCACCACATAGAGGTAAAATGCTAGTGAAAGGATATCAAGTAAAATTAATTGAGGAAAAAAATCTGGAAAACCAAACTAAATTCAGCAAGATAGAAGTCCAAGTGAGAAAGAACAGAAGTTACAGTAAATACTTACAGCTGCTATTTTACAATAAAACAATAATGTTTTATTTTAAATAGCAATTTACATCCCAGTTCTTAGGTAATCAGTCATCCAAAAAGAAATTAATTGTATTCAAGCTTTAATCTTAGTTGCATTTTCTAAAATCAAAGTAGTAGTTTTCCTCTCTAATTTCTTTAAAAAAAAAAACCTATGATGCAACTCATAAAAGTTCTTTTCCTGCTGTTTAACAATTCTCTTATTCTCTTTATATAATGCATGAGATTTAAGCTTTTTGTTTCAGAAACTTTAGTTCCTCCTCTACCACTACCTTCAAAGAAACATTTTCAATGACAGGTGCACCTCCTTTAAGGTGTGTAAGTAAACATTGTCAGCAAAACATGCCCAGAGGGCTATGAGAAAATGAAATCACAAGCAATAATTCTGCTGCTCAAGTCAAGCTTAAATAGCACACAAATGTGTTATGAAAATAGAAGATTAGATATGACATGATTCATTCTAGAAATATCACCTAATAAAAGAAATACTCAGAATGACATTGCAAAATAAGATGGGAAATGTGAAAATCCTGGAGCAAAGAACCCTGGCTGAAGAGGAAACTTTGTAAGCACTACTAGGCATTCCAGTGTAAAATTTTGTTCCTGAACAGATGGTGATTCTTTTTTTTTTTTTTTAGTAATGCTGTAGAGAATCAGATTTAAATGTCATCAGACACACCTTGAAAACTCCATAGAAAAATGCTTAAAAAATGTCCTTTGTAATATGACTGATTTAAATTATTATTATAATCTAATTTTTCCATTTCATTGCTTGCTCTGTTCTGGATTGTAAACAAGTATATGAAATGTACATAACTTTCCACATAATCAGACTTTCTAATAACAAGCTGTTAACCACATTGTCATTGTAAAAATACTTTTTTTCACCACAGTGTTATTTCTGTTTGTCTCCCCTATGGTATGCTCCTGATAGCCTTTTTTGAGGTATGCTTTATGAAACCTGTGTGCTTTTTCAGTGCTTTTAAAAACTTTTAGATTTTCTTATGTCTTATCCCTTTGCAACATGTAAATTAAGTCCTGCACACACGTTTCAAATCCTATCAGATCTTAGTGCTACTTTATGTACAAAGTCATTTGTTGATAACTTACTTGTTTGGTGTTGTATGTGAAACTTAGGGGGGTAGGGGGATGGGGCGCAGGGGAGGAAAAAGAGAAAATGAACTAATTTAGTAACATGCGTCATTCAGAATTTTTTGTCAGTCTTTTCTAAGGCATCTGACTTGACTGAATTTTACTGTTAAATGGAACTATATATCAATGTGTGTTCTATTAACTTTAATATTTTTGTACCACACTGACAGTTAGTACTTAAATAAAAATGGTGGGTGTTATACTTTGATACTTTGTGCACCACCAGAATGAGTAATAAGCAGGCTAAATGGAATATTGAAGAATATGTTGTGTCATTGGCAAAGTAGTATGCAGTTTATTGAAAACCACCATTTTTTTACATATCTCGGCTTTTATAGCTTTACTTTTTCTGTAGCTTTTCCTGATGAGTTAAAAAAAGAGAAAGATTTAAAAGCCAAAGCATTCTTTTCCCCTGTACCTAATACTGTTTTTTTAAATAATTTTCTTTTTTTGGCATCTACAGATATAATCTTTTCACATTAAAAGAAACTGAAATTATATAGTTTATTTTAAGAATATGCTTATTGCTGAGTTGGGTTTTTAACCTTGACCTTAATGTATACCATTCAATGTCAAAGTGCAACTTCCTGCTTCCTTGAGTCTATTGACAAATTAAAATGCTCACATAGACTGAAATGATCTAAAAGCTTTTAGTGACCTTAGCCTTGGAAATACTCATTTGAATAACTTTCATGATAAGGATTTATGTATTGAATTTTAAGGGACTGATATGGTCTTTAACTGTTTTTTCCCCTGACACACCTAGATAGATGATATGAAAGAATGCTTGTAGTTAGAAAAGTAACTGTGTTAACTAGGGGAATCAGTAAGACTTCAATACCAGCAAGGTCTTTTGTTATTTTTACCTCTTGATAATGAAAACTTATAAATTAATTTGCTCATTGATCATTTGACTACTTAAAACTACAAGCAAACATAATGATTACAAAGTTACTCTGTTAGTCGTTTTCTTACATCCTATCTTATTTGTATTTGCCAGGGGTTTTTGTTGTCTTTTTAAGTACTATTTCTTAACCTGAAGAAAGAATGCAAAGATAATAGAGGAGAAAGTTAGAGTTACAGCCTGTGCACTGATGCTGGTTTCAGCTAAAACAGCCCTAATCCTTGACAGCAGTATATGGACTTCTTTTCCATAATGAAGCAAGACAATCTTGGGAAGTATTTTGTGCATATTCATACTGTACAGCTGCAAATGAAAAAATAAATTGGAAGGCGGAACTTCATGTTATTTTAAGCATACCTTCTTTGTCAGATGAAATATCTAGCAAAATGAAAACCAAAATGTTTGAGGTTTTATATAACAAATTATAGTTGGAAAGCAAAAAATATCATGTATTCTATTCAGGGATCATTAATTATATTCTCAGAATAGTGTCACTGTGTGACAGCTAATAGTGATACAGAGACATGAGATTGTCTAAAGCCCTCATTTTAATTAAAAGTTTGGGATAATGTTGGCACATTCCTGTGACATTGCCTTCTGCATCTACCAGCTGCAATATGCACTATCAAATATCTTTCTGCAGTGCCTGATCTAGCTCTGAGTTCTAGTAATTCTCCCATCTGTTGCAAAATGACCTTGAAAGTATTTTTAGGGGTTGGTATTTTCCAACCCTGAAAGTAAGATGAAGAGTAGTTAATTACAGTTTTAGCCAATTTCACTTGTACTTCTACATGGAGCTGAATCTAGTCTAACTGATCTGAAAGTAGCTGTTGTCATTTGCAGTACTTCTTGCTTGTGGGTTTTTAGATACTTTTGGAGATTGCTGTTTAATGTAGTCTTCTCACAAAGTATGTTAAGATGAGATTTCTGATTATACATGCTGTTGTTCGCTGTTTCCTGTGTTTGATATTCCTGTATTCTTCTTAGCTTTTCTAATCTCTCATTTCTTGAAATAATCTGTATGTTTACAGAAAAAAAAATGTGTAAGGAACAAGCATTTCTGTGACTGAAATGTGTCTTATGTTCCTAGAAAGCAGTAGTAGTAGCAGTTGTTTTTTCCCCTGTTTGTGAGCCTACATGAATGAACTTGTGACCTTGATTGAACACCATGTATGTTGATTGTAATGGGGTTTTTTTTTGTCTCTGTATTAGAAGGGCTATATGATGTTCGTGCCAGAAGCCTTGTTCTGTGTGGGATTTGCCTAGTTTCAGATAGTGTATATCAGATAGTGTAATAACTAACCAGTTGGTGTAGAAAGCAGAGGGCCAATTCATCAAGATACTTAAAGCCTTGAGTATAACCTCGTAGCTGACTGTGTTTTCAGCAGGGAGTTTGGGCCTCCTGAGGCCCTATCCAACATGGATAAGCCTGGTGGGGAGGAAAGAGGTGGGAAGGGCATTTAAGATGAACACAGAAAGCTTGAAACAGAAGAGAGATTCAGAGGATTGCTTGATTATTTGGCTGTGAAGACATTGGTTAGCTATGAATCTGTTCTCATTAGTATTCTGTACTTTGGGTTTTCGCTTCTGTCCATGTTCATCAAGTGAGCGTCATGAAAAGGTGAAGACGACATGAATGAGATAAAACTTGTGATCAGAAAGAAGCAGGTTAGAAGAACAGAGATCAATAGAAGCTGGTAACAGGAAGTATATAATTCAGATGCAGTATATGAAAGGAAAAAGGGAAGACAAGAATAAATATGAGACACCTGTAGGGTATAGAAAAACATAAAAAATAACTGTGATAATGTCGTCTTTTGATTAATACTAATGTTTCCTATGATTTTCTAATCAGGACACCTCTATATACCTACAAATAGTTGTGTATCTTAGGCCATGTACTATATTTATAAAAAATAGCTAGAGATAATGAAGAGTGGTGAGAAGGCGATTCTACAAGTATATTAATAGGAAAAGCAGCTTAAGAAAAAGCAAGTCCCTCCACAAAGGGAGGAGTCAAATCTGTGATGGGCACTATGGACAGTACAGGAGTATTCAATGCTTGGTTTTTTCCTCAGACTCCAAAGGCAAAGCCTGCTTTCAGACCCTTTTGTATGCCAGTACAATATTGAAAAGAAAGTAGCAGTGGCAGAGCAATAGGCTAGGAACATATTAAAGATGCTGTGTATAAATTGGATACACCCAGAGGTTTGGAAATATTTCAGTACTGTGATTGCAAGGTTGCTGACTATCATCTGTGAAAAATCCTAGTGGTCAGGGGGAAACTTCTGACCGCTGAACGGAGTCTGTAGTAACAGTGAAAGGGAAGGCTGAGAAGATCTGTAGGCCAGTCAGCCTCTCCTCTCATTCCCTTGAGAAGTCAAGGACCAACTCATCTTGGAATCCATATGCAAACAAGTGGAGTGTATCGGAAAAACAAAGAAAGGCAAAACATGCATGATCAACTTGATTGATTTCTGCAATGAAATTACTCTAGCTGTATGCATGAGGTTGCCACAATCAATGCAGGAAGACTTTCAGCTTTGTCTCATACAGCATTGTTACCTAGGAGCTGAGGAAATATGGGCTGGATAAGATTGTTGGGTGCATTAGAAACTGGCTCGTCTGCTGCAGTTTTGGTAATCAGAGGCTCAGAGTCTAGCTTATGACTGGTATCAAGGGCAGTGTCCTAGGAATTGCTGCTGGGGCTGATACTGTTTGGAGTCTTCAGCAGTGACTGGAATAATGAGACAGAGCATACCCTCAGCAGATTTGTAGATGGCACTGAATTAGAGTGAATGGTTGATAAATTGAATGTTAGAGGTCCAATCCAGATGCATCATGATGAATTTGAGGATCTAGCCAACAAAAACTTCATAAAAATTAATGAAGAAAAATTCAGTAAAGGACTCCCATGCATCAGGAAAGATTAGACTCTGACTTGCTGAGTAGCAGTCCAACTGAAAAGGACAGGGGTTATGCTGGATACTAAGTTGAATGGAATGGAGTTTGTCACACACATGTATCATAACATGTCAGAACAGCTATCTTCATTAATCCATTTCAGTGTGTTGGAATTACCTTCAATATTCTTTATTACAATTTGAACCTAAATAACTAAGAGACAGAAAAAGGGGAGGGGAAAAAAGTCTGTAGTACTTTACCTAGAAAATGCAAAAAGAACTGCGGTTAACATTTTTTGTCAGTAGATAAGGAAAACAGAAAGGAGTAATACATGATTGTTTCAATGTCTGGAGATGTGAGCCTTTTATTGTATGCTGCTGCACATTTATTTCTATAATAAGTACTGTATGTCTGTATGTGTTTTGATGTGAAACAGAACAATGGATTAAAATATTATATGCAAGCAGAGTTCTTAATCTAAATCAGAGGCAGCAATTAAAATATGCCTACGTTATTAGTTAGCTTTTATCTAAGATTTATCCATATTTTTATATATTTGAAAGTGTCTGGACTCAAACATGCAATAATATACTTGTATTTCAACTTACCCTGTCAGTAATGGATTCCTGACTTTTTCTAATTGTGCCATTTGTCAAATCGTAGCATATGGTTGGAGCACAGTCTACTCAGTGCACCTCAGTAGTACACTTAGGAAAAGGATGGATAAAATAAATTTAAATTAATAGGAGTATGTTAGTGCAAGAGCCATAGTTTAGCTGAAGGAAAAGGAGTAATACTGAAATGGAAAGTCTGAGGAAGTCCTGCGATTCGGAGAGTCAAGAGGAAGGAGTAGAGGTTGAGAAATCTGAAGAGGCTGAAAACCCTGCTGGGATCACGGGCAGCTCATCTTTCAGATTTCACTTTACCTTAGGAAAGACAAGCAACCTTTCCAACCTCAGTGGTCACATTTCCCCACCCCACTCTTCCTTACACAGATGTCTTATTTTCTGTCTATTTAAATAAATAATAAAGCCAGAGCATATACACTGTAGTATCTCTGGAAATACTGTTGGTCTGGGGGCAAGGAGTAATCCAGATACATTTGTAGCAAAAGTTATCTAATACTTGTATAATGTTTTTCCTTTAAAAAAATTGTACAGCAGTGAAACAAATAATTGATAAAATACAGTAGTAATTATTAAATAGGATTATAACAATTATTCATAGTTCATGCCCTAATTGTTTTGTTGCTTCTTGCAGTTTTATTTAAGCCTTAGAGATGGTTATACATTAGAAATAAGTTGGTAAGTTTAGGAGATAATGCTGTATGTGGCTCATCTATGATTTAGAAAGAAGCCCACCAGGACAAAACCCACTAAAATGCATGTTTCAATTGCCTAGGTAAGGAAAAAAACATGTGACTGAAGTAATAAGCTGGCAGTTGCATCTCTTCATGGCAAGCAGAAAACATGTCTGCAATGCATCTAAATCCAATTAGTTTCACAAGTTCTGAAAATGTGCCTGAAAGTGTTCTTAAAATTCTGATTGGCAGTGAAGTAGTAGGAGTGGGGTGCTTCCACAATGCTCTCAGCTTGTCAGCTGATGTAAATTGACTTTAAAGGAACTGGGCTAATTTACTCCTCCTAGGATCTGACGTATTATTGACCAGAATATAATTGAGAATTGCCATGTCCAGTATTAATGTTATGTTTTGTTCCCTTAACTGAAGTAACTTCTTACACATTCTTTCTTAGGAAAATTGTATTTGTTCTTTCTCCCTTCTCACTTCATCCTACAAAACCAAAGTGCTGAATTTCCCAATACACAATTATAAAATCTCTTCTTTATCTATATTTTCTGAGCTAGTTGACTTCATTAAGTATTTCCCTCTCCTGCACAGATTTGTAGAAGCTGTTTATCATGGAAACCTTAAGGGAAATCACTATGTTCACTGCCTTTCAAGAAGCATTGGACATAGCTCTGTCTGGTTCAATGAAGATCAGCTGTTCTTTTTCTTTTTCTCCTTTTCCTAAAGCTTTTTGCTTTATTGCTTTATTCTGTTTTGAAAACTATGAAAGCCTTTCATGCTATCAAGCTCTAGTTAGCAGATAATGTAGTTGAAATTGCAGAATATTAGATATTCCACAGGGATGAAGGGTAGCCTAAAAGAGGATGTTGTCAGAATGAAGCCGATAATCTTCAATCTTATGTTACCTTTTATAATTGCATTTTTATTGACTTGTTCAGCAAACACATTCATACACTTGACAATTGATGGAGTATCATATATCAAGGTAATTGGTAGGTAGTATGTATCGGTCTTGCTTTGAGATTGTGACTCGACTCTGCTTGGAAGGAATGTCGTAAGGCAATATATATTACAAGTTCTTGCGTGATCTATGAGGAGTCTTTTGATTACATATATTTGTATTTTTTTCATGGTAATCAGGAAGAAAGGGCGATAAAAATGCAATAATTTAATGGTTAATTTTGAATCTGTCTGGTTTTGAGTGTGCATTTTATTGCTCAGATACTGAAACAGCATAGGTGCCACAAGTGAGAAGAATACATTGCTTTGTCGTATGGCTGGTATTTGCCTGTATGAAATGTCATCATAGACCTTGGGGCAACTTTAATTCACAGCAGAAGAGTATTGTGAAACTTTGTCATCTATCATTGTCCAGTCTATTAACCTAGACGTCCTCAAGTTTTTGAAGCTGGTCATTGTAAGTCACATGAGGCCCTCTACTGGTAGCCACTTCAAAGGTAAACATTGTTCTAAAAAGAGGAGAGATTACAGTGAAGAAGTCTTTTTAAACTTTCAGGTTATCTTGTGTAATTCAAGTGCTGGTCACTAAGCAGTCAGTCATCGCTCTTTAAAAGTGAATAATATGACCCACAACATTGCACAAATAACAAATTTTTAGCAGTTAAAATGTCATGTGTGTTTTTTCACCTATTGTTTCTTTAGAAATGTTATCCTGTGAGGTTGATGGTTTTTTTCAGCTATTCTTCTCTTGTCATACTTTTTACTAGGTGTACATTCCAAGCAGAGTGGCTATTGTGCTTCAGAATATGGATATCCCAAAATGAAGTTCTCTGTAACAATCACTGAAGAAGCAAGTCATAGAAGAAGTGCTGATACGCTGTACTAGTACTAAGTATAACAAAACTTGCTCTAAGAAAGCTTTCTGAAACTGAGTATAGTAATATTAGGTGTTTAAAATGTAAGATTAATATTCACATATAATTGCAGAGCTCTTGACTTGCTAGAACCTCTTTTAAGGAAACTTTACAGAAGAGGCAGAAAGGAAAATGTTGGTTTTGTAGTTCTAGTAGTACAAAATTTCACTTAAGGTATTGCAAAAAAGCAGGTATTCTCAACAAAATTGTTGTTTACAGAATTTTGTCAGGAATATCAAGAGTCATACTGCTCCAAAGTTTCTAATTTCTTATAATCCTCATTTTGATAGTAAATTCAAATGTTCATTATGTATTAATTCTTGTTACTAAAAGTAAGTAGTTTGCTTAAATAAAACAGAAGTTTTTGGCTAAAAGGCAGCCCTAACGGTTTGTGGGACCTAATTTGAGGCTCCTCTTCTTCAATGAAGTCCAATGTGGAATTAGAAATGTTTATCCAAATGGATGAGAAGGTCCTCTGAGAGACTATTGTACTTTGCCATTTTTTATTTAATTAAAATTGCACAAAAATGCTGAACAGCAAAGTGAGCAGGCCGATTGACTGGTGACCTGCTGATGCTATTGTTTGTGTTGCTTCTTTGCTCCTGATAAATCACTTAGTCTGTGCATCCCACTTGCTACAGCTGAAAAAAAAAAAAAAAAAAAACCACAACTTTTTTTTATTTAGATGACCAGAATGTTCAGTGAGAACAGTGTTTTATTCTTACTGCGATGCTACCATACTGGAAGATGTACTTAAAATGTAATTCTTCCCATTGCATTTATTTTGCTAATATCAGGACCTTGCAATACTGATTTCACTATTTCCAGAAGCTGCCTTTCAGCTTGGAACATGATAATGTTCTTGCACTTTTATAACTTTTGAAACATTGCTTCTCATGAAGAAGCAGTCTCAAAATACAGTGATCAAACTGAGGTGTTTTTTTCAATAAAATCAAAGTAGTTAATTACTGGAGTGCTGCTAATATTATTCAAGTGAGTTCTTTCATGAGCTACAACTTTTTTGTAAAGAGTAAGATTTTGTATATTTGAAACTGTATTGCAGAGTATTCTGGAAAAATAATACCAAATTAATGAGACATGCTTTATTTTGTTCCATTTATTTAAAAAACATATTTGAATTGGTTCTGAAATGAATGTCTTTTGTACAAATCTGAATTTTCTAACTTTTAAAGTAGACAAAGAGGAAGATGTCCGTGATCATTTCCAAGTCATAATTTTACCCAGTTTCCTTTGTGAACCATTGTGTTAACTACTGAATAGTTGTGCCAACACTGAAAATATATTCACAGTTCTTGGAATGCTTACTCGTGGCTTACTTCTTAAGCAAAATAATGGATGGAATAATGCAGCATGATGGAAAACAGTCTTTTGCAGAGTTCACACTGACAGGACTTCATGAACATCCCCAGCCTGCTATGTTCTGTGTGACAGGGAATTTTACATTGTAGTTGAGTACCATAATACTGTTATGGATCATGCTTCATTTTCCTCTACACCAGTTTGATCATTGTTTGGTAGTGGGCTAATAAAAGCATTCCCATTACACTAAGACTTTAAAGAAAATACACTGAACTATTTTACCAACTGGAACTGATTATCTTTTTCTTTTTTTTTCCAGATTGTTTTCCTTGTAGTGAAATAATGAGCATCTTCTAATACATGTTATATTTACATTGTATTGATCTAATATGTTTTATAGGGTGGTTTGTTTTTTTTTTATTGGCACCAGTTCCAGGTTTCAAAATGTAATGCAAGGCAAGTGTCTGTGTCACCTTTTTTCAAGAGAAGAAATAAATGTATGATGTGAAGTATAAACTGTGTAAAACTACATGCAAAATAAACTCTGAGGAGGATAAACAATTGGATATATTATTTCATTACTTGTACTGTAAAAGGATTGTACAGTAGTCAACACTGGAGGAAAGTATTACATTTTGCTCCATCTTAAAATCAGGAACTTAGCTTGGTCAGAAACATTCTAATTAGATCAGTAGAATATTTGTCCCATGCACATTTTTCTTTTATGTAGTGATGAATGAATAAAAGCAGACAACAAGATTTGCAAGATGAAGTTGTAAATATAGGAAGTATAATAACTAGGGCTTTTTCGGCATCTACCATCTAATGGTCGGTGTGCTCCTGCCTGTCTTGCAAGGCTGGAAAATTTTCCCTTGCAATACCCATGAAAGAAAATTTCTTCCTCCTGCTCTTTGTATTTGGACGGATTATGAAGAGGAATTCAGCTACTGCCCTTTCACCTTCTGTTTAGTGCCACATTCAGATTGCAAGACTTCAGCCAAGGTCCCTCCTTACCGTTATGTACTGAGGCTTGTAGCTACCTGTCACCATGACTTGCTGAAGCCTCAGACATGTTCTGAGAAGCATATGAGCTCTAGTTGGGTTTTTTTTTGTTTGGATGTATCTCAAATCAGCACTCCAGTCGAGTATGATAGTTTAGTTCTGTCACAGAAATAAATTTAGCGGTCCATGGTGATGTATCCCTGGGCACAAAGCTCTCCGTGGAGATTTAAACACCATGGAAGAGCTCTCTGTAAAGATAACCTCCCTTTGTGTAAAGTACTGATAAAGATTTACATTTCTACACATAGAAATATACACTTCCCTGTCACCTGAAAGAGTACTCGTAATTGTTGATACCTCTGGCCCCAGAAATGGTGTCCCTAACAGTCAATGGGAACTCAAGTTTGTCCTCATCTGCCAGTTTATCTAAAGATCAGGAAGATTCTTTCCATCTTGCATTGTGTATGCTGAATGGTTGATTGCACTGAATAATTCAAGTTCTTTTCCAGACCAGGTTATTCTTACAATAACAGGCAGGCAGGCATCCACTAGACTGGCATATTCTGTGGGCGGTAAGCTTCCTTACTGTTTTCTTCTCCCACAATTCAAGCCTTACTGTCTTCAGGTTTATTTTGAAGGTGAAGATGGAGTGGTTATTTCAGCTTGGTGTGTGCTTCTGGAAAACTGACCTTTTTTGGGTTTTTTCCTCTCCTATGAAACTTGTCTTGCTTATTATTTTCAATTTAGTAAAGAGTTTGTTAACCATGTTCCCTGAAAGACAGGAAAGTGGTGTAACTAATCCTCTGAGAAAGGAATACCATCTATATGAATGGTAAAATACCAGACTAGGTAAGCAATTGTATGGTACTCGGACTTAAAGCAAGGTGACATTTTTCTGTATTAACCCATCAGTGACAGGTCAGTTTTCAATGATGTTTTAAGCACCGTGAAGTTTGAGTTCCCCCATTTTTTTTCATGATTCCAGGTTCTTAACTGCCCATTAATGGTTAAAGGAAGAACTTCCGATTTATTTAAGTTTCCCTTCTCAGAGTTCAAAAGTAACTTCGCTGATTAAGTAGAAGAGGGTGGAGGTTAACAGAATGAACAGTAGAAATTATTTTCTTTAGCTTAAATAAATGTGGATGTTTTATTTTGGATATGTTGAGGTCTATGATCCATCATTCTTCTGCTCTGTAATTTAACTTTCTGAGGAATTTAAGTATTCAGTATTTAAGACTTTCCTTATTGACTCATGTTTCCATACTAGGCATGTTGTAGTTATTGGAGGACTGCTGCAGAGATCATAGAATTATTTCAATTAAGATCATCAAGGCCAACCATTAACCTAACACTGCCAAGCCTACCACTAATCCATGTCCCTAAGCACCTCATCTACAGGTCTTTTAAATACCTCCAGGGATTGGGGACTCAACCACCTCCCTGGGAAGCCTGTTCCTCTGCTTAACAACCCTTTCAGTGAAGAAGTTTTTCCTAATGTCCAACCTAATAAAGTGGTATTTTAAATATTTTCATACATCGTACCTTAGCTAGGATCTAAGTTTCATAAAATTCAGACCATATCTGGGTTTTTTCCTAACAATGGAAGTTTGGTTTTTTTTGCCAAGGAAGACTCTGTACATGTATGTGTTTTCACACCTTATAGTATATGGTACGCGTGGGTTGAAGCGGTTGAGGGTGTGGGTTATTTGCTTTAATAGAGAGCTGCCTTTTATATCAAACATGCTTTAACTCTCTAGATTTCCAGGTTATTTAGAGTTGTATTCAAATTATTGAGGAGAGAATCAGCACCTTTCTGAAAGTTTCATGAGCATTTAAAAAAACAAAACAAAAACATTTCTCCAAAAGTTTTGGTCCTGTTTTTCATTTATAGAGAACTATTTTTTTCTTCATGTAATGTTTCTTTTATGTAGGCTCTTTCTTTTTTTGTTGTTTTTAGCTGAAAATAAGTTGCAGTGATAGGCTAGCATATGACTATCTTATTAAAAAGGAATTCTATAAACTGCTGGGTAAAAATAACTCCAGTTGAATATGTTAAAAATTCTCTGCTTATGGAAAGGTGAAAACAAAGGATAATGATGACTCATTTGATGACACAAATGTTTTTCATTCCCTCTGAGTACAATATGTACCTTGTAAATATAAATAACTCTTGTAAATTTGTGGTAAATTAAAGCCTAACATGAATTTGGAGAAAATGTAAGAACTTGTAGGCATTGAAGTAATAGGTCACAGCTTAGCTGATATATTTGCTTATTTACAAAGCTATTCTGAACCTTGAAAAAAGATCCAAGTGTTTAATTGAACTAGTTCTGAAAACTGTTTTAAAGTTAAGATGACGACAATAATTTCTCATAATATTAGGAGAGGATTAAGATTGATGCAGTACTAATCACACATAGCATTTAACTCCCAAGATAATCTTCGGTATTGTTAAAAACACAGAGAACTTCTTATAGACTTCCTTGTTTCTTCTGACTATGTCTCACAAATCAAAATTTAAAGGTATAGAACAAGGCCAGTCTATGATAAGATGATATAAATTTAATCTGTTGAATAATCAGTCTTTAGTCAGGCTATAAAGTTTATGATAAAATAGGTACAGTGCATTTAGGAAGAAAGGTGTCTTTGCAAACACTGTGGAAACTAAGCTATAAATGTTGTAATGTTGTACTGTTTTCCCCATGTTACATTTTTTATTATGCTACTTTGCAGTAGCCTGCTTGAGTCTTTTGTAGCAAAGGAACCAATTCTGCTCTGTTTTCCAATCTCTTTACTGGAGTGAGGGCCTGGGAGCAAGCAGCTAGCCATCCTGCTGTACTGGGTCTGGCTGGGATGGAGCTCACATTCTCCTTCTCAGGCTTATGGTGCTGTATTGTGGATTTGTGCCTAAAATGGTGTTGATAAAATATCAATGGTTTGTCTTTTGCTGAATGATACTTGTACAGTGTGAAGGCTTCCTGTTTCCTACTCAGTCCCCAATCAGCCCTTGCAAGGAAATGGCTGAACATCTGCATACTGATGGGAAGTCATGACTGAATTCCTATTTCTGCTTTGGTTGGGCATTCTGCTTTCCCTGTTGAAGTATTATGTTGATCCACAAGTCTTCTCACCATCCTTCTATTTCCTCCCCCCATCCTGGAGCAGAGAGGTTTGAATAAGATGCTTGTGTGAGAGTGTTCAGCTGTTAGCTGGGATTAACTGAACACCTCTATCAAAAAAAAAAAAAAAAAAGTGAGCTGTCCACTTCAGAAATTGTCTGGCAGGGTGAAAGTAGGTGAAGTCACTTGAAGTCATTTGAAGGAAGAAGTAGGGTGTAAATACCAGTTTTGATTAGTTGCCTTTTGCAAAATGCTGAGTATATCTTGCATTTACTTGGGTTGTAGAGCAAGATAACTGGAGTCAATTAATTATCCTGCTTCAACAGTATCACCTGTGTGAATGATCAGACAAAGTCTATGTATTCAGTCTAATTAATGCTAATATTTCTTGAACCCATTCTTTTGTGTAGTAATAGCACATGATTATCCCTGTAGAAAAGTATAAAAATACTTTTCTGCTTCAAAATATAACTAATTTGTAATGTGAATACCTTCATAAAAGTTTATTTGCTATTAAAAGAGGAAAAAAAAAAAAGCTTCTATAAAAAGACTACCTTCTGGTACAGAAAAGATATGGAAAATCAAATTAAATGACAATCTCATCTTTAGAATGTGTGAAATTATAACTGTAACTTTTGTGCATAGTTCCTTTCATGTATTTACTGTTGCTTTTGTTGTTATTTTATTTTTTTGTTCATTACAGTGGTATTAGACCGAAAGCAACACTTTCTTTAAAGCTTTCTTTTTTGAGTAAGCTGTGTAAAAACTAGTTATGAATGTTTGAGGCAATCACAGTTTTCAGTCTTCAGTAATAAGTTGAGGTAAGCTTTGGTTTGGGGAATTCTAGGGTAGTAGTAAGAGAGGAGGCTTAAGATATTTGGTGTTCTTTTTAAATTACACTTAAATTCCTGCCTTTGCAATTCCACTAATCATTCTGAATCTTTGAATGCGGCATGTTTTTGTCAGACAACAGCAAACCCTGTCTGGGGTTTGCAAAAAACCAAGTCTTTAGCATGAGAATGCAAGTTATGTAAACATATGTCCAAAAAATGAAATATATTATTCTATCCAGGATTGTTTATCTGAAGGAACTAGTGTTGATCACTTCATGAAATGGAGCAGAAGGGTTGTATGGAATAAGGAACAAGGGGTTTTTTTTGTGCAGAAAGCTATTTTTCCCAAGGTAAAATATATTTCAAGATTTGAAAAATATTGAATTATGACAAGTGAACATTTTCATAGAAAGACGTTTGTCAAAAACCTCTGAGAACAGTTCTATAAAAATCAGAATACTAAGAAAAATCAATGCTTGCATGACGTGCAAAGCATGGACACTAACATCTCTAACATTGTTAGTGTAAGTAACTGTGTGGAGGGGGCTTTCATTAAATTCATTGCATAAGTGAATCCCTGTACTGTTCTTCTGGAAATAAATGGTTTTTTAATGAGCATGTAAAGTGATAAGGCTATAGTGTTAGCTTTCTATAGGCCTCCTTTGGCTTCTAAACTTCAAATCAGCCATGTAACTGCTGCCGGGTGCCTGGATGGTTGGCCTGCAGTGATTTGGCCAGGCTGCTGGCCTCTGCGTCTTCTTTCCCAGCTGGTTCAAGCTGTTCCGATGTTGGTCCTCACACAAATGGTGGTGATGCCACATGGTGAACTGGACTGGTAAACTGATTTGGCAGGAGTATATGTCTCTTTAATAACACAAGGCTACCAATACATAACCCTACCTGGAAAATGGGCTTTTTACAATTCACAGACATCTTGGTCTTCCTGCCTCTTGTCAGTGAGAGTGACTGTGCTGCACCCAGTATGTATGTTTTTTTTTCCTAGTTATGCTGTGTAACAGCCTGCTATTACACAGAACTGACTCTTCCTTCTAGTTTTTAATAACCTCTCCCAGACCCTGTTCCTCAGACTTACCAGGCAAGTGTAATACAATACACCATATTCATGGATTAATAGAATGGCCACATGTCTTTCATGGCAATTATCTGTTGGTTTGCTTTTTTTTTTTTAATCCCCAAGGAGTCATTCATTAATGTGATTAAGTATTTTAGAACAAGATGAACATGGCTTGCCTAATTTGAGATAGCTGGTAGGAAGTGATAAGGAACAAATCAGATATATTTAATGCAATTTTAGCTTTTTCCTGGGTATTTTTTTATTTGCCCCCTTGATTCTTTTTAATCTTTTCTTGTGGGTGTAGTAAGCACAAGATGGCTAATGTATCCCTAGAAATGCTATCACCAAGCACGTGCACACACACATATTAAAGGGAACATAAAACCATATTGACATAATAGCTAGAAATTAACTAAGGACAGCTATTCTTATGTCAACACCATAAATAAATAAAGTAATTATCCAGTTCTCTGTTGGATTTAAGTACTGATGGAGTGGAGAGGGTGATCCTCCATGTGGATGGAATCCTCCACCACTGCACAGAGTTACTCTTTTAAAGAAATCTTAATGTTAGTTCTAGTACAAAATATGAAAGGAGCAAAGATCCCAAAGTTATGCATCTGGTACTGCTGTAGAGCCACTTCTCAGGAAATTCTTACCTTGCTATGTGCACTTATTATAGTGCTTGATTGTAACAGTGCATTTAAACTTGAGTGGTGATTCACACCTTGTTATGTAAAACACTGTGTGAGGTTGTTTAAACATGAAAGATAATTGCTACTGTTTTATTGGCGGTAACTCAGGTTGACATTCCCATGACTAATTAAATACACTGACCTTTATTATTAACAGCCTTGATGGGTTTCAAGCCATGATGTGCTTTGATGATAGGCATAGCTTTCAACCTGTCTTGTCTGCTTTAGCCTTTAATTTTTTTTTAACAGAGCTTGTGAATCTTCCTGCTTATTTTGGACAATGTAGGCAGGTGTCTGGTGTGCTTGTGCTCCCCACAGAGTCCTCCCAACCTCGCAGGACTGTGCCATGCTTAGTCCTGCATGCCTCTAGCTATTTTATGTCTATCGCATCAAACCATGCAGAACTTCTAAGCAGCGCTTGTGTCCTCATCCCTTACTATTTGTCTGGCTCACACCAGTGAGCAAGGTAGGTATGTTGATGCAGGTATTTGTAAGGTGTTTGGCCCATCAGAAGATGTATAAAGGCCAAATCTCTCAGGTGCTTGGAGATGGAGGGGGCTACAGCACAAATAAATGTGTTGGTCCATGTTTTACTTTATCCTTAAAGGTCACAAGAGGCCCTTCTGAATCCTAACTTCCCCAGATTTTACAGATTCTGTCATCCTTGTTTGGTAGCTCCCTTTCAGGGCTTTCTCTGACCTGAAAGGACTGGTAGTAAGGTTTCAGCCATTGCTTTCACAGCAATTACTGCAACAGTGCAGATGTAAGCTGCAATCAGAGATGCGCAAATGAACCATCTTCAGCTTCTTAAATTTATTCCTCTGTGTCATCTGCTGACAATTCTTGCATGTTGCTGGTAGGGAATTTTCCTCATGAGGAAAAAAACTAAGTCTGAGCACATGCTTACATATGGTTCGAAGTCTGCGTCCTTTGGGCCATATACATTTCTACTCTGAAAAGCTGGTATGTGGCAGATGATTTGCCTGGGCTTTGAGAACCACTCTACAACTCAACACATGTACAACTTTTTGCACTGGAGGAAGCAAAACAAAGTATGAAGATACGAAGGGCTTGTGAAGGCACATCAGCTGCTGAGGTTGCTCTGATGCCTAGTATAAGAATCAGACTTGATGTGAACCCTGCTGCAGCCTACTGGATTGGTACAATCAAATCCACTCTCTTCCCATCTCTTTCAGGGGAGTTAGTCATATCCATACCACTACTCAAGTACTGCATCTGGTCCAGGAATTAGAAGTATAATGTCAAGAACTCAGGTGATGGAATGACTGAGGTAAACAAGGATATGAAACCTCACACACACAATATATACACATGAATACACACAACTTACTGTTTCTTAACTTTTCCAGTTCTTACTGGAACTGACCAGGTGCTGATCCTTTCTTTCACAGTGACCACTGCTGGAAGAATATGCTAGCAGCCAGCAGCAGGTATCTGTGATATTCGTGTTTATGGGGAAACCAGATTTACTTGGGGATGGACTGCATATCATAGAGGAATCCATGTAGAGCAGGGAGGCAATAAATATCTGAATATATCTGGTAGATATCTGCAGTGAAGCTGTTTCTCTTGCTTTTAAATCTTCTGTTGATACAGCTCTTTGTCACAAACCTGGGCTTTATTTTTTAAGCACACATTGTCCAGTATTTTGTATCCATTTCTTTTCTACATCTCAAGTTGCATCATTGTCAGCAGCAACTGCTGCACAGTATTTCCGCACATTACACTGCTTAATTAACCAAGTGATGTGTAATAATACTACATGACATTTTCCTAGAAGTGTTACCTAAAAGGCCTCAGCCTCTCAGAAGTGATAACAAAAAGGTGGTAGTAGAGTTCAGAAAGAATGTTCTGTAAATGCCTGTGTCTACAACAATGATCAGAGAAGTAATATGTAGCTTTGAAGTATGTCCCCATATGTTCTCCACTTACCATTTGCTAAGTCTGTTCCCAGAGAGGTTGGTTTTGTTTTTGGGGTTTTTTTTGGAGGGGGGGAAATAGATTCTTTAGAGGTGGAACCTAACAACAGTCTTCAAAATCATTCCAAATTTGTCCCTTGATGTGTAATTTGTTTAGACCCCAATATTTCCATGCATGGACTCCACCCACTCCAAGGACTTCTTACATCGATCTAAGAAATCTTCCTATCAGGAAGCTTTAAATTACATGTGGAGATAAGACTTTTCAGGATAGGAGCTGAGCCTGTGTCTAATCTAAACGGTATACTGCCCAAACCACATGTACTAGCAGCGTGAGGAGCTCAGCAGCACTACTGTTATTTCTAATTTTGCAAGACTTTACTGTTGTCAATCCATCTTCCTTGGCTTAAGCCCTGTTCTTTATGTAACACTGCAAACCAAATTAAAGATGCAGAAATATTTCTGGAAATGTTTACACGGAGCTGATGTTGTGAATCTACAATTATTTTTACAGTTATCTTAATGTAGCTGTTATGGCATCATAACAGGTTTTAGTCATTGTTCTTCTGCTTGCTAAGGCAAATAATGTGCTTGTCTAATGTAACAGAAACTGCAGTCAGTAGCAAAATCTTTAATTTGCTAAACTTTAGCTTGCACTTTTTCATGTGAAATGCAGATTTAGAAATTGAAGTAGTATCTGTAACATTTCAGTGCACAAAATCATTATCAACAGGATATTTGGATGGCAGTTGTATTTTGGTTTGGGAAGGGCTTTTTTTTTTTTTTTTTTTCTCTGAGACTAGTTTGTCTTCATGTGTGTCACGGTTTAACCAGGAAGGCAGCTTAAATATCACCCAGGTGTTCACTTACTACCCCTCAGTGGAATGGGGAAGAGAATTGGAAGGGTAAAAGTGAGAAGACTCTTGGGTTGAGATAAAGCCAGTTTGATAAGGGCAGCAAAAGCCACATGTGCAAGCAAAGCAAAACAAGGAATTAATTCACCACTTCCCATAAGCAGGGAAGTATTCAACCATCTCCAAGGCAGCAGGGGTCCATGGTGTGTAGTAAGTTACTTGGGAAGTCAAACACCATAACTACAAGAGGACTATCCTCCTTCTTCCCCAGATTTTATTGATAAGCATGAGGCCTTATGGTCTGGAATGTCCCTTTGGTCAGTTCGGATCAGCTGTCCCAGCTGTGTCCCCTTCCCAACCTCTTATGCACACCCAGCCTACTCACTGCAGAAGCTATTCAAAGGATGTGTTTGCTGCAGATAACTGGGATATGTAGCTAGTGTATTCTCTGGCACTGCATATAAGACCTTGTTTGATTTCCCTAAGATAATTTTTTTTTTCTATGTAAATACACTAAATGAGCTTACTGTAGATAACCATGCACTGTATTTAAACATAAGCAAAAATAGTCAATGTAAGCAACATTTTTTTTTTTCATTTAAAAATAAATTAAATCATCAAGGTTATCCAAACATCCTTGCTAAGCCAAAGTCTATGTGAATGATCATACTCCTGTGCCAGGCACTAAAATCAAGATTATCAGAGGACCTGTGGGAAGTAAAGTTAATACTATTTTTTCATTGGAAAACCTCACACAGAGGTCAGTATTGTGATAGTTACAGTGGTCCCATGAATCTGGTGCTTGTAGAGGCACATTGGCTGAATAACAGCAGTTAAGTAATTCATTGTAAGGAAATTTGGATACAAAAAACCTCTCCAGCACAGTGTCAGGTTATGGACTTACTGAATACACCACCATAGTTAGGAAATACTAACTAATGTTAAAATATTAACATTTTTTTGTTACCAAAGTAAAACACAAAGTTTTGTAATACTTGAAATTCTTCATTTGACCTAAAATAACAAGACTAATTTTGAAACAATTGAAGAACAGAATATAAGTGATGGACTGGTTTTGCCAAGAATGCAGTAATGGTTTTTAGAAGTCTTGATAGTAATGTGGTATGGACCTAGGTGTAAAATGTCTGTCCTCTTACAGAGCAGTGGTAAGGCTGGTAGGAAATACCCAAATGCTTGTTGGTTCAGAAAAACATGGTGATTCTCTGCTCTAGTGATTAGGGCACTCATGTGGGAGGGGAGATATCCGGGGTATGATTTTTATTCTCCCCAAGATTGTTGGTCACATGTGCCAACAAAGCAGCATTAAATGCAACAGAGCAGCCCACGCACCTGAGGTATCTCTCTTTCTGTGGGTCAGGGTATCTGTCATGAGGTGAGCAGCCAAGGTTGTGCCTTAGGTGCCTCAGCTCATCAAACTGCATATGGATTGTGGATTTGGGTTCCTACAGATATATATATATCTCAAATACTTATCCTTTAATAGAAGTTGATCATGATTGACAAACTATTACATCTTTTTGGTTACTTTGCCTTCACCCTCCTAATGTTTGATAACCGCTACAGTGAACTTTCTCAGTCTGTATTTGTTGTAGTGTTTTTTAGTTGTGGTATCTTTACATGTTCAGATACTTGCTTTCAGGAATGGCAGTGCCTTGCATGTTCCTTTTAGCACAATGCAGCCTTGGGCTAAGTAAATTTTTTGTGCTTTATTATCTGGTCATTGCTTCAGGAGAGGAAAGGGGAGAGAGATGCACAGAATCACGCTGATATGAATTAGCAAAGTGAAGAAGTTTGTACGTGGCATAAGCCACTGCAAAATGATTCCTGTGTTACATGCTGTATGTCAATGAGGTGCTGCTATGCCCTGTGTCTTCTGCGTGTCCAGTCTAGAAAGCAATTTAAGCATTTGCTTAACTGAAGGATACCAGTGAGATAAAAGCCTTAAAGGTGAGTATATTATTGAGTATATGTAATCTTACAGATTTTCATTTTGTTCTCTGTTTTCTTCAGGACTAGAAAGCTCAGTATTTCATAGTATTGCTGTGCAGTTATTCAAGAAATCATTCATACTTACATTAAATAATTTGGAACTTTTACATCCTGCATTTTGGAAAAAAAATAGAATTACTCTGTAGGGGCTGCTGCAAAATCTCATTTAAGGTCAATGAAAGGAGTCACAGTATTGTCAATGATTGCCAAATCCAACCCATGCCATTTATTTTCTGGCTCCCTTTTGCTTACAGTTTGTCAATTATAAATACATTTCCCCCCTTAATTATTGTCAAGTGTAAGCCCTTTTATGCTCTTCTGATTTATATATTTTTTTAAATTAAATTCTGAAAGACTGCAGTGCTTATGATGAGTTAAACACATTACAAATCTAAATAAGCCTATTTTTATATTATGCTGCTTGAACTACAATCATCCTAAAGGATGGGGGGGAGGGGGGGGATTAAAATTAATGGGTTCCTCTTGAACTAGAAAAAAAATATTCGTTTTTGATAAAAGATCTTTTGATGATTTACTCTTGACTTCACTACTTGATTTATCTCATCTTCCCACACTAATTTGTTTTTAATTTTTTTTCTCTTGCCTTCTGAGGCTTTCTAGCTTCAGTAGCAACTCTGAGATGGTTGGATTGATGGACTATAAGATTTAACATTTTTTAACTAAAAGAAAAAAGAGCTTAAACACTTGAGTTAACAAGCAATATAACCTTCACATAATAAACTAGAAATTCAGCCTTCCGGTGCCTTGATATAACATGCTTGAAACT
The DNA here is from genome assembly GCA_025345505.1 of Todiramphus chloris collaris. Taxonomy (NCBI): domain Eukaryota; kingdom Metazoa; phylum Chordata; class Aves; order Coraciiformes; family Alcedinidae; genus Todiramphus; species Todiramphus chloris. The sequence continues at coordinate 21,301,546 of JANVCC010000017.1, read as the reverse complement.
GATTATTTGGTTGTTCTACTCCACATCCCTACTAGGCCAGGATAATTCTGTAATGCAGAACTTTTAGTTGGTGATTTGCAAAGTCTTTAGAATCATTTAAGTATTTGTACTTCCATTGTTTCTCTTGAGGTAACATTTATAGGCTGATATATATTTTTGACGGATTTTGGGCTCTACCAGCCTCTATTTCCCTTTTTTTTCCACTGGGTTTTTTTGTGGGTTTTTTTGAGTGCTGTTTAGCTCTTTCCTTACAGCTCTTTCCTGTATGTTACAGTACATCTCCCTACATCCTCAATAGATTAGTCTGTGTAAACTTATCAATGTTATTAGATGCCAACAAGATCTTTTTTATGCACAGATTTTTACCTCATTTACAGCCTGTTGGTGTGCCCTCAGAATAAATTATGATGGTCAGAATTATCAATCCTTGTAGGGCAGACATACAGTTGGAGTCGACATACTACTTTCACTACTACAATGATTTTAAGAATCTAACATGCTACTTATTGCAAACACATATTAGAGTAATGAAGAGAGCAAAGGAAAGGAAGACCAAAACTAGAGTGACTGGAAGCATTATAATTTCCATGGTACTGAGCTCTTGAACTGCACCTGGGCTTGTGTTTTCATAGGCAAGTGCTTCAGTGCAGACTGTGATAGCTTCACCATGAGCTTATGCCTGGAACACAGTTGGCTGTCTCTAGGAATGTCAAGGACAAGGGGGTTATCAGGAGCAGTCAACATGGTTTTTGCCAAGGGGAAGTCATGTTTGACCAACCAGATAGCCTTCTATGAAGAAATAACCAGGTGGATAGGTGGTGGTTGTGCAGTGGATGTGGTCTATCTTGATTTCAGTAAATCATTTGACATCGTCTCCCACAGCATCCTTGCAGCTAAACTGAGAAAGTGTGATCTGGATGATCAGTTAGTGAGGTGAATTGTTAACTGGTTGAAGGAAAGAAGTCAGAGAGTTGTGGTCAATGGGGCAGAGTCTAGTTGGAGGCCTGTATCTAGAGGAGTTCCTCAGGGTTTGTTACTGGGGCCAGTACTGTTCAATATATTCATCAGTGACCTGGATGAGGGAACAGAGAGCACTGTCAGCAAGTTTGCTGATGATACAAAACTGTGAGGAGTGGCTGACACACCAGCAGGCTGTGCTGCCATTCAGCAATATCTAGACAGTCTGTAGAGTTGGGCGGGGAAAAATCAAATTAAATACAACAGGGCAAGTGTAGAGTCTTGCATCTGGGAAAGAATAAACCCATGTACCAGTATAGGTTGGGGATTGAATTGTTAGAGAGTAGCATGGGGGAAAGGGACCTGGGGATCCTGGTGGACAGCAGGATGACCACAAGCCAGCAATACTTCCTTGTGGCCAAGAAGGCCAATGGCATCCTGGGTTGTATTAGAAGGAGTGTGGTTAGTAGGTTGAGAGAGGTTCTCCACCCCCTCTACTCTGCCCTAGTGAGACCTCATCTGGAATAATGTGTTCAGTTCTGGGCTCCTCAGTTCAAGAAGGACAGGGAACTGCTTGAAAGAGTCCAGCACAGAGCCACAAAGATGATAAAGGGAGTGGAGCATCTCCCTTATGAGGAAAGGCTGAGGGAGCTGGGTCTCTTTAGCTTGGAGGAGACTGAGGGATGACCTCATTAATGTTTATAAATAGGTAAAGGGCGAGTGTCAGGAGGATGGAGCCAGGCTCTTCTCTGTTATGTCCAATGACAGGACAAAGGGCAACAGGTATAAGCTGGAGCATAAGAGGTTCTACAGAAACGTAAGGAAAAACTTTTTCACTGTGAGGGTCACAGAGCTCTGGAACAGGCTCTTCGGAGAGGTTGTGGAGTCTCCTTCTCTGGAGATGTTTAAAACTCATCTGGATACGTTCCTATGTGACCTTCTCTAAATGGTCCTGCTCTGGCAGGGGTGTTGGACAAGATGATCTTTCTAGGTCCCTTCCAACCTTTAACATTCTGTGACATTTAGAGTACTCCAACATGATGAATGTTGATAGAATGGTAGACGTTGAAGACAAACTGGTTTAACCCAGACAGGGAGAATTTTGATGAAACTGGACTACTCTTAGGACTGTGAGTGAAGCAAGAGAGGGTGGGGAATACTTGAATACTTTCTGAATTAGTTGACTGAAGGTGACAAGACATAAATTTGCTCTACCTGAATTAAATGTTAAAAATACCCTATCATATACTTTGTCGACATCTAGACAAATTAAAAAGAAAAAAAAAAGAAAAAAAAAAGGGGGGGGGGGGGGGGGGGGGGGGGGGGGGGAAGGGCAGGCGTGTGTAGAGTTAAGTATTTGGCAGATCAATTGCAATTATTATTTTAAGAAGAAACATTGTCACTCCATACCCTGGAGAACTTCCTGCTGCTTTCCCCACTGCCTGTCCCGTTCTTTCCTCCATTCTTTTCCTCCACCCTAGTCCCTTCTTGTGCATTAATATGTATTCATGTTTCTGTGTTCCCAGCTGTGTCTGAGACAAATTTCCTTAATTTTGCACCAAAACAACACGAGAAGATGCCCAAACAGCACTAATAGGTGTTGGAATATCTGCCAAGGCACCAAACCTGCCAAGACTGACCAGGTGATAGTCTAGACCAGACAGTTGCAAGAAGCAGTTTTAGCTGAGACACAGTATGTGCTTTCATGGATGATTGATCACATTTTATCCTGATATATACAAAATAAACATTTTCCCCTTTACTGATATGTTTGTGTTGGCAGCAACATAGCACAAATCAATTGAGATTCAATAAAAACACTGTTTCTTTCTTTTTTACTAAGAAAGATTACTTGTTTTTCAAAAATACTGAATATCCACTCTCTAGCAACATCTATCTGATGGCTTTTATTAAATTTATCTTTTGCAAGTGTTGAGTATCAAGGTTAAATTGTCATACTGTATTTTTTTTTCTCTAGTGTATTTTAATTATTTTTCTCTGTTTTATTCTAATTACATTCTCAAACTTTTGTCGAGGACTTTCTGTTCTGTTTGCCATCAAATGATGTATTTATTACCTGGTCTTTGTTCTTGTGCCTTATATGTCTGTATAATCTTGTAAGTAAGCATTAAGTGAATTGTATGTGTACTTGGAAAAATGTTAATGTGTATACAAACTGTAACCTTTAAAAGATCTGTATTTTTATCAACTTACAAGTGCTTGGGCTATAGCACTTTTCAAGGCTATATGATGGATCCATCTTAAACATTTTCTTGGTTGAATAGCATAGTTGGTGAACTTAGTTTTGAACAATTAATATTTAGTATAAAGCCCAGCTCAATTTAAGTTGTTCTATAATCTGATGGTGGTGTTTATATACAATCTTTGGTGCATATATACAAATATTTTTAAAACTTTTCAACTCAAAAAAAGATTTTTTTTTAATTTAACAATGATCTCTAAATCTGTGTAGCTCCTTTATATATAAATATAAACATATTTTATTATTTAAGGCATCCTAAGAAATTATCACTTTGTCTCCTTCCTAGGTGCTTCTAGCCTCCAAGTGTTGAGTATTCTATTAACACACACCTACACTCTTTCCCATCCTTTGCTTTTTAGTCAATCCTTGTCCAAATAGCGCATTTTCAGTGGTTTCTTTTGGTGGATTCTTTTTGGATTTTTGAGTTGTTTTGGTTTGCTTTTTGTTTGTTTTCTTTTTCCGTTCTTCCTCATTAATTAGTTCCTGAGCAATCACTGATGGTGTTCTGATTTTCTGAGAGATTTAGTTGGCTGGAGTTATGTATGGTACAGGCTTTTCTGGTATACCCTGTGATTAAAGTACAGAATATAAATGCAAATGAGGAAAAAATCAGCCTGTTCCATATCATAGCTTTTTTAGTCTCCGCTCTTGTTTTTTAAGCCCTTTTTTTTTCATTTCCGCAACCCAAGGGAAGATATGAGCTTTGCAGCTTACTCTGGAAGGTCAGTGGCCTGAGGCTGCTCTGAAGGAATGAGGAGAATGAACCCAGCACTGTGGCTGCCTACTCACAGCTGTTCCTACATTCAGAAGGTTCCTGTGCCTTTGACCACAGCTGGAGTTAAGCGGGGGTTTCAGAACACACCGAATAGCTTAGGTAGGGTAACATTCCCTGTAAACCTTCAGGCAGTGAATTAATCTTCTGGAAGACTGGTATCATTTTCCTGGGGGGGCGGGAAAATCTCCCTAGTGACTGTCCTTTTGCATGATTTGCATCATTCAATTTATTATCTTGCTGGTTTTGTGTTGAAATCAGCTTAACCTTAGATTGAAGTACTGATTATGTATAATGCCACCAGAAGCAGTACTCACCACATTGTCAGCACACTTCTTCCATCTTGCCCAAACCATTGCTACATCACTGAATTTTTGCTATCAGTTTCACGCTCTATACCTATGCCCAACAATGAGTGCTTGAAGTTGTCTATAACAGCATGGTAGAGAGTGCTGCCAGATAAAGTTTGAATCCATTTGGGTGTTATTTTTCAGTAGGTTTCTCTAAATGGTAAGATTTTTAAGGAATTTTTCAGAAGAAACATAGGAGTAGGCAAATACAAGATCACCTGGCTCAGGTGCTCTTTTTTGTTTTCTCAGCTAGTCTTTTGACAGCTCTCTAGATGCTGTCTGTGTGTTGTCAGGAGGAATACTGAAGGGACTGGTTAGATCAGTAAAACTCTGTTAACTCAGTCTGTTTGACTGGAATTTTTGCAGACCTTTAAAATCTTTACAGTGTTATGCCATCTATTGTGTCTGCTCACTTACTGAAATTTATTGTAATTGATGAAAAGAACAGTAAACTTCTCAGGAATAGGTTTTGGTTTAGTTGCTCTACTTACTGTAAATCTCCACAGGCTAGTGATGGAGAGAAGCAGATCTATTTCTCATTAAAGTGATAGGGAAGAAATCAACACTCTGTTAAACCTCAGACAATATTGGTAGATAAGTAGGAGCATGTAGTAACTTTAAGGGAAGCGGGGAGATATAAAGTTGTACATACTTTTTAATAGCTTCACTTTCATTTTTGTTTCTCCTGTGGCTTCATTTTCCAGGTGATGCTGTCTGCTTCAAAGAGAGACTGCCCAATTCCCACATATAAACAAAACAGAATAATCAAAAACTCATATTCATCAGCCATTGTTTGGCTTTTATGAAAGCCATTGTGTATCTAGGCTTAATAAAAGAGCACATTTCAAAATATTTTTTTCTTTTCTTACTAATTTAAGCAATCAAAGCAATTTCTGAAATTTTTTCAGTTGTACAGTGTGTTTGTCAGGGCTGTATTTGAGCTTAATGTAAGAAGTCTAGTTGAAGGAAAACAGTGAAATGCTATATAATGACAGAAAAGACAAATATCAGATGAAAAGGGTGTATCAAAAAGGTGTGAATTGTCTAGATTTAGATCTTACAATTTTGAAAAGCATATTGAATTTTACAAATGTTTCTCATTTTTAATGAACACAGTAATCAGAATGATTTGCAGTCAGTCAAAGTTTATGGCAACACTGCACTTTACTTCAATAGGTGTACTGGCTTAAAAAAAACACAAGTTGAATGCAAGAAATGCCATTTAAATTTATAAAGAAAATGAGCGAGAGCTGTAAACAGGCAGACTCGATCTTGCCCAGTGAAAACTATAGACTGAAAATGTAACCTTCCCACCCCCAGTTCAGCTTTACCATTCTTTTAGAAAGCACAGAGAAAGAGACATGTATTATAAGAATAGAAAATATTTGTATTGTAGAGATTGCATCAGTTTTGTTAAAGCATTAGAATAATTTCTCTCCGTCTTTTTATTTAAATCTCACTCCCTATTTGTACTACTCATTTTGTAGTTTCATGCAGTTTTATTTTGAGGAAGAGTTATTTAAAAAGCTTTGTCTGAAGCTTTGTTGGTTTGTTTTTTTTTTTTCTTCTGTGTGTTTGCAGGGTTGCTGCTTTACTTTCAGAGAGATGGTGATGGTTAGGGGTTCTTTTTATTTCATTAGTAGTGGGGAAAGTGGAATGTAAATAGAGTAGTATTTGTTTCTTACATGATCATCTGTTCCTGCTGCTTCTGCTTCACCTGGATACCTAATCCTTTTAGCACTGCAGATTATGAAGCTACGGACAAGATTACATCTCCAGGTGAAGGATAAGCAGTTGGTCAAGTGAATGAAGGAGAAAGAGATTGTTTCAGTGCAAATATCCCCTACTAATTAGGACTATGGAGAAGAACTGAGAAGAAATAAGATTAGTATTCTCTCTGTCTGTCTCAATAGGTTTTGGTTTTTTCCTTCTTTTTCCAAAGGAGAATGCCTTAAAGTTTTCATAAGGAATTCAAGACACTTTTAAAAAAACAATCCTTCAGGAGACTGGTATAACTGTACAGTTAGTACCACACTCTTGTGCCAGCTTTGTGTATGTTTTTCTTCTCGTTTGTTATATATATATATATTTGTTTTACTCTCCCTTTGTATCAAAATTTCATGGAGTCAAGAGCTAAGGAACAGGAAGAAGGTCCTGTCAAGGGTATACAGTCAATGTTTTCCATGGCTTTGCTTGCAGAAATAGACATCACCGATTCCTTTTGCAATTACCATCACATATTTTTGACTGATATTTAACCTGGCAGACACTAAATGAGGTAACAACACAGCAGAAATCTTCCTCACTGCAGTGTCACCCTTCACAGACATGAAAATATTGTATCCCAGAGAAGCAGACAGTGCTGTGAGGCCATTACTATGTTTAACACTTCATTCTTAGTGTATTCTGTGCTCCGACTTGGTTTAGTGGTGAGCTTGCAGTCTTGGGTCAAAGGCTGGACTAGATGATCTGTGACTTGTCCACAAAAAAGGTTTCATGTCTTGTATACAAAAAAAAAAAAAAAAAGACTACTAAGATATAAGTTAGCTATATAATACTAGAACTACACTGTTTTCCCTGATTCTATCCACTGAGAGCAGCACATCAGAACAGAGGCAGGTTTCTACTGGTCTTTCCTGGGACCTCTGGGTACTACTGCAATTCAAGTATTTGCATTTTTTCTCAAGCATCTAGTCATCTGTCTTCCCTACCTGTTCCCTTTGCAGAAAGTTGTGACCACAATTGGAAATAACTGTATTTTGCTAATATTAATCCAATTTGCAAATAGAAACAAACTATAAAATGTGTGCTTAATTTTATATTAGCTTGAGTTGGTATTTGGTCTTCTACAAAGCAGTCATCCATTATTTTATTCCCATATGTAAGTTTTTGGTTTTCTTCTTCTCAGAAGACTGTAACAGAAATGGAAAAGTACTCCACGTTGATAAAAATACCACAGAGGGTGACATGGCTTCTTCAGTCTCCTACTGTTTAATTTGTACAGCTGAGAAGAAAATCCAGTTATCCTGTTCGGACCAGATACCCTAAACCCAGGCTCATGCTGCTTTCACTGGTAACACTCTGTGCTTTTCATTTTTCTTGAAAAGTTAAAAAACACCACCAACAGACCATGGCTCAAAGACAGTAAGTGGAGTAAGTAAATAGAGAAATTAACTATTTATTGTGTGAGTTATGCTGTAGACTCAGTAGATCTCATGAATTGTTTCCTAATGTGTGCATGCAAGACTCATTAAATACAGGTAATTAAAAGCTCTTTCACAAAATTGACAAAAAACTTCTCTACCTGAGGAGACACTCCTTCTGAAAAGGAATTACCAGTTCCCTGAATGAGTTTGGGATTAAAACAGACACTTGATAAGTATTTTCATAATGTGTTTTAAGAAGGGTACTCTGTTGATTTACTTGTGACAGGTACGTTATTTTACAATCCTATTCTCCTATTCAAGCTAGCAATAAAATTCTGTCGTGTTTTGCAGAAAAAAACCCCAAAAAAAACAGGGGAAAAAACCCAACCTAAACAAACAAACAAAAAGAAAAGCACACAACAAAAAACTGGAGAATGGTGAAAAGAAATGCAAAAGATTATTTGCCTTTATAGATTATTCGCCTTTATAGATTATTCAATGTTTTTCCATGTAGATGAACTGTAAAAGTATAAAAATGTAGACTTCACATACACTATTTACAACAGTAGAGAAAATAATTTGCGATTTAATTAGGTGGCCTGTACATGCTAATATATTCATCCTTGAAAAAAATACATGGATGATAACACTTGAGTCAGTATTTCCATCTGAGAGTTGCTCTGTTAATAATCAAATTCATTAACAAATGTATATATCTATCTAATTAATTGACTATTGCACAATGCTAGTCTTTTCCAACTTTTCAAGTCAGACAGTATTTATAGTAAAAAAAAAAGTGCTGCTAGGGACTTTTAAGTTGTAATTAATAATTATTATGTCTCATCATTTAAAAGGATTTCCCCGTCAATATGTTGCTTCAGTTTATTGCTTAGAAATCTTGCAATAATTAAAAGTAAAATGGTGGAAAGTAAATTAAATTCTACATCACAGAGGTATTAGTGAGGAACAGATATTTCTTGTACAATTAAAAAAAAAGAAGTCAAGTGTTTAAAAATAAGAGCTATGTTTCTTTTGAGATATATGAATGACTTAAAAATACAGATTTTTAAATCAAATTTGCATCCATCAAATTTAATTATGAAAGATAGCAAGTGACAAGAATAATTTGTAGGTATTTAGCTAGCATTAGTACATAAGCAGCAGCTCCCAAGATGATTTACAGGTAGGAAGGCAAAGGAGCAAAGACAAGAAGTGACTTTTAAAAGCTCACAGTTGATGGCAATCCTGCAAGTAGATGACCAAAGTCAGGCCTTTCTTTGAACAAAAAGGCAGCTGTACTTGAATTTCTCTCATCTACTGATGCTAACTTATGGTACCTCTCTGTCCCTCCCATGTTAACCACACATGAGCCCAAATGTTCCTTATCACTTTAACAGGCATAGTATCACAGCTGGACATAACCCTGCTAGATCAAAAGAAGTATGAGATTTGGGAATGCCTTTACTGAGATAGCTTCAGTATAATCAGTGAAGCTGCTTGCTTGCTTTTTTTTTTTTTTTTCTTTCCTACCAGATGACACTGTGCCGGTTTTGTCTGGGATAGTGTTAATTTTCTTCATAGTCACTGGTATGGGTCTATGTTTTGTAATTTTTTTCTGGAAACAGTGTTGATAACAAAGGGATGTTTCAGGTACTGCTGAGAGGCGCTTAAATGGCTCCAAGGACTTTTCTGCTTTTCCCTGCCCCATCAGTGAGTGGGATGGGGGTGCATGAGAGGTTGGGAAGGGACACAGCTGGGACAGGTGATCCCAACTGACTGAGGGTATATCCCATACCATATGACATCACATTTAGCATACAAAGCGGGGGGAAGAAGGACAGAAGGGGGGGAATGTTAGGAGTCATGGTATTTTTTCTTTCCAAATAACTGTTAAGCATGATGAAGCCTGACTTTCCTGGAGATGGGAAGCAGTGAACGAATTCCTTGTTTTGCTCTGCTTGCATGCATGGCTTTTGCTTTATTTATTAAACTGTCTTTATCTCAACCTATGGGTTTTCTCATTTTTACTTTTCTGAATCTCTCCCCATCCCACTGGCCTCAGTTAGATGTGAGAGACTTTTTCCTGCCATTAGGTGGAAGTCCAGGCTGTGGGCTCTGCTGATGGCCTTCCTCCATGCCTAGGTGCTCCTGACCCCTTCAATAAACAGCAGCTGCAAATCCCAACTGTTCATCTGGACCTCAGGCTGGAGATGGTCAGTCCTTTCTTAATTGTTTTTATATTAAATAGTTCTCTCCAGTTAGATTAATCTAAGATATCTTTATGCTGTTACTGTTGGGGAAAAAAAGCCATAATGTTTCAGAAGGTGGAAAATATGTCACTGTGACCATGTGGTAGTTTCTTTTGGTCAGATGGTATTTCCTCAGTGATACTGAACAGTTCATCTTGTCATTTTGTGTTTTACTTGTCATGTTATATGAATCCTACATACTTTTTTTTTTTTCACAAGTTTCTTAATGGTAATTTTGTTTGCTATACTGTTTAAACTGTTAGTCCCCCAGGCAGAAACAAGAAAAGAGCCAGCAGCAAAGCTCTTTGAGGAGGGAGTTTTCAAGATTCACACTTTTGGAGGCTAGACTACCTGCTCATTAAAGGTGGTTCAAGCTACACAGAGCCTTCTTTTTTTTTTTTTTTCTCACCGGTATTTTGTGCCTTAACATGTTTAAATGGTTGTCAATATTTAATTGCTCTAGCTTCCCGGGAAGTACTAGTGAGACTAAGGAGACCTTTGGCACGCAGCCTGAGAACTCAACATCCAGTCCATTCTTTGTTTTTTCTATTATTTTGCTTGCTTTGAGCATAACCTCTGGAGTCCACCAACTTCTGGCAAACATTTGATTTTAGACACATTTACTGATAATCACCATACATATTTATTTTTCTTTTTATCTCTATTTCTATCTACATGAGCATGGGTAGCTTATGTAAGATGGCCAAGAAAGTTACTGCCCTCAGCTGCAGAGTATAAATAACTTCAGTGTAAATCAGCAAATACTTCCATTTACACTGCATTTCTGCACTGTAAACTGTGGTTCAAGGCCTACTTGGCTATCAGCTAAAACATCTATGATGTCATGGCAAGGCAAAAATTTAACTTTGTGTACTGTCCACAACTAAAGTTTCCTGCTTGTAATTAAAGCCCCTTGTGTTACTGTTGCATTCTTTACAGAATGAATGTGCATTACTTTCCTCTCCTTAGTGCTGCAATCATTATGGAATTACAGAGGTTATTTGAGGAGCAACATCTGAAATGACTTCTGGAATGGTAGGATGTGGGCAAAATGTAACATGACTTCCCTGTCCAGCAACATTTAGTATTTGGAGGAAGCAGACATTAATGTTATTTGCTGATACTGGCAGTCATGCTGTATACATCTGGATTTTAGAGAAATTGGTTTGGATTAGAGATGGCACTGACCACGCAAAGGAAAGACGGTACTTTGTTGTGTAGTAAGAGAGCACCTCACAACAGCCCTTTGAACCACTGTATTTGTTCTAGTCACTGGCTATGAGGAGTATGACTTTACCTGGTACATGCAGGCATTAGTAAAAAAACCAGCAAAAACCTGCTTATGCTCAAGGTTGTGCAAGTTTGGTCTGTGGGCCAGTTTTTCAATGTCTGAATTATATTATAATTACATAATACTAATTATATTATAAGCATTTATTTATCTGTGTGGTTATCTGTTCTCCTGTGTGCTTGCTCCAGTAACCAGAAATCATGGTCGCTCTCTGTATAAATCTAGACACACAACTGCACAATTATTTTATTCTTCTGCAATGGTCTTTATTTTTGTTTTGTTTCTCTGAGTGGCCTACTGCACACTGAGTAGCTTAAGCTTACATTATCTATGACTAGCGGTGGTTATATAACTGAAATCATTGTCTTTGCCTTATTGGCAGTGTAGTAGTTAGAAAAATCTAATGGCCTAGTTTGCTGGAGCATTCACTTTGAGAATCATGGAGCCTGTATCATCCATTAACTTTTACTGCTTAATACTATCAGTTTTTGTTCTGGATCTTAAATATTTCAGTTTTACTTAGGAAATATAAGATAAAGCCAACTGCAGCATTTGATTGTTCTGATTTTTTTGATTTTTTTTTTTTTTTGAAAAAGAAAAAACAAAGTGATATCTGGATTTTGCAGCTTGTAGTTAATTAGCAATTAGTTAACTTCTAGTTAATTTGCAAAATCCTTTCAGCTGGTTGTTTGAGTTGATGGCAAAAAAAAATTGTGATGGGTTCTTAAAGGGTAAGTAGGATGATTTATTCCTACAGACAAGATAAAATTTGTGTTTACTGTACATCTAATTTTCCTTAGGTAAATTGTAAAGGACACCACCATAATTATCCGTTTTCCCCTTATGTATCTTTACAGTAGAAAGGAAGCCTTTGTCCACTTAAGAAATGACATATAGAGATTTAGACATATACTTCTTTTCTGTATTGCCAAGTCAACTCTGGTTTAAGAGGGTTTTTTATGTGCACTTTACCTTTTATCTGTGAACAAGTAATAATGAAATAGAGCAATTTACATGAAGCATGGATGTCATTCATTTTGCAGAAAAAAAATCATACATTTTTAATTCCTCTTCCGTTTGTGCTGTATTTTTCTGAAGATGTCTGCATAAATCTGTAACCTCTCCCTTGTGATCCTGTTTACTAAAGACGTGCTCTGTTACCCAGTCCTTCCCTGCTATGTTTACAAGAGGTAACAGGCACTAAGTAGATATTCTTCAGACTTTCAGGGGGGGTAAAAAAAGTAAAGAAGTGATGGATAATGTGCTGCTCTTGGAATTTTTTCTGTTATAAAAACATATATTTTTAGAAGGTTTCATAGTGACATTTTTACTTTCAAAATATTCATATTGTGCTGATGTAGTATGACCATATTTAGGTCTGTGTTTCATTAATCATTCTCACCTTGATTGTCCACAGTTTCCTCAGCCAGATCCCTTTTGGTTTGCTGTGTTGAATGGCTGGCTTCAGATCAGAAATGATATTTCTAAATGAAAATTTAGTCAACTTTGGATAACTGCATATGTTTTGAATCAGGACAGCTGTCGATACGCCATTGAATGGATGATGTAGTATTGGATTTTTAGGTCTTAAGAAAAAGCAAGATGTGTGAATCCAGTACATTTTATAGATTTAAGTTCTGAACCCATATGATTTTTACTTGTTTTCTTTGTTAATGCAAATCCGCTGCCATTTTTTATATTGTGAAACGGATCTGCAAATGAGCGAGACATGTATTTCTCCTACCAGATTTTTAGACATGTAGTTTCATCTAGACCTCTACTTTCTGATGAGATCAATCATACTCTAGATAAATCTACTTTTTTGTGCTGACTGTAATAAAAATCTAGTTGACTAGCTATCACATATCCATCTAGATTATAGATGTCTGTAGGTGATCAGATGACTCTTAATCTGATTTCAGGGAAGTGAAGCACTGAAACTTCCTTTGCCTCACTTTGTTAGCGTGCATAAAAAGAAATATTTGAATTTTAATTTAGAAAACACTTCAGGGAATAGTGATGAAGTACATATACTACATGTATATACATATATGCTAGAAGTTTGGGTCCAGATTGCTATATTGTAATACTTTATCTGAAGTCAGTCTCCAATATCTTACTCAGCAGTTGCATCTTATGTGTCCAGGTTGGTTCACAAGTCAGACTAAGTGAAATGGGTCTCAATTTTCAGAAAACAACCATGAAAGAATCAGGAAATAAAATAAGTGTACCTGATTTTACCTTTGATTAGATATTTTGCTGTTGTGTAGGCAGATGGAAGAAGCTCCTCATAATAATCCAGAAGTATCAGAAGTATCATAATAATCCAGAGAGAATCAAGTACTTTTAGTAGTAATAAGTCCTTCACACTCATCTTTTAAGCACCCTCTAACAGATTGGAAAGGTTATCTAACCTTTGCCATCAGTATGTATCAGACAACCTTTCACTGTGGAAATGGATGAGCTGAGAAGGGACAATGTTACAAACTTACTGTTTATTTGAAGTTCTTGAAGTATGTGGTGTCTTATTCTAGTTTCACAGTTGTATGTTAGCATTAGAGAATCTGTTCTTAGGTTTGATTGGGTTTGGGTTTTTTTAGGTCTATAGTCTTTGCTTTCAAAGGGGAAAAAACTTAAGAATAGGATTTTATTTTGTTTTCACTGTTTCCAAAAAATTTTTTAAGCTTATTATTTCAAACCAAGCCCTCAAATTTTTGTATGACTTGGACTTATCAGTACTAAAGGAAATCTGTATCCTCCCAAAATTTACGTAAAATGCTCTAAAATTAGAGCACAGAAAGACTAAAATGCAGCAATTGTTTTCAATCTTTTCTACATATCCAAAGCAAATGTTGTTTAACCTTTTTGTGGTAGAAGAGGTTGCTGATGATTTGTATACCTGAGAGTATTTGCTACAGATTATCAGGAGTTACATAGCATCTCCAGCTGTGATGATACTTTAAGACATAAACTATAAAACACAAAAGCATGTAAAATTTGGCACAAGTACAATAGTGCCATGCACGGAATAACTGTCTTGGTAGTATGTTTTTAGAGGACTAATCGAAGTAGCTAGAGTTGTGTTTTTTTTTTTTTTTAATGAGCATAGCTAAGATTCCTAGCTTTATGAGCAAGTACTTGGTTGTCTAGTCTTGGTTTAGCTTCTATTGCATAACAAACATGACTGGAGGCAGAAGAGGAGGAAGTACTGAGAAGGTTACCCAGACATGGTACATACCCCTTGCATTCCGATGTGAAAGTCACAGTTTTAATTGAACCTCTGCCCAAGGAATGCAGAGCCTGACCTGTCCCTTTCTATGAAAGCATCCTATATTGTTAAGCTGGAGGCTAGATTGGACAGTTTTTAAAAGAGTAAAGGATTTTCACCACAGTTGTGTGATAAAGGCATTCCCCAGGCAAAGGGAGGACTGAAGATTGATCCGTGCTTCCTGAATCAAGTGCAAAGCCCAGTGTAATCCTAATTACTGCACTGCTATGACACATTTATCAACACTCTTCCCCATCCACTGTCTCCACTTGGTGTTTCACCAGACAAGGAGCAGCAAGCTGAGAATGCCAGCCCTCTCACTGCAGTCCTGGTATAGAGAAGGATGAAGGCATGGTGATGCTTACTTATTTTGTCCACGAATAAAATGCACTGCTCCTAGGTTGTTATAAAAATAGCAGCAGAAGTTCCACTTCTATTTCTAGCTGTTTTTAAGAGGAGAAGTATAAGTTGCCAGCATGTGCTAAAACATTCCCAAGTCCTGCAGGAATGTGGATCCTGACTTCATAAAATACAACTAACGCAGACTGAATAGAAACACCTGACAAAGTTGAGATTTTAGGCACTTCTCTCTTCCACATTTCTTCCTAGATAGTTTAAATGAGCTTTGAATTATATGGAAACTAAGTGCTTAAAATAGGGCTTCTGTAAATTTTGTGGAGGGCTGTGGGTGTCGAAAAGCCAACCATCAACATGTTTTAGTTCTGTCTAGATTTGGACTACAGTGACAATGCTGGCATTCTCAGCTTGCTTTTAATCTTTTGAATTATTTTAGTAGAGCCAGTCGATAAGAATGAGTAATTATGGAGGTGTCATAGCAGCACCATAATTAGGATTGCATTGAGCTTTGCAGTTAAATTTTATGCCTAATGCTCCCCTGCTGTCCCCCATCAGTGTGCCACATTTGAAGTACAGCTACAATTAAACCATCATAAAACAGAGTACACAACTAGACAAAATGATTAAAAGGAACCTGAATCCATGTGTTGTTAGAGAGGAATGACTTTCTTATGACATTGGTTGTTCTAACTATAGGTTGTAGATTTCCCAGTATTTCAATTTGGTTATTTCCTCTTCTGTCCTACTATTAATATTATAGTATGTGTCACCTTGGGACCTATTATTTGTTCTATTGCAGCATAACCTCATCCAATATGACACAAAAGAATTATAAATAATCTTGGCTGTCTTTATGCTTAAATAGTTCAACATGCCTGATATGCCTAGCCACAGTTTGTGATCGATATAAAGCCAGTTCTCCTTTTAAAATATACATTGGGTTTTGTTTTCTTTAGCTTGGATATTCATATCGGTGCTGTTTTCCAGGAAGCAGGCAGAACATGAATGAAAAAGTCTCACTGTGCTGTTGAAGCCCAGAACACCTGCAAAAATATTGCTGGAGTTTGCAGTAACCCCAGGGTATTTTTGGTTGTTCTTCTTTTATATAGGATTTGTTCATCTCCTTTTCCTTTGGTATTCCGACTAAGTCATGCAGTAGCATCCATCTGCTAGAATACAGACAAGAGGGCATATATAGTTTAATTTGGGGGGTTAAAATCCTAAGCACTTATGTACTTATTGAATCAAACAAAGCTAACTAATGATTCATTTTGTTATTGGGTTAGGTTTTCAAATCTGCTCATGTCTCACCAAATATCTAGGAATTGCCTGGTAGGGAGGTAGAAAGGCTTTTTCTGTTGTCTTTTCCCAAGCATTAAAAGCTTTGCAGGAAGAGGAGGAAGGGAGGAGAGTGGCAGCTGAGAGCAGGGAGTACAAGAGAGGTGACTGGTAAGGCACCTTAGGTTAAGTGGAGATGAGAAAGCTATGTGTGTATATGCAGAGAGGGCAAATAGTGTAGAGGTGATCTGGGAACAGTCAGCGCATGGTTGCATGCAACCCTTAGTCTGCTTAGTCTGTTTTCACTGACAAAGGCTTGGAAACAGTGCAAGCATGAGGGAAACAGCCCAGACCTTGCACTTTCAGCAGGAAATCTGAGTGGGCATGAGATATCTTAGCCTGTGCTAGCATTGATTTTCTGTGACTCAGCAAGCCCCAGATAGCCATAATCTTGGATAAAAGAGAAATGTACCATGCATTAATCACATTGTTTGGGTCTAGTTCTCATGTGCTGAACTGGCACAGAAAAGTCTCTGTTTGTGTGTGTGTGCATGCATATATAAACAGTTGAAGATATTCTATGATTTATGATTATCACCTTGTTTGATGGCAGTGACAGTTGGCATCTTTGATTTGCACTTTTCCACACAGATTGCCTTACTGCTAGGATCTAATTCTGCAAAGTGTGTAGTATTGAAAGACAGGTTGTAGCAAAATGCCAGTTACTGGGCTCCATCTAGCAATAACAGAGCCTGTGTCATACAGGAATTTTTATTTGCTGATCTAATGATGCTGACATTTGGGGTCTGCTATAAATTAATGTAGCATTCTGGTGTAACACTAAGCAGGGATCCTAGCAGCAAATTTTTGTGTTTACTATATGTTCTGCTTGTAAAAGCATTCAGAGATCCCTCTTGGATAAACTATTCAAACTTAGTTAAGTTCTTGTTTTTAAAGACCTTACTGACTTCAAGAGGAAGATGGGTTACTACAATTTTTGCAGGCATGTGTCCTGTTCCAGAAAATATTTTATCACTTGAAAATACTGTTGCTTTTACTTTTCCTAGAGCCTGAAATACTCTTCAGACAGATAAATATATTTTATTCTAGGAAATTTTGTAATAAATGAAAAAGTTATTTATTCTGTTTTTGTTATACTTTGCACTACAAAAGCATGGGTATCTTTTAATAACTCATTAAACTGACAGTCATTGTAGTAGGTTAATTCAAAAACATTGATGAAAACACTAAACTGTACCGAGGCCAAAATGTGTGTAATCATAAAAGTTTACTAAAGTATGCCATCTAGAGGTTTTTGGCAAAGCAGAAATAACATGTCAAGGTCTTCAGAGAAAAATCGCAATAGTATCTCTAAGAATTTTGTCTTAACCATACGTAATCTTAGTTAAATCTCAACTTTCTGCATGAAACTATGGGTACGTGTGCATGTTTTGAGTTGTGACAGGGAATATGCTGAGGTTAGTTTCATTTTTTTTTTTTTTCAGATCTGAAAAAAAATATTTGAAATGGATTTGCAGTTTACAGGTTAGAATTTTTATCTTGCATGTATATAGTGAGAATTTCAGTTTTCATTCACTTCATGTTTTTGATGTAGAACATGAAAAAAGGTTTTTCTAATGGTGCTGCATAATAAATATTTGCTTCGTCTTTACAGTAAAGAAAAATAAATGAATCAAAGCCATAGATAAATGTCCTCTTGTGAATATAGTTGATTGAAATTACATAAAACATGAAGAATAAGTGCACAGCAGTGATTTTTGTTCCTGGGGCCTGACTTTATCTTAACAGGTAGTGAAACAAAGCTTTATCATTTTGAAAGCAAAGAAACTTCTACTTGAAAATGATAATTTTAAAAAGTGGAGTAGCAGTAATAGTGTTCATAAGGTTCATTCTGTAGAAAGGAATTCTGTAACAATCTTACAAGATGAAAAAAAATAGATCTTCTCACATCTATTTCTTTTCTTCCTGCACAAAAAGATCTGTAATCCTTAGCTTGCTTTTTCATCAGTTAAACATATGACATTCTTGTCAAGGGGACAGTTTATTTAAGTGGCAGGACTGTAGTCATATCACTTTAAAAGCTGGGAGAATGGGTTTAGAATATATTTTGCATGATTGAATACTGCAGAAGTGCCAAGTAAACATCAAGGTTTGAGTTTGAATTGAGTAATGTTTGTGATCTAGTGCTTTTTTAGTAGGGAGATGGATTCTGAACCTTTAAGTATGATAAGGAAAAATAATATTATACTACATATCCTACTCTGTCTTCCATAAATATCTGCTGGGATACCTTTTAGATTGCAGTTATTTAATCTCAGTTGCCTAGCAAAACCTGACTTTATACCCTGTAGCACCTGTTGATGCATTTCTGAGAGCAAGAGAAGGAAAGAAAATGACAAGTAGAAGCAGGTGGTCTCTGGTCTTGTTTTGAGTGGGATGGGGATTTAAAATGGCACAAATGTCTGTGTCTTTGAATTTTCTTTGTTCATTTAAAAGACAAGAAGGTACAAGTTTGTTCTGTTTACATCTTTATTTTCAGAGTAGAAGCAAGAAGTCCCAGCAGAAGCCTCCATATTTGAATGCAGAGAGGTTGTACAGGGACACGCAGAGTTCCATCTCAGGCAACTCTGAGCTTTGATTCAAGCTCTAGAGATGAGACTAATTATGTGAACTGTTTTTACCTGACATAAAAACTGGCAGAAAGATTGCTATTGAAAGGATTTTCTCCATTTCCTCTTTCTTTTCTTGCTTTGACTTTACTATAAATGATGTAGTTGAGAAAGGACTAAATATTACATTCTGATAATAAATGTAGAGTGGAATCTGTGATGAAAATTCTACTTGAGATAAAGTAAGATTTCTCAGTGTGGCTTTGTAGCAAAAAAAAAAAAAAAAAGCTTTCAACCTTTCTGGAGAACTGGAAATAGGCAGTAGGGAAGTTATTGCAGTGGTTATTTATGTCTAAATTTCTTTCAAGAGAAAAAAATCAGTCTGAGACGCGGTAAGGAATAAAGCAGAGAGAAGCTCAAGTCTCCAACAGGCTCTGTGGCTTTCTGAGAGTGGAAGTTGGATTTAGTCCTTCCTAACTGAAGAAAGAAGCCAGCCTGCCTTATTTATATTGTAATGAAGCATAAGATTAGATGAGATTACATATGTGTACAGGCTTTCTTTTTTATGAATGATTCTCTAATATCTTGCTTCATTTGTTATTTCAACAGACAAGTATTACAAAAGCTGCTGATCACAGGTTCCCAAAAGCAGCTGGCACAGAAGCAATTTTGGAGAGCAGTATTCAGACTCTGGTGGATGTGCACTTAAAGAGCCTGTGAAGGAGCAGAACTGCAAACAGCTCCACAACTTACATAGCCATATTAACAAGTAATTAAAACTTGATTCTCTCCCCCATCTTTCCCTGCACTATTCCTTACCTACCCTTAAAAATAACCTAAAAAAATGATTATGAATATTAACCATTCTGTTGCAACATGTGGTGGTGCATTGATAATTAAGATCAGGAAACTAAGAGTACAAGCACTCAAGGAAGTCAGGAGCAGTAATGTTATTGAAACAGCCAATTTAGGAGTCAGAATTTCTGAAATAATTTAAATGTTAGCTTTTAAGATGACCTATAAAAGAACAAACAATATATAAATCATCAACTACACTTTTTGCATAATTGGAAGTTTATAATCGCCCTGTTTCTCTGTGTCTCTGTGTTCGGAGAAACAGCAAAACCTCATAAGCTCAGAAAGATTCTTAAAGGTGAAGTAGACAAATAAATGAAATTTGAGCACTTTAAGTAATAAACACATTGCAGTCAGAGAAGAAGAGGTTAGGGAAGAAAAAAGTGAGTGATTAGATGCTGAGCTCTGTGCAGCCACAGTTAGGTTTTTACCTATAATCAGGCCTGTCCTAGTATAAAGATAGTCTGAGTGTCTCTGTTATATTACAGTTACTGGTATACTTGAATGAAAGAAATTTAGGTTGTACTTTTTTGAATTATTAGCCTTCTTCTAAAACTGGTTTATTTATTTTCTAACCCAGGCAATGTTACTTTTTCCTTTTTTTTTTTTTGTTTTATTTTACTCTTGTTTTCCTTTGTCTCATAAGTGTTGAGGAGAGCATCTTAGAATGATCACACATGATATTCCTCCATAATGAATTATTCTCCAAGCCCCTTCCTGCATCTGTCCTTGGATTGGGCACCCAAGGCCCTTTCAACCTTGGGAAAATCTTCTGTGAGGTGTATGTGTCACACAGTAGGTTCTCAACAAAGAAAATTAGACCCTGCAAAAAGTTACTTTAATCTTAATGCGTGCTTCTGGCTGGTGCAAAGTAAACATGAAAGTCTGAGAAAGGCTTTTCCTCTGTTCTAGCTCTGAGATATTTCCTGGTGACAGCTCATAGAGCTGTTGTTGGTTTTCTTTCTCTTCTCTTTTTTTGTTTTTTTGTTTGTTTGGTTAGGTTTGTTGTTTTTGGGTTTTTTAATTTGTTTTTCTGGTTTGTTTTTCTTGTTTGTTTTTGTGGGGGTTTTTGTTGTTTTTTTCTTTGGTTTTTTTTGGTTGGTTGGTTTTGGTTTCTCTGGGGGAAGGGTTGGTTGGTTTTGTTTTAATCTTGATACTGAAGCCATTATCAAAATAATACTTTTTTCTCTTCAGTTTCCAGCTGCTGCCTCTTTGAACACCTGTTTGCCCAGAATGTCTGCTGGATATGCTTCCGAGGAAGCCTGCTGAAATTTCAGAACCCTGCTGCTTCTCACCAAGGGCAGACCACCCTTTCAAATATTGATTTCAATAATAAATATTTGCTATCATTAATAGTGACCAACAATAGGAAAGACATTAAATCTTGAGGATGTAAAACTAAAAAGATAAGGAGTAAAAAACTTTCATGCAGTGAGTTTCTATTCCATATATGTTAAACAAGGAATTCTTGTATCTTCTCCTGCAGTGTCTACTTCTGGGTACCCACAGAAACAAGAAACCAAGGGAGCCAATGTTTCACAATGAAACTCTGAAGTGTTTATGAATGTTAAAAAACCTGTAGTAATCTTTGCCTTCACTAGAAGTGCAGAAAATTGCTTATTTGTCTGTTGAAATGTATCTCCTCTGCCTTTTCCCCTGTCCAAATGGTCTTACTTTTGTCACATTGATTAAAAGTAGCTATTCATTTTCTTACCCGAGTTAAGTCCCTGTTATTAGAGAAATGAGGGGCATCAGTGTTCAGTGTTTTGTCTGGAGCATTTCTAATGGGGACTCTGACTGTGTGCTAGAGGTCTTTTTGATTTTCAGCACTCCAGGAAGCAAGCTTGATTTAAATCATAACCTTGGAATTAAAATGTGTATGTGTGTGGGGAAATGTTAAGTACTTTGGGTTTTATGTGAATTTCTAATGGAAAATTAAACCTTCAAAGTTTGCATTTCTTTTTACCTCTTCATCATTTGTGTGGTTAGTCTGCTGGTAAAAGTATTAAGGCTCCAAACTCTAGTCTTTCAAATTTAAAGCATGTTGTCTTTTTCCACTGCCATGCCATGCTTCTTAATTCTATATGTTGCAGTAGCATTCTGAAGTCAGTATAATGATCAAAACCTTGTAATGCATTTTGCTGTACAGTGAAACAGGAAGAAGCATTTTTACCACTCTCCAGAATTCATGTCCTTTGCTATCTTTTGGAGGTAACTTAATATGTTTTACAATATTAACTATTCATCTATTTTCATATATCCTATCTCATCCATCTCTCTCTCAACCATCTATCATTAACTGTTTGAACTACTATGGTTATGAGAGCAAAAAGGAAATGCATAAATGAATAAAACAGTACAATGTAAGAAAAAGATAGAAATATGAATTTTTCAAACTTAATTGGTGGTAATTTAAAGAGAGCCTTATTACCTTCATCGTACTAGTAGGTGCCTCTGATTGTCCGGCCTTCATCTCCCTGCTCTCCCTTCTTTTCCTGCACTGTATAGTTTCTTCTCACCATGTTAGTCTCCTGCATTTGTACATAGTGTATTCTCTGTTTCCAGGTATGTTTCTTCCCCTTGAGCACTTTCATTTCCCTCTCCATTGCTCCCCCCACTTGCCTGAAATTTTCAATCATCATTTCATAGCAGTGGTTTCTGGACCTCCCTATGCTCACAATTCTGTACCTGCCTTGGAAAGAAAAACACATTACTTGATTCATTTTAGAAATGATTTTACAATATGTCAAGATAAAAAGGCCTGGGGATATAAACAAGCTCAGAAATATTTTGAGATCAGGTAGACATAATTAGAACACAGACTGTTGATTAGATTGTTTCATTTTGCAACAATGTGAGTTTAATCATGTTGGAAATTGGTTACGGGATTTCTTGTGGAGATTAGATATTACTATCACATTTTAGTCTCCTTTAATTACACAAATACTGGTTGTTTACTTTTTTGGCTTACTTTTTTTTCATGTCAGTGTGCAGATGGTAACTAGGCTTGTTGCTCAGCAGTCAAGTGCAACCAGACTCCTTACAGCACTGTCTGGAAGAGGAGAGGACAGGTCAGCTCCCTTTTTGTTCTATGAAAGGATTATTCTGTTACCTACTTCCCAATTCCTCCCTCTCCCTGATCAACGCTCTTGCTCCCTTCTGTTGGAAATCCCAAACACCAAAGTAGAAGATACTACATCCAGTTCAGGTTACACAGAAGTGCACTTCTAGAGTAAAACCACAAAAATGGAGTGCCTCGATGCCTGGATTGCTGAAGGTTGGTACAGGGCTCTGTTGCTGCACAATGCACCAAGGCTGGGGGGCGGTGCAGAGCTGAGCCTGGCTGTCACAGTATGTCCTTCCAGAGCACCATGGTGGTTTGTTGAGGTGCTCCAGTTGCTGTGTTGCAAAGACAATGTGACGACAACAAAAACAGAGTTTAAATAGCCTTTCCTGCACTGTGCAGTGCTGTGGTGGCAAAGCTTCCCCACAGCATTTCTGCTCTCATCTCTCTGTGCAGATGCACCCACCCAGGTGTGCCATGCCTCTTTACCTATCTATATGTATATATATATGTATAAAAATAGTTACTCTAGCTATCATTCATATGGGAAACAGTGGAAACATCTCAGTAATTTTCCTCCTTTTGTCCTATGAAGCTGCAGCCTCATCAAAGGAAAAGAAGTTGCTCTCTTTCTTGGCAGTGCACATTAGTTCCCCACTGGTTTCTGTCTCACCCTTGCTGTGTGTGGCACCACTGATTCCCTGGGGAGAAGTAGCAGAGCTGTCACTCCCCTGCCTGTGTCTCTGCAGAACAGCTCATGTAGCAATAGGAGATGGCTGCTTTATAAAGGCAGACCTAGGCTGCCATTGCTATAGGTTAGGTTTTGTTGTATGGACACATCAAGGTCAAACAAAATGAGGAGTAAATGCTTCTAGGCTTCTGCATGCAGTGTTGAGAGCTTGTTGTCCTTCCTTATGACAGAGGAAGTTTATGAAATCACAGGAGACTGAATATACCAATGAGCCTTCCACCTTTGTCTCTTGGATCAGCTTCCCACACTGACCTAGTAAACTGTTCACACTCTGCCTGGACTACCACTATTGTACAGGTTATATGATGTCTAATCTACCGATAGGCTCAGCAGATACTGATTCTATGGCTTTAACAATATGTAATTTATAATAACTATTTTCTCATCATTATTTTCTGATTGTGGATAACTTGTAATATTTATATATATACACACACATAATTGTTTGTTTGTTTTTGTCTTCTACCTAATTCCACTCTGATGCGTCAAATACATCTTTGGTGATGCAGGTCTACAAGAAGTCTGTTTCAGAACTTGCAGGTACACTTTATCTCCTGGGCAGGTGTCACAATTTCCAACATTAATGTTTCCATAGCATTAAGAAATGGATAACCTAGTGCACATTTACCTGCAAGGCTTGATGCTATAAAATTAACTTTTAAAAATGTTTTTAAAAGAACTTGGTTTTTTTTTTTCATGCAACAGAAGTCTGTTAAACTTCAGGTGTAATGAACAATCTCTTTGTATGCCATCCAGCAGTCCACATAAAGGTGTAGGACATGTGAAAAGCCACTAGCTCTGTGTGTATATATATATATATATACAGACAGCGATACTGTCATCTTGAGCTTTTTTTTTTTTTTTTTTTTTTTTTTTTTTTTTTTTTTG
>JANVCC010000017.1:21195037-21277327 GCA_025345505.1 Todiramphus chloris collaris | reverse complement strand
AACACGACAACCCCTGTTTTTTTATAAATATTTATAAATAAAAAGTACTTTTGTGTTTTTTTTTTTTTTTTTTTTTTTTTTTTTTTTTTTGCAGTGAAGGGAGAGTGGTAAGACAATGCTAAAGGTTTTTGTGTGTCTTTCCCCTGTGGATTGATTTTGAAAACTTAATTCTAATGTGTACACTGCTGGATTCACCTTCTGAGAATAAGAGAATATGTTCTTAAAAATAAGTCAATACAGGGAGGAAGCAAAGGGAAAATACTGAGAAGGAAATGGAAAAAGAAATTGTGTGGTAACGTTGATGAGAAGTCCAGACAAAGAGATGGCAGTAGAAAGATAAGGTGAGTATTCAAATATGCAAATTTGAAACATATGAAGACCTATAGAGCAAATTAGAAGAGATTTTAATAATAATAAAATCCAAATTTTGATTAGTTCAAGACATAAATGGAGTACATGGTCGTCATAAAGGTAGTTCTATCACATTTTCTATTAGACAATGAATGTTCAGTCTTGCTTCCTCACATATTTTTTTTAATTGAAGATTTTCTGTGTCAATTCTGTTTTTCTTTCAACAAAACCACTATTCCCTTGGTCACCTATAGCTCCAGAAGCATCATCAAAACTTTCTGTAGCTCCCAAGCCTGACTCATACAAGTAGTCACCTCTAAGAAAGAGTGGTCTTAGATTCCTGGAGGAAATGCTTCATACAGTCAAAGTGGGCTTTGTAAACTAAAGAATATAATGTGAGGTTCACAAAATCTCCAGCTTAACAAAGTTTCCCCAACTCCTAGTCCACTTGGGGTTTGAAGAAACCAGTCAGTCAAAGCAGTTCAAATCTGATGCTGGGGAAACTGTAAAATTTTACCATAAAAAGAAGCATTTCTCTATGCCACAGTGAATACCAAAACATATATGATAACACTGACTTAATGTGTGATAAACTAGTTTTTTAGCATAATGTTCTATATTATGTCTTTGCATAACAGCTAGCAATTCTTTGGCAGTGTAAACCATAAAGGCAAAATAATGCATAAAAAGATGCAGTATACAGAAGAGATGGATACAGGGCATAGGTTTCCTTTTAAGATCCATGCTGTGCCTGACTGGAAGCACATTCAGATGCTAAGATGGACCCTTCTGTCCACCCAAAAAGGTCAGAATGTCTCACTGTCTTTGTGGCTTTGAAACTAAATTCTTGTCAGTCTTGAGTGATGCTTTGCTTAGGCCAAAATCTGCAGAATACAGAATTTCAGAGTCTCTAAGATTAGCGTGTTTTTATTAACCCATCCATACTTGGGTTAAAAGCACTGAGAGGGGTATATGTTCTCTTGCAGGGTAAAATGTTCTCAAGGTCTCAGTTACCTGAAACCCATTTTTTTATGGATTGACTCTGGGTCATGGAGGTAACAGTGAGTCACTGTCTCTTTAGCTTCTCCTTCCAGCAGTCCTGGTTACAGTCCCATGGTGTTGTCCAAAGGCAAAAGTTCAATGTATAAGTGATCATGGAGGACTGTTTGTAGCATGAGAGCAGTTCATGTAAAAGTTAAAAAGACCCACTGTGGCCAAAGTGTTAAGAGAAGTTATCCATCCATTTGGACTAAGCACCCTGCCTAGTGATTGCCTACCAGTCCTCTGGTCTGACAGGTAGCTGCACTTTCTGAGTGGGACTCAGGAATCTAAAGAAGCTCCTAAGTATTGTTCAACCTTATTAAATAGTAATAGCAATGCTCTGCAATTACACATAATTTTCAGTGCAGCAGTATCAAAATGCATGACTATCATTAATGAAAGCACACAATGTATCCATGAGAGAGAAAATCAGTGTTCTTATTTTAGTGATGCAGATGATGAAGCAGAATGTGGTAATGTATCTGTCACAAGGACAAACACAGTAGGACTGTGGCAATGGCAGAAATGTTAACAGGATATTTCTGTTATAATCAAAAGATGTCATTTCCAGCAGACCAAGAACTACAGTTTAGGCTGAGGGTGGATCTGAGAGGAAAGATGTACAATGATTATACTGATTTCTTCTCCCTTGCCATAGGCTTAGTGTTATTTAATGATTGTTTTACAGTGATGCCCTAGGGCTGTACTCTGCTAGGCTCCTTGCACACAATTAAAATATCCTTATCCAAAAGCATAGGTTATAGATTGCAGTTCATCTATTATAGCTTTAATATAACTAAGATTTCTTGGGGCTGTGGGGACACAGGAAATGAAGGAAAACTAAACTGAATGTCTTCATTTCAGCCAGAACACTGCATTTGAGAATTATTTCCAATGTTTTCATAGCAAAAGTAGATGCAATATACTGTATGTGCCATTTATTAATAAGTGGCATAAAGAAATACAAGAAAGTAGACTAATGATTTTGTCATTATCATCATCAGTCCATTCTCATCTTGTCTGCAATGCAAACTGTACAGAAAATAAAAAAAAGGTGAAATTGATGTGGGGTTTTTTTGGTTTTTTTTTTTTGGTTTTACAGCTGAGGTAAATGTGCTGAACAGTAAATCCCAGCCTGACAGATTTCATCAGGTGTCTGTATAACAAGCACTCTCTTTCAATCTTAAAATGTCACCATTGTGTAAACCTTTTCAATGTTCCCTCCTGTTCTCTAAGCCCTTTATAAACCCATTATGATTTTTTAAAAAAATTATTTCTTACAGCTAGTGCATAGAGAAGGTAAAGCCAATTTCTTCGTTTTCAGGATGTTGTAACCTGAGGTAATTTCCAGAATCCTTGAATTGGAACTTCTATGAAGAATATACACTTATTTGTCCTCTAATAAGAAAAAATGTGAAAGAATACATTGCTTAAGTTGCTAGAGATAAAACATGTGCATAAACACTTTAAATATTTGAAACATACTAAAAAAATTAAGTAATGCTACAGTTTTCACTGCAGCAGCAGACAGCTGGCTGGCTTTAAATCTTAGTGGAAACAACATTTCTGGATGCTCAGAGCCTCCACTGTTCTATTTCAGCTAAAGGCAGGATTACTTGAGCTGTATTATATCCTCCATCTCATTTTCAGCTCTATTGCACCAATTATGCAGCCTGGAGGCTTATAGAGGCTTATATTCAGTTTCAGATAGATATAAGAAAGCAGTCTATATTCTCTGTGATAAAAATAGTCATTAATTACCGAGACTTGTAAACCACTTAGCATCCTTTTTAATTGTACATCAGGCATTCTATAGCTAATCACCAAAAAAGAGAGGAGAAAAATACTTTGTGAAGAATATGATCTTTCTTAGTTGGAATTGAATGCTGGAGTTAGAGGGATGTACAGAAAAGGCTTAGCTGCATCAGTATGAATTTGCTTTTCAAGGGCTTCATTGTTTGTGTCTATAAAATCGATTAAATGTTCATGTTGAAGGCAGCCCCTTGTGCAGCATTCATCAATATAGTCAAATGCCTTCCCTAATCTACACAGTGGTGTGATTGCATAGAAACAAAGAAGCCTTATCTAATCAGAAAAGATATTTTTAAGTAGGAGGGCACTGGAGTAAACTTGCAAAGGCCATTTTAGACTTCTTAAAAGGACAAGAACAACAACAGCAAGACTTGTTGAATTTTATATACATATGAATAATTCACCAAACAATCCAAATACAAAATGGATAATTATCATTTATCTGTGTGTGGACTTTCCTATGATGGAAGACAACTGATCAATAATAATTAAAATACTCCATTCAGATCTGGTTTTAAATCCCTAAACTTCATATTCCAAGTCAGCCAGAATAGACCAAATGTATACTAAGTGAATATCTTCAGCTTTTATGGTTTTGTGGTTTGTTTTTTTTTTAAGAGCAAGTTTTTCAGTCTATTAAAGGAAAACTCATTTAACCTGTATGGTTTGTTAAACATCTATTTACTGCTTAATTTTTCTTCATTTTGAAAAGTGTCCATTTTCAGTTTTTTCTTGATTCTCCTGAGATGGATGATTTAATTACAGAAGCAACTGGTTTTAGGTCTTTTATGACTTCCATTACCATAGTACATAAGTGCCTCTCGGTGCATAATTCATCCAAATAAGCACTTTTCTATCCAGTTGGGAAACTATACTCCTTCAACTTAGTCTGGAAAGAGATATAAAAGGGAAATTAATATTTATCTACAATGTGGCATCAAAAACTTCTGTGCTCCTGAGACACATGCCAATTTGACCTAAGGATGAGACCTTGGCATGAGTTTTCCCATGCCACATGTGCTTTTGTGGAGATGAAGCCAGGTGAAGTCATGGCACTAGTGAGAAGCCAGGGAATCTCCTGACAGGTCAGTGGCTGGACGGTAGAGGGCACTGGGACTATGGACTGCATCAGAGCATGAAGCTGCATCACGTTACAGGTTAGCATAGGTACAAGCATGCCTGTGTAGCATTCAGCTAATGCTTGTGTTTGTAGATGATAGTCTATGATAGCTTCGTTCAGTTTCTAGGAAAAAAACCCAACATGTATGTGATTTACCCAAGAGAAAGTTTTCTGATTTTACGCTGAGAAGGAAAAAACACCAAATTGTTAATCCCACACTAGCACCAGCTTTTCTATCGATAAATGATGCTGGTGAAAATAATGGTATATAGATTAATATTGGCCCATTAAAAGATAACATCAATCCTAAAAACTTCATCTGTCTTTCATACTTAAATCACTTTAGCTGCAAAAGTACTATCAGCAGTTCAGAGTAATACGTTTAGAGATATTAACTGTATCATAGCAGAGGTTTCATCTGTCCCAGAGCCACAAGAGACTGAAGTCATGGAGAATCACTAGCAGATCAGCATTCAATGCTCACTGTAAAGTCCTTCAGAAACAAAACAAAAACAAAATCTAAAACTTACCTGAGATAAAAACCCTGGACATACGAATTTAGGAATAATTCCTTTGGTCACCTTGGTGGAAGTAAGTTATGATTGAACTTCTTATTTACCAGGATGAAAAAAAAAAAAAAAAGCTGTACCAATGTTTATGTATATAATACCCTCTAAGATCCCAGTTGCAAAATTGTGAACTTCGTTATATTTAGAACACAGACACATGCAACTCACAGTTTCCAAAATAATGTTCCATTGTAGTCAAAAGACTTTTTCACAATCAGCTAATTTTAGAAACTATTTCAAATATCTCACCCTGATTTTCTACTATTTTCTTCTCACTTTCCTCCTCTTAACAATAATGACAAAACCAAATACGGTCATACTCATTTATTTCTGCATTTGTCCCTATGCCTTTAGGTTTGTACCACTAATGTGACAGAGGAATCTCGGTGATGGAATATCCAAGCACTGCATGTGGCTCTTGAGCTTCTGTGGGCAGGCAGAGGTAGATGAATTCAGCCTGAACATTTTGAAAAGTGTCACAAACACCCAGGACCTGAAGAGGTAATGTTTTTCAAATTATTTACGCTTGATTATTTTTAATGAAGAGTATACTTAACACTTTAAAGATGAAAGAAAATCGTATGCTGACTGAGAAAGGTAACTGCATGAATAGCAAGTTTTTATTTTCTCCCAGTATGTGTTTTCATCTTTTATATTTTATCCAGTGTTTTTCTTGACCTTCATATCTTTTGCAAGCAAACAATCGCTAGTCATGGCATTTTCCATCAGATTTGTTTGCTGTTATATATTGGTTCTAAAATGACAGGTCTCGCCCAGTTTTAACACTTTTTTCACTTGTCACCAATAGTATTACAGATTATGTCATGACTGTGCACTACAAGTATCTGCAGTGCTGTGGGAAGGAGAAATGGGCTTGTTAAAAACTAACATCCTTATTTAATTCTTTTGTAATATTCCTTTATTTAATTTTAATAGGAAATGGGACAACCTGCAATGCATACAGTAAGTTACTTTTTTTTCCTCAAGTTACTGCAATTGTACTGACTGTACAATGGTGAGTGAAAGAGGATTAGGGTATATAGTATTCCAGTGGTTTCGACAGCCTGATGTATTGCAACTTGAAACATAAAAGTCCTTTCAGTGCTATTCTCCCTTAACCATTAAAAATAAGAACCTAAGGTTTAGGAATCTGACACTACTTTTCTTGACTGCTTTTATGTAAGAACAAAAATAAACTGTGCATAAACACCGGTGACACAGATCCCATTCACATGTTCATACTCATAACCTTCTAATTTCCTCTTTCAGTTTCATTCTCATTTTCAATCTGAGACTGAAGATGAGAAAAGAGATGGACAAGTGACACCTCCAACATTTGTGAAATCAGATTAGTATTCTCTGCTGACTACCAAGTTAAGGGCAATACCTGACTCTGCAGCAATTATTTATGTGAGATGTTAGCCTAGGAGAAGGAATTACACATGTGTTTGTGCCTGCTGGAGAGAAGAGCAAATCCGATAATTTTTGTGCAATATGACCTTTGAATACACTCCACAGTGCAACCTGGGTTCTCTGTCACCAGCTCAGCTGTTATGTGGTTCTTGTCCAGGCTCCAAGATTTATTTTCCATAGAAAAAAGTGGGCTAAGGAGAGAAAGGTCTTGGTGTACATCTGGCTTCTTTCCTCAGAGAAGCATTAGGATGTTGTGGTGTGCAAACTTCTTTTTGGGGCCACAGAAGCCCCTTTAGAGTTAGACATCAAGACACAATGAAAAAGCATCCTTGATAGACTTTCTGCTAATGGTATAAGTCCTACACAAATGCTCAAAAAATAGGTAACTTGCTTCATAGTAACCCCTTTCCTCTGTTGATGGAAGTATATATTGAGGTTTGGTATAATTTAGATCACATTCAGCTTTCTTCCCCATAAATCATCACAGATAACAGAGCAGGAAACTTCATACCAGAGAGGAATGGGTGGTCACACATCATAAAAGTCATTCCTGGAAAGATAAGAATATTATTGTTAAGTGTTTAAACACTATATGAGCCTTTAGTTCCTAAATGGGGAAAAATAAGTGATAATAATTCTGCCATGCATCTTAGGATGTCTGGGTTGACACTTGCCTTGTGTCACTTGTGTCCATAGGCATAAAGATCTGATTAAGAGCATTGTAGTTCAGCAGAACAGTGTGAAAGGTGGACTATCATTCCAGCAGATAAATGTCTCAATAAGTCAACCTGACTTTTGTACTTTGAGCTTAATATCTATTGTATACCAGCCAAACCAACCTTTTAGATTTAATAGGACAATCTCTTGACTTTGTGAAAGTTGCAGTTCACTGGGCATTATTCCAAAAAGCATCCATTTTCAGCACTGAAGTGATTTTCAGGATCAAACCATGCTTTGCATCTCTGGTTTTCAGTAAGATTACACTGTATCCACTACCCTATCAAAACTAATGACAAAGTAGAAGTGGCCTTTCTCTCTCATTTAATCATCACTGTTAAGAGTTACAGTTATAAGGACAGTGCCCAGTGGCAAATTTTCACATTATGGAGTACTGGGAGAACTGCCTGAGCCTGACATTATTTAAAAAGTGTCCTGTGAAAAACATAAGAAGCCAAAGTTGTCTATCCACTGTGCCATTTTATTACCTAGAAGCAAAATTAAGGTGGCTTTAAAATGTTTTGTCTTTTAATGAAGGTACTGTATTTAGAGTCTAGAAACGGATTATAGAGCTCAATAAACTAAAAAGTAACACTTCTGTGTTGTGAAGTAGACAGAGGATTGCTGTAGCCTACCTGGAACAGGAATCTTCATGTTTTCCCTTAAAAGCTGTGAATAGTTAGGCTTTAAGTTAAACTTAAAGCTGGGCAATAATAGGAAAAATAAAAAAAATATTTTGAATGGTTTGTAAAGGGAAACAACTGGCCATGTTTTTGTGCTTTTTATGTTCATCTCTTCACAAATACTTGTATTCAAGTGAGTAAAATTTTATTTGTACAAAACTTTATAAGCAATACGTTTTTAGCTTGTAATCTGAAATCTGTTTCATAGTATACAAAATACACTTCAGGTATAAGTGAAGATAATGAATTTTTGGTTTTCCAACCAAATTTGTCCGAAGGCACTTTTCTCTCTTCCTCTGTTCCCTCTGTCTTCCCTAAGTACAACTCAGAGTAGGAATGGGCTATGATATTAGGAAAAATTTATTCACCAAAAGGGTTACCAAGCACTGGAATGGACTGCCCAGGGAAGTGCTCGGGTTACCATCCCTGGATGTATTTAAAAGATATGTAGACATGGCTTGGAGGTGGTTTAGTGGTGAACTTTGCAGTGTTAGGTTTACAATTGGACTTGGCCTTAAGAGTCTTTTCCAACCTAAATGATTTATGAAACCCGGTTCCTTGCTATTGCATATCTCCATATACCAATTCAATACTCCATGTAGCGATTCAGTATCTCCAATAATGACACATCTGTAATATTTTGGTTTTTCTGGAATAATTATAGAAAACTCTATGTAGATCAGATATTTAACAGTCACATTGTAAAAAAATCTTTATATCCTTCTCTAGGGTGAATGTTGATCTAGTTTCATTGTGATTTTTTTTCTATACTATCTCTCTCTTTTTTTCTGACTATTCATACACATTTCTTCACAAAACGTTCCCTAAACAGTGACACAGAACTATCTGGATTGGGTGAGAAGGACACGATTTTGATAACAATTTGAATCTTGCCCTTGAATATCTAAACAAAGTCTAGGAGGATCTATGTAAAGAAATTTCCTCCCTCTTCCTGCACATCCTCCTGCCTTTGCTGTTTTCTGTCACTTGTGTGCAGGTGATAACTGACAATGAATAAGGAAGACATATCTAGAGAAAGAGTCCTTCTTTGAACCAAGCAAATCTTCACTCTTGCAGAGGTTCAGCAAGAAGATATTATGTTTCTAATGCCTATGGGTACATCCTTTTTGGGGTTTTTTTTGTTTGTTTGTTTGTTTTTTCAGGGAGGACTGAGCATACAGTCAATACAGTCAATCAGCTAGTTAGTCACAGCAGTCCTGGTGAAGAGTAGAACTCTGAAGACCAAAATATTAATGCATGTTCTTTATGTGCAAGCACAGAGCTACTGCACTGTGCTGACAGAGTAGTCTGTAAGGAGGGTGATTCTGCCCTCAGACTGCAGTCTGGGTCAAGCAGCTCCCTGGGCCACACCAGCGAGCAAGTTTACATTAAGCATAGACCCCTCTTGAACAGGGTGTTAGATGGCTCCAGTCAGCTTACTGGGTACACTCATTAAAAATTTAACACCTTACAGTGTGTGGCCAGGAATGTGAGACCAGGCTAGGAACTTCCAAAGGCATTGCTGTGCCATACCAAGGAGTATGTTGGGTGGCCAGATACTTCATCAGCTGAAGCAGAAGCCTTTGAAGTAGGCTGGACTCCAAGTGACACAGCCACATAACTTGCAGTGAGAGAAAGTATGAACATTAAGGATTGAAGCTAATTTTCTTAGAATAATCCAAAACATCTGGTCAGAGATATTTAAAGGAGCCCAGAAAGACACAGTTCTAGAATTCCATAAAAAAAAAACCCAAAAAAAAACCCAAAAACCAAACCCTTCAAACTTTTTCATCAATTAACGTGGTTTCCCTTGATTGCCTTTGTTTCAGTCTTTCTCCCATGAATCTACTTACAAATAATGAAGTATAGCATCAAGGAAGGGAAGACATATGCCAAGGGAAGGGTCACATATGCCAAGGTGACCTACTACAAGCAGCAATATTAATTCTCTAGACACAATTTTCAAGCATGTCATGAGCCGAATGTTGCTGACATAAGATCTCCAAATAATTACAGTCTGCAGTCAGATTAGTAAAAATAAAAGTATGCTTGTGAACAATTAATTTACTTGTTTGCTCTACATGTCCTTTATATGTGACAAATGGCAGTAGCAAATGTATAGTTCACATGCTAGTTAAGAGGTAATGGCTTCCTTCAGTAGTAATGAGAATATCTTGACTGGTGGTGAACTCAGCAAGACAGTGTGGCCAAATTAGCACTGAGAATGTGTTTCATAAATTATAGTCATATTAAATCTTTTACAATATTAATATTTGTCTAATTTCTTTCCTTAGCTAATAATCAGACAGGTAATTCTAACAGAAATCAGGTCAATTCAAAGTCTACCAGTATTTTCAGGTGGATGGAATTTCTTAATTTTCATATTTCATCTGGATATCAAGGAAGTGTTTTATTCTCCTGAAGGGAAGCAGCATTGTAAGAAAAGGTGTAATAGATTTTGGTATACGTACAGACCTTTAACTCATCCATATTTGTACATTGGTTTTGGGTTTTTTTTAATAGTTAAATGTCTGCATAATTCTTAACTTTTTATATTTTATTCAGATTAAATATTACTGTTTAAAACTAATATTCAATATGCACATCTGGAAAACAAAACAAAACAAAAAAAAAGGGGCTAATAAAGTTGATTGCAAATATAATATTCTTTTAGCCAGCACAGCCTCAAACTAAAAAGCTAAAAGTTAACACACTAGAGTCTCACAACTCTTCCACTTCCGCAAGAGTCTCTATCTCTGCATTATAAAATAGTGGACTGCATTTTCAAATACTTTGCCCAAAAGAGCAATTAGTATTTTGGTATTTAAAAAGCAAGGAAATAATCCCATTCATCTTTCATCTGAAAACTTCCTGGGATAATTTGGATAGTTCCCTTGGATGAGGACACTTCCCCATCTTCATTCTACAAATGCACCTAGCTGTTGAATTCAGTGTTGAATGGGCTTCAAGATGCCTCTGTGTTTCTCCACAAACCCTTAGAAGGTTTTTCTTTATTTTGTTTTCCAAAGTTTGTAATTGGTGTTGATAATGATAGCTGGCAGACAGCATGTGAGGTGTTTCCATTCCTCATTTTGAACCTGGCTTTTGTCCATCTGTTGTGTTGCTAACTGCAGGACAACGCACTACGGGACAAAGTGCTGAGAGAGGTCAAGTGTCATAGAGGTGAAGATGCAAAATATTCACTCAGATAATGAAAATTGCTCTGTTTATGGGGATTATACCTTTGAGCATTGACCTTATGTCCTCCAAGTCAGTTTAAAAAGCAGCTGTGTAAAAGACAGCTTTAACCATAACTCCATATTACCTGTGGAGGTTTTTTTTGGTTGCTGAACAATGATGAGAAGTTTCATGAAAGTGTCCTGTGTTGCCAGTGTTTTTTTGCTTAATAAGTACCAGTTCACCTTGTGGGTTGTTTCATTTTCTTTTCTTTCCTGAGGCAGCTTCTCAGCTTGCTGTAAAGCTTCTTGTACAGGAATTAATTATGATTACAACTTTTCCAGGACTAATGGCAGCGAGTAGAGTGGGGTGTGTAAAACAAGTTAGCATGATGTATGGGAGAAAAAGTATTGTGTTTTTTACTAGCAATTAACAAAAGGAAAGACTAAAATGTTTGCTCAGTAATATTACTGGTCTGTGGTTTTTATTTTCACTGGAGTCGTGGGAGTTAGCGTGGGACTCCTAATGAAAGCCTATTTGGTTTAGGAACCCTTAAGTTTTAGCCTTTATTGTATCTCTTGGAATTAGAAAGTGGATGTGTGTAGCAGATGTCCCAGCCTGCTTTGCCTCGTTGTAATTCCTACAATACTTAGTTCCTTATCTTTAACCTGTTTCTGAAATCGATGATGTCAAGCCTCTCTGGCTTCACATAATCTAATATGTTTTAAAAAATGATTTTTCTTGCCATCTTATTCTTTCTGCCTCACTTCTGCATCTTCTATCGACTTTAATTAAGGTTTCCTTGGGCTTGTGACCTTGGTGAGCTTTTAAAAATGAAGTGAACTGACTTACAAGGTGATTTTTCCCAAGCTTTTTGTAGCCCTGCTGGAAAGACTTTGTGTGGTGTTTGAAAATACAAGCTATTCACTTGGGATTGTCATATGTGCACAGAGTGGCAACAGGGAGGAACCTCAGCCTTCTGATGACTACATCACAGGAAATAGTTAATTTCTTTATAACTTATGTTTTGAGTTTTCTAGTCCTTTATGACCTAAATATACACTGTTCTTTATTAAAAGAAAGATAGAAAAGATTTGTTCTTTCAGGCAAGCAGTATTGAAAGAATATCTTTACCAAAAAAAAAACAAACCATATATATATAAAAATATATATATATATAAAGTGCACAGTAAAAGATATGTAGAAATCCCTAACGGATTCTCCGCTTGCTTATTATCTTCTTTGCCATTTTTTTCCCCAATAAAATCTCAGAATAGATGGGTAGAAGGATGAGAAGACTCTTCCTAATTCCATTTATAATTACATTTGACTGGTTTCTGTCAAAGGTCTGAGTAGTAAATCTTGTCCTTATTTTCACTGCTATGGAATCTACATATGAATTAGTGCACATTGGCATGCTCGGGGATATGAAATACCCCTAAAGCTGACATTATAGATACTAGAGAGTCTTACATACAGCGTGGCTAAATGGAGCTAAAACTTGAAAGGATTTTTTTTGTTTGTTAGCTTGGTCTATTCTTTCTTACTTGGAATCATTCTTTTTGTTAGCTTCTGTGCCTTGTGGATGATAAAAAGTATACAACCCTATACAGAGCTTTATGCAGCTTTATAATTACTTGCCTTTGCAGAGGCTTCTCTTCCTGCATTCACTGGGGAGCTTGAGGAATGAGCAGAGTGTGTGACCTGCCCAACCTGGTCCTTTAATAAAAGTCGCCTCTTGCTGGAGCACCCACTCAGGTCAAGCAATGAAGCCAGTATTAGATGCAACTTCACACACAGAGCAAAGTCATAGTAAAAAAAAAAAAAAAAAAAATCTTTATAGGAATTACATAATGTACTAAATAACACAACAGCAATCTTAGTAAAGGCTGGCATTTTAGTATTAGGCTGAGGTAAACAGTATGGTGAAGACTGCAGTGTGTCTTGACCTAATGACCTATAGTAGTACAAGTCCTTGTTTTTTTGCTAGAAATATATTTTGGATTAGTCATTACTTCTTAAGATAGTAAAAACCTTTCTTTTGAAAAAAACTCCAAAATAATCTCTCCATGTAAGTTATATTCAGCGGTAGCAAAGACTAAACCTTGAATTAACCCTGATGTACTGTTAAATTTAGCAATCCTTCTTGATATGGTGCATTTAAATCTCTCCTAGTTCATAGTATTCCTCAAGCCGTATTCTAACATGATGTAGTTTTCCACTGCAGACAAGGTCTTTAAATGAGGTTGTGAACAACATGAAATTTGTTTTATTTAGATACCTTAGTATATAGCCCAGCAAACTGCATCATATAACTGCAGCAGTATTCAATATTCTGTTTTTAGAACCGGAAACAGTATATCAGTTCAGTAAAGTGTGATGCCTTCATAACACAGCTGCAATGCTTTTGAAATCCAAGAGCTGTGCACAGGTGTATACTATGCTTGGAATGAGCTTGAGTGTCTTTAATGTACTGCTGCAGTGCTCTTTATGGACATAGCCTCACTGAGTAAGAGAGTATGATTCACCACCATGAAATTAGGATTGTGACTTCATATGGTACTAGATCAATGCATAACCCTGATTTTAAAGACCACTGATTTAGTCATTTAGATTGCATTTAATGTAAGGTATTAATAATTTGATAGAATTATTAACAACAGCTCCTGTCCATCTATGAAAAGTGAATGTTTCAAACAGCTGTGACATTAAAATTATACCATCTTTCTTTCTTTTTTCTTTTTTAATCCTCTAGAGTCAGTATATTGTTACCATTGTATCTAAGAGAAAAGTTAGAAAAAAAAAGTTGAGCAGACAAGTTGCAAATTATTTTTCATGTGCATTTTTTTCCCCATGAAGAACTTACCGGTATTTTAAAATGTATTTGAATTTTTTTTTCTACTTTATCAGCCTTCACTGAGATTGCAAACCTTGGAGATTTTAAATAGACTTGAATTGAAAGATCTGAGATGATGAAGGAACAGGAGAGCCGCTACTTAGAAGAGCCTGGACCTTTGGACAATATGGATACTGCCTTTAGAACTGGAGAATTCTGTGCCATTCCAGCTGTGTGGTGTCATGAAGTGCATCCTTTTGCCTGACATTTTACCTAAGCAGATACTGTTGCTGTCAGTCTGTTGCATTCTGTTCAGACATTCTGTTCTTAAGAAACATTTTTTTTTTTATACGACTTGAATTAATTCATAGACATTTTTCAGATTGGGGGTGTTTGGGTGTGGTAGAATTCCTTGCCTGTGCTAAAAGACACTGACGAAAGATGAAGGCAAGCCCTTAAATGTCTAAGCATAGATCAACATTAAATTTTATAAATCTGTTAGATAAGGATGAGGGTTTTTTGGTCATAAACTGGAATATGTACAGTATCAGCAAGATACTCTCAGGCAATTTTATTTTCGTATCTGAAACTCAGCATCTCTTAAGTGACTTGAAGATAAATTACCTCTTTTCCAGTCCACATTGGAATCCAGATTTAGTCAACAACATTTAGGATTCAGTTTAAAAGAATTCATTGCTCCTTGTCTTGATGGTATTAGCTAGCATTCATGCAGGATAGATTTATCAGCCTGATTTTCAAGCTGTATTTGCAGGTATGTTTGGGAAACTTCCTTTTCTCTTACAGGTAGATCCAGACCAACAAATAAAATCTATAATTCCAGTGCCTTAAGCTCATTTTACGTTAGGCTGGCTGCTCAAGATATGCTATAGCAGAAGGTCAGATACGTGCTAGCTTGTCTAAGTTTAAAAATAGATATTTACAATTTAAAAATATAGGCTATTTGTATTGATAAACAGATCCTGGTTTAGGGGTAGATTCTCTGAATATGGTGCTGCTTTATCAGCCAGCACTCTGAATATGGCAAAACTGAGAGTCCTATTCTGCCTCCTTTGATTACAGAGCAGAGCAACATGAAAGAAAAGGGCCAATGTCATCTGTGTTGGCTATCTTACAGCAGGCATCCTGGGTTTAGTTTGAGTGTTCTGATACTCATCATATAGTACATTTACCCTCCAGATTTGCACAGGCTAAAATATATATTGAGACAGATCTTTGACATTTTAGCTATTACAGGTTGATGTAAATTGGAAGTTCATTATGAAGTTCCTCAGCAAACTTGTACAAATGGGGATGAGGATTTCAGGTGACATTCCTCTAGTTTTTTAACTTGGAAATTATCTGTATTCTCAGGTGCAAAGAGTAATAATAACAAACTTAAGTCAAGGTGATATGTGAATTGTTTTGCCTTTAGTATATTTTATAAAATAATTTGACTTTTCAACATATATAACTTTTCATGCTAATGGTGAATTTCCTTTTTATTTTCAATTATGATCTTAGCCATTTCTTTTCTTGTAATACTGTTTGCTCCTTAGATGAAAAATTTATCTTTCTTTCATTTTAATTTCAAATGTGTTCTTAAACATTTGTCTGATTGAAGCATGATTATGATTCAGTGTATAGATAGTACATTTGAAATAGTCCCACCAAAACTTGACACCAAAGATTCCCATCTGGAGGATAGTTGCTCATGAGAGAACACATAGATAGGAATTACACTTAAGCTGGTGGACAACTAAGATTCTCCAGGTCAACTTGCACTTCAAAGTGAGTTTCTGTCCACATTTTATTGTTATTCCAGTGTACTCTCTTGGTCCAGCTTGTAGAATCTATATGTTAGTTCTATCTTTGGTATACTGACGATACACACAAGGAAGAAGGTCCTACAATTCTTGTGTATATGGTCAGTATAGCAAAGATATAGAACTCATGACAAAGCATGCATTCAGGATGATACATGCATATGAACACCTGAAAATATGCTTTATAGCTGATCTGATTAATATCAGTAACTGAGAAAAAGATTCGGTATCTAGACAAGGATGTATCTGTTATGCTACAGTAATTTTTAATGTAAATACACAGCCCCTTGAAAGATGGCAATTCTTTACACCTTGATGTTTTCCTCTCTGATTCTTGGGTTGTCATAATCAACTTGTCACAGCTATGTTGCTTTGAAAGAAGTTATCTCTATGACAGACAAATATTGCATGTTCCATGAGTATGTGCACATGCCTTAAATCATTCTTCTATAACATATCCTCAGGCACTACTTTATCTATTTGCAGAATATCTGGACTATTTGAATTTCAATAAACCACCTCTGACCAAAATATCTAAGATGTCTCCTACCGATGGAATATCTTCTATTTTGTATTCCTACACCTTTCCTGGGTAAAAGATTAAATGGGTTGTGAACAACCAATTGGGAAAACCAAGATGAGAGACAAAGGAAAGGGAGGTGGTTTCAAGGAAGAGAAGACCTAATAGTTATAGTATGGTGAGCTGAAGTGCTGCTAAAAATTCAGGGCCAGAGTGACTCCAGTTGTGGGAACTGAACCCAACTTCTGCAACTTGTTCTGCCAGGTGTGGTTATTTTATTTGTATTTGGACAGTGACAGGTCTTGAAAATGATGAGGTCAGTTACAGTAGCTGTTGAGTAGTGCATAAGATTCAGGCCATCTCTGAACAACCTATGAGCTAAACAAAACAGTTGAGTTATAATAATCTTTAGGAAGTGCCCAATTGGATTTATGGATCTGTTTCAGCATGCCCATAAAGGCCAGATGGGTGTCTGGGGACCATGAAGAACTGAGCCTATTGGCCCCTGCTAATGTCCTAGTGACTGATTTGTTGACTGGAATGCAGGTATCACTTCCACTGCACTCATTCCTAGATGAGTATGAAAAAGGCTGGTTAACTTTCACACTTGCTAGCATTTTAAGCAGTACATGAATATTTTTGATACATGAAGGAATAGACAAGAGGAATCACTTCAGCACTGATTATTAATGGGGGATTCCAAGCAGGTAATTTTTTGCCCAGTAATGCTCTTCATGTCTTGATCATTTATCACCAAATAGAGATGTATATTAAAATGTTGGTGCCACCATCACCCACTTTGAGACAGTAGGATTGTAACTTGTTAATTCACTGATGAACCATCTGTTATGACTAGCTATTGTCTATTATAGTAATCTCATACATTTAAAAGCGACAAGGGAAATAAAAATAGTTCAATATGACTAAAACAATGGTGTAGGAAAATTCCAGTCATTGGAATATCTTAAAAATTCAACTTTTATGAGCCCTGCCAATGGGGCAGAGAGGTTCTAGGGGGAATAGTACTGCAGAGAAGCAGATTTGTCTTGGAGCCTTAAAATAAGAATAATGTAAAAGTCTAAAACAAACTCTTTAAACCTTCTTAGAGTGCTCCTTGACCATTCTTTACATGTTCACAGACATCTTCTCTTTTAGTAGAAGTACAGATGCTGTGACTATCTCGTATGGGGAAAAAAAAATAATATAAAAAAATTAATATGAGTAAACTAAAAATGTAGAAGACAGGAAGATGAGTGACTCAGAGCAACATGTATGCAGCCTTCATACTGGAAACATTCATGTTTTGTTTGTTTGTCTAACAAACAGCCCTGTTCATGATGCATTTTTCTCTCTTATGTTAATATAAATCAGGAATTGTAAAGTGAAAAAATTTATGGCTTTATTTTTTTGAAGTGACTTTTTCTATTTTTATCTCTTGTTGGAAGAAACCTACCTCAAATACAAGGTGTAATTAAGGACAAAGATTTTTCTGTTCAAAGAATCTTAGGGCAAATTTATCTTGTCAATGTTAGGGGAATTTAGGCAGCTATGGCAAAATAACTTCTTATGATAAAAATTTCCGCTTTCTAGTAATATATTAAATTGAACATCTCTGCTGTTGTCTTTGCTCTTTCAAGTACCACCGCAGTTATATCAGTCAGTGCGTGGGTGTACTTGGTAGCCTATCCCTGTCTGAGCTTTCTCACTCTTTTGCTTTCCAGCTATTACTGTGGTGGTAGTTCAGATTAGGTAAATAGGTATTTCTACATTTCAATAAGGATTATAAATATCTATCTCCTATAAAACCTTCAGTGAATAAGTAAGAATTTGGACAAGTTTGTTATTCTTAGGCTTCGTGCTTACTTCAAGGGAGTTTTATTAATCTTTGTTCAAAACATGTAGGCCATATTTTCTGAGCTCAACATGAGTTGTCTTACTGAAGAAGAATACATTGCTCACATGTGGTTTTTTGTGTTAATGGGAACAGGTGTATTGGGTCAGGAAATATTCTCATTTCACAGACCTGAAAGGAAACTTCAGCTGTCAAAATGCAGTTGAAATGCGAGACAGGCAGTCTTCTCATATAAGAGGGAATTGAGGTGCACTGACTGATAGCATCTGAACAGGCACTGTATACTGCTTAACACTTTTGAAGGCTGACCGTTTGAAAGCTGTCCTTCAAGAATGTCTTTTTGCTTCTGCTCCAATTACACTTGCCTAAGAGAGAGAGAAGGGGGAAAAAGGCAAAACAAATGGCCCATAACAGGTTTCTGGTTGATAGCATGGATTCAGGGGAGCTTGTTATAGTGAACAGATATTACTTTCCAATACCTCTGTAATAAAATTTTGCTGTCAGCAAGAATCCATGTTTTTACTGAAAAAGAAACCAAGATTGTTTAGCCAGATGTATTACAATAAACCTTGGAGTGTGACTGTGGAAAAACACATGGCTAGTAAAGAAATAAATCTGTAAGTTAAATGCATTTATTGCCTGTTGATTGCAGGTTTTTAAGCATCAACTTAAATTTAATGTCTAACCAAAAAAGAAAGCACCAGAAAAGGGATAATACAAAAAAAAATTTAAAAAATAATCAAAACAATAAATAACAATGCCTCCCTTTTCTCTTTTATTTTAAAATCTGTGCTAAGAAGTTGAGATCTGTGTTCCTAGAGGCATTTTTGTCATTAAAAAGGAACCAGAACATATGAATGAGATTAAAGCTTTGGAGTGATAATGGAGTTGTGCAGTTAATGTGAATTTCCAGAACTGCAAAAAAATAAAAAGATGATCATTTCTTAAGGAGATTTATTTTAAACCAACTGATACAGCTACTAAGTTTTCTATTAGATATGAATCCCAGTCAAAAGTAACCTAAGTTGTCACTTTTTAAGATTTGTGTATTTTCTACATACCTGTAATTTGTTACTATATAAACCATCTACTGCAATGCCAAGCAGTTAAGCATTTTCTCCCCCTCCCCCCCCCCCCCTTTTTTATTTTTTTTAGTTTGGTTTTGTTTTGATTTTATTTTATTTTCAAATTATACATATGTAAGTACCTCCTATTTAAGTGCAAGAGTTTCTTGCTTTTCTAGAAGTCTGGCAACTTTCTGACTCCTCAGAGAGTATCAGTGCAGATGGTTCCAAACTATGTCTCCTGATTCACCTGTGTATTGAAGATTTTTTGAATGCTGTCTCCTCTGTCTTTACTGAAGTCCTCTAAATTTGCATGAAAATGGTTAATAGAATAGAAAGCTTGGAGGCTTATTGGTAGAGCATGATAGTGGCAGGAGTTCCTGTAACCATGTCATGGGTTAATAATAGATAAGTCAATGAGTTACAGAGGCTCTGTGCATTGTTTTTTCATCTTAAAGATAATGTGAATACTTATGGATTCCAAAAAGATTTTGTGTGACTTCATTAAATAAATATGGCCTTTTACAGGAATACAACTAAATCTTATTAATGAAACATGTATTAGCTAAAAGCTAGATGTTGATTTAAAGTTAATAGTTACAGACCATTTTCTTGAAAGGATTCTTGATATTATTTAGTAAAATGCTGAGGTTTTCTTTTATTAATATTTCATGTGTTTCTAAGCGTTAAGCATATGATATTTACAGAACTATACATTCCTGCTGTTTATTACCCGTTCTGCTTTCTGTGTGTAGATTCTAGCAGTTCATCAAAAGTAGCAGAATTTCAATAAAAGAGTCTGCTTGGATATTGTACATATAGTATATGAAGCAAAACATTCTTGTAGCTTAATGTTCTTGTATAAGAGCAATCTTGAATGAAATGGTTGATATTTTTGTTTGGTTTTGCTTTTCAAAGACAACCTGCAGCTGTTTTAATGCCTGGTAGTTATTTATAGTGGCAAGTTACAGGTAAATCTGTCAGCTTAGAACAGGTAACCATCCTCTATTGATCTAGTTGGGGAAGTAGCTCCAGTAGGACTGTGCCATGGATGCTGCCACAAGTGAAGTGAAAGATGCTAGCAGCTGTGGTGCTCCTGTTAATTGTTCTGTTAATGACACTAGAAATGATGATCTTCATCACAGAGGTGATTAGCCTGTATTCAAAGAGTCTGCACTTGCTTTTATTGAGTCCAGAGGCATCTCTGAAAAGGGCTGAAGTTCATAGAATCGTAGAATGCCTTGGGTAGGAAGTGACCTTTAAAAGTCATCTAGTCTAACCCCTCAAAGTTAGCTGCTAACGATATATTTGCAGTATAGCAGGAATGAGCATGCTTTTATCTACCCCCCTCCTCTCTTGGTGTTTTTTTTTTTTTTAACAGCAATTAATTTCAGCAATTACTCTTCCTCCTTTCTGGTTTATTGCTTGCATACCACTAAGGTCATCTTTGCACTAGTGTTGCAACTGTGGTATCCATTTAATTGGAGACTTACTGCACAGC
The DNA here is from genome assembly GCA_025345505.1 of Todiramphus chloris collaris. Taxonomy (NCBI): domain Eukaryota; kingdom Metazoa; phylum Chordata; class Aves; order Coraciiformes; family Alcedinidae; genus Todiramphus; species Todiramphus chloris. Next base: position 21,256,848 of record JANVCC010000017.1, on the reverse strand, counting down.
TCCCACAAACCCTACTGATTATTGATGTGGGTGGTACTACTGGAGCATGAATGATACAGGAGATACAAGGGAGGGAGAAGTTTAAGGCTAGAGCTGCCAAAAGGAGTGTTGTAAAGCCATTTTAAGATGACAGTTCCCAGCAAGCAGAACTGACTCACAAGGAGGCTGCAAATATGCAGCCTCTATATAACTGCAGCATCATTTTCAGTGAGTTAATATTCCTGTGACAGAGGCAGTCACACTCAGAGATGATCAGCTGGGATCTGGAAACTTCACAAATGTATGGATCTAGGGCTGACCCTGCCATAAACGGGATGAGAAACACTGCATTTCAATTTGGATTGAACTCCACTCCCCTATGGCTTCCAGATGAAATGACTTGTTTCTTATTGATTTGCAGGACAAGGCACTAGCATTAATACTTGTGGGCAAATGAGTTCTGTTGACTGATCTCCCTGTAAGAGTAAAGTGGGGATAACATTATGCAGCATGTGAAGATACAAAGGAATTAAAAGAAACCAAATGGTGTCTTCAATGAAAAGCAGCAGAAAAAAAATTTCTTTTGTCATTTGTCATGTTAACTAATGTGCTGTAACTGAAAGAACATTTACTTTGTACTGTTATATGAAGTAAAAAGGATTATACTTACTTTTTTGTATTCAATTTTTAATTAGCTTTATATTTTAAAATGGCTGGGAAGGCAAGTGATGAAAAAATTCTTGCTTATAATGGTTGGAGAGACATTTTAATGTTTTCATTGTTGACAGAATATGCAGTGTGAAGAAAAATCTAAGTGTACTCATATTTTTGCATTGTTCAAAAGGTTTTTAAGGTCAGAATAGATTATTCTGGTCAGAACTTGAGTTCCTGTTGGCAGCATGTGCCTTGTCAAAGGAGTTTTGTTTTCTTCTCACTGCCTTTATCTCATCTTGACTTACTGTCAATATTCAAGATCTGACAGGCTTCAAGGAAAATATGCTGAAATTTAGAAAACATACCCATCAGATCGAATGGGTAGACAGTCTGAATCTACTATGATACTTTCAGAGGAATCAGTCACCACAGTATTGTTCGTTTCCTTAGTCTGCATATGTGCACATACTTCCTACTCATCCTGAGAGTTCATCACTTACAAATAACGGTTTACCTTCTTATAGACCTTACTGACCTAATTACTGTGGATAAATTAATCTTCCTGAAGACTTTTCTTGCACAGCTCAAGTTTTCCACTTGAGGCCTATATTAGGATTTAGAGACATCTGTCATGGACCTTATGGACACAAAAGTCACCATCACAAATGCAGAAAATACTAATTTTGCATAGCATAGACACAGTATATTGACCAGGTGAAGCACTGCAACTGAGAACCTCTTTCTCCAATAGTTTCTAAAGCCAATTCTACTACCACTAGTTCTTTTATAATGCTGCTTATATTTTAGAGCTTCCTGTCCCAGAAGGTTGGGGGGAATGTCTGAGAAGAAACGCTATATTAAGTCAGGTGACGTAGAAGGAGACTATTCTTCTCATTTATCATTCTGTTAGGTCTTTAACGTTCTCAGTGTGGGGAAAAAAATATAATTTGTGCAAGACTTTTTTACCAATTCAAGTCTACTTCAAGGGCTCATCTGTAATAGAACACAACATGAGAGCACAATGGAACAAGCACCCTCAGCCAAAAGCTACAACATAGACCCAATTAGATGAGTTACCTCTTGGCCAAGCCCAGTTATGCGGATACTTGAGGAGAAGTGACAAGATTATCAGGGTAGCTTTGACAGCATTAGCATGGATTGAAGGCTCTTATATTTACTTAGGACCTACAGCAGAAATGACCTAATTAAGAGGGGTGCCCATGTTGAACAATACTAGTACTGCACAGGTCTATATGAGGAAAACAAGCAGATCCCCTTAACTAATCATGTCAGCGCTGCTTACAGCCTTTGCCGTACCTCGAGGATTTTCCAGCTTTGTTGCGCTGCCAGTGGGGTTGCATGTGGGGGTGGTGATAGCATGTGCATTGGGCTCTCCTTTGGCTTGTCGAGAGTGTGGTGGATTACTCTCACAATTTCATTTTTCGGCTGCACTTGTAAAGAACTTCTCCAACAGCTATAGCTGTTATTTTTAAGCAGCCACAAGAAACTGATTTATGTCAGTGCAGGAGAATGTGCTTTGCAAAGCAGTAAGCTACATATCTGGGTCATACACTGTATGGTGTAAGGCAACAGTGTGCTGTGCAGTCAGGAATTAGACAGCTATCAAATGTTGTTTTTTGAGGTAAGGAAAAAAGAATCTTCAAACAGCAGGGAAGGAGTCTTCTTTGGGATAAAAATCACCATATGCTAAGCTTCTCTTTTGCCACAAGCTAGACAGAACTGCTTTAAAGACTGTCGAGAGGAATAAAGTAGATCAGTTGTTTTATTCCACAATTTTTAACAAAAGAAGGAAAAGAAAACACTTTTTCATTGGTTGAAGCTTTGTTATGGACAATAACAATATAATATAATCAATAATAGGAACGGATACCTATAAGCCCCTTTCTTAAACAAAAAAAATATTTCTTTTATGTAAATATGAAATACAGTCAGATAAAAAATGAGCCTGGATCAGGATCAATTAATACTGCTGAATCCTTACAAAGCAGCTTCAGATAACATGCTGATTATATTCCTAAATTAAATTTTAGGTTGGTGGCTTTTAAATCCATCTTGTCTCTGTTTTGCTAAGGGCCTGCTGATTAAGGATTTGTTGATGGGAATTGACCATGGTTAGATGGTAAAGTAGGGCTGGTAGAACTTTGGTAGCATTACAAAGCAGAAGCAGAGGGAACTCCTGTCTTCACCTTTCAGGATCTTGCAGCAGCATGACAGTAGTGGTAGCATTGACATTGTCAGAGCACAACTATCTATCTGAAGGCAAAAGGACAAGACCAAGCTCCAGAAGCTGATGATATCCCATTATGCCATTCTTGCCTGGCATGGCCAGGTCTGGTGGACCCTGGATACCACATACCTGGGAGCAATATGTAGTTCATGACAGCAGCTCTCCAATAGGTGGGTAGAAATAGAACATGACATGAGGAAAAAGGTGTAACAAACACTGCTTTAAGAAGAGTTTAAAATGTCCATGGATTGTTGCATTATACTGTCATCCTATTTGTTTTCTTAATTTTCTTTAGTACAGAAGATTATTTTAATTTTTTAGCTTGTATGACACCCTAGCACAAACTCTTTGAAGACAGAAGAAATATTAATTGGATCATGTCTGCTTTGGACCTTTCTTTCCTTTAGTGTTTTTTGAGTTAAACTATCCGATTGGCTTGGATAGAAGTGAATTCAAAAATCTAATTTCCATTTATTGTTTCATATGAGCTCATCAGCTTGGATTGATGCTAACTGGTCTACATAAACAACAAAACAAAACCCAAACAAAGCAATGAAACCATAAGAAGTCCTTCATAATTTTTTTCAGGAACTCATTTTAATTATTTTCTCTGATAGTGAAATGTCAGTAAACTAAATTTAGCATCTGCAGACTAAAAACTGTATTTCCCTTATTCAGGGCAGGTACAAGATAGCAATGTCTGTGTTTTGAATGCTTTACTAGGAAAATTCCTTTCTCCTTCCCTTTTTCCCCCCTCTCCTCTGATCCTTGGTCCACCTAGCTGCCTTCTGGCTGGCAAAAGCAGTAACAGATGCCATTGTTGTGTCAAGCCTGTTGGTTCTGAAGAGGCTCATTAGCTACCACTCTGTTCCCCCCAAATACACTCATATTCTGTACCTTATTATACCCTTATAATGAAGTGTTCAGCAGAACTAAAGCTCCCTTTATTGCAAGGAGTCTCTTTCTGAATATAGTCCAAGGCTCATTAACACTATTTAATTCTGCAGGTGGTTGTAATCTAGTCAAGGGCAAAACTGATTAAGACAAGTTGACATCTATCTCACATTACATAAAAGTGTGTCTATTGAGGCACCTATTACTTTCTTATATGCTTTCAAAGATCAAATATATATACATATGTGTGTGTGTGTGTGTGCGTCTGTGTGTCCTGGTTTGAGTGTAATTTAAAGGATACAACCTTGTTTTGCCATTCTGAATTCACCATTGTAGTACCAGTTGTTTAAATGGGAAGCAAGATATGCTCGCTGGATAAAGAACTTAGTATCTGATTTGCATGTTTTTGAATATCAGTCAATGTTACAGGGCTTGGATAGTTCCTGAGTTTAGTATACTGGAAGAATTAAGGCTGTAATAAAGGATAATTCTAATTAATTTATCTGACATGAAATATTGTATATCACTTGTTTGTATGTTGGTAATTTGGTATTACTGAATGTGGGGGAAAAGCAGAAAAAGATGATCATGGCATATATATAATTCACAATTGAGACTATATATATTTATTTTGTGTGTGTGTTTAGAATAGGACCAGTGCTATGATGATTATAAAGAGAGTTAATTTATCATACTAACAAATGCATGTACAAGGCTTCAAGTCTGTAACTTGCAAAACCTTACTTTGGATTCTTATGCTTCTGTCAACATGCAGCACTTCAACTCATGTACTCTGTTCATAATCCAGCCAAATGTCCTCATGATGTTCAGGAAAGGAAGGATTTATGCCTCATTTTCCTGAGGGTGAAAATTTCTATCCTTGGCATATTGCACGTCTACAAAATAACACAGGCCTCCTTTAAGGGATTCAAGCATCTCATTTTCATGACCTCTTACATCTGCCTTGGTAAAACTCTATGCTGGAGTCAGCATGTGGAACAGCTTGCATGGAAAACTTCACATCTTTCCAGTGCTTTTATGCAAAAATGTAAAAATCCCCATCTGACAGTTTGCATTGATACCCACTGGCCAGCTCTCTGTCTGAGAATTTCAAAGTTACAGCACAGGTACAATACATTTTAAATATATACAGTCAGATTTTTAACATCATACAGTGTAAAATATTGTTTCACTGATGCACATTTTGCATCCAGGCTGTATGTGAGGGAGAAACTGAAAGTCTTTGCTGAACTTGGAACTGAATGTTCCTTTTTATAAAGGTTGGTAAATTCACAGGGAATGACATCAATCTGGAGTCAACTCTTAAATCTGCCTTGGGTGCATAGTATAAAATTTTCTCTTTTATCATGACCATGATTTATATTTAAAAAATAATAATAACATGATGTCTACTCCACAAAAGTGTAACAACTTTAAGCAGATATCTGAAAGCTTCTGCACTATTCTAGCAAAATTGGCTATTGAACTTGAATAATACGGCTGTAGGAAGGGACTACAGGGTAGAGGACCCACTTGAGTCAAGTGTTTCTATGACAGAATTAATATGAGCTACTGTAGCTTTAACTCAGTATTCTCTGATGTAATTACATGTCTTGGGAAACCTTGTGAAGTGATGTTGAACTTGAAATTTTCGTACAGTTACCTTCTATTTTTTTGGTGATGTCTAGTGCATCCAGACTTCAAGTTGAAATCGTGCTTATATATCAAGTGAGCATAGATTATTTTTTGTAAATAGTACTTCACACATTTATAAATTACAGGCAGATAGGGTTACAAAACCAGAATAATAGTCTGAATGTCCAGAATAGTACTCCTCCAAAGAGCACCAGAGGAAAAATCCATTATGTACATCAGTGTGTACTTTCAAACTGCATATAAAGGTTGTTTCTTTGTTTGTTTGTTTTCAGAAAAATTAAGTGTTCAGAATTCTTTCACTCAAATTCATTTTGTCCTGCAATGCTACAAAATAAAAGAACTGATTGGCCAAAGCTTTGGATATCACAATGTAAAAATATGTATTTCTTACTTTCTTGTTTAATCCACAATGTGAAATACGCTTTATATATCAAGCATAAGAAATGCGCACAACAATGAAGAAGTATCTGTCATTAGGAAAAATGAAAGAAAGATATATATTTCCTCCAGGAAAGAATCTCACTTTCAGGTTAAAGCTAGACCTTGAGGGAAGGTGGCTGGAGATGCAATTAAGCTCTTATGGTGGAGTTCTCTAGTCTATGTATTTTCCTTAGCAGGTTTAGCCAAAATGCCTATTCCTGTAATTGTTCCCAGACATAGGACATCTGGTAATTATTGCATTCTGGATCAGTAAAGGAATGCTTTGCAGAGACAGTGAGTTATTGGGGTTTTACTTCTGAAAATTGTGAAGGTGTTCAGGCTAAAAGATTCTTAATATAAGTAAAAAGGAAAATCTTGTTGTTCACCACCTCTCCAAAGAAAAAGTTCACAGGGTTTTGTCCCTTCAACAAATCAAAATTTTCCTGACCAGAGTTGCCATATATCAAGGCACATAACTATGTACCACATATTGATTCTATCCTGACAATCACTGTACTTTTAAAAAGCAATCTTTCTGGTTACGTGAGAAAATACAGTAATGCTATCCATGTATTTTCAGAATTTGTTAAAAAAGTCAGAGGAAGAATATGGATTTACAGATCGGCACAAGTGGCATGAGTTAAACTGCATTTATGTTATGGCTTGAGCTTATGAGAAGCATGTCTTGAAGTCTGTGCTTCATCTCACGTTGGCAGGTGTGGCTGTGAGGTTTATATTAAGCCTTAGTGACTGATCTTCAAAGAGGTAGGGTAACTGGCTACTGGTGGCTCAGTCACATCTGTTGGTACTTTACCTCTCTGGAAATGAGATTACTGCAGCACATAAGGTCTTTTGTGTCAGTGGGAGAAGTTGTTTCCTTTCAGTGAGTTGTGGATTTACAATATTCCCTACCAACTGATAGCTTTATCTGCAGCCCAAACAGAGCAGAAGGAAAGCTCTCAAGCTGGTCTGTGAGGTCCTTCTGTGTCTCTAAGCATGGTCTGGTTTAATGCTGCTCAGGGCCTATATCATTACCAGTCTCTCCAGAAAGCTACTAAGGGTAGAGGATCTGGCAGTGAGGGTGAAGGCTCTGAAATAGGAGTAGCCTCACCCTTGTTTTGAGTAGAGGAAAGCCAGGCTCCCATTTGATGCCCTGGCACTCATGGGTCCTTCTGAAAACCAGACGGGTCTACTCTGCCATTCACACCTCAAACTAAGCAATAGGCTTTTGTCTGAGAGACCTCATTACTGTGAAAAGAATTAGCTAAAGGTCTTTCTCTTGGAGAAGCTAGTGTGAGGCTAAGGTTGGGAGAGTCATTTCTGACTAACTATTAATATACCTGACTCATATGCCTTACAAGACTACAGCCTTCCTAATAGAGAAATATATTTTAAGTGAGTAATCAAATTTATTTTCAAGGGTAATTTTGCCACAACAGTTCTAGAAAGTTGGTATTTGAATATGAAGCTATTTTTCTCAAAGCCATGCTGAGCAATAACAATCTTCCTGATGCTTATATATTGTTCTAACTTTATTACCTAATGCATCTTTCCTTCCCATTAGCTTCAAATAATTTTCATGCTTGAACCTTAGAACAGTGTTTCAGTTAGAGATGACATTACACAGCTTATCCTCTAGGCTTGCAAAGCGTATTTCTTTTAGGGCGCTAGGAAAACAAATAGAGTAACAACTTCTGTACACTGTTTAAGAGTAGAAATTCCTCCAGGTGTTGCTGTTTCACACCCAATGAGAGAGCCTTTTAAGTCAAAAGGGTTATTTTCTGATACAGGCACAAACTTACTCATTTTAAAAGCCTGCCTGTTTATGGAATGTTATGTTGAGATTTGAGGCTGGCAAAAATAAAAATGTACCCCAGTCCTAGGCAATATTTTTTTTTGGTCTAAATAATTTTAACAAAGTGTTATTAATAGTTTTGACAAAGGAAGTATTAGGCTTGAGATCTTTTTGGGCACCTATAGGTGGAAAAAATAAGTACTAAACCAGTGAGATCAGTGTCATAATCTATTTTTATACTTTATTGTTGTATCACTTTGGATTAGCTTGCTACTCTGCAGCCTTGACAGTGACTGGAGAATATCTTCATCAGCGCTTGAACCTGAGTAGCTATTCTGATTTCATCCCTATACAGTAATTACTAGTGTGGTGGGTTTCACCTACTGCATATGTGCTTCCCCTATCAGCTGTACTTAATAGAGTTGTTCTTAGTCTGTCACAGTGAAAGAGAGGACAAGGAACAGAGGGTGATGGATGGAAGAAGGCAGTGACTGCCATCATATCAGATTTGTGATGGGTACAAGGAAAAGAAGGTGATAAATAGAAGAAGTGATTGTAGTATTATGTTGTTTCCTGTGATTTGAGGAATTTTTTGATGCCTCAATAGCACAGACTATTTTCCACTCAAATGGAGTAAAAACCTCTAAGCTTAAAGTACTACAAGACCTTGTATGCATTTTGAACTTGTATTGGAACTTTAATTTTGTACATACGCTGGGGCATATTTGTATGTTTATACTAAGTTTATTAATCTGTGGTGTGTAATTATCAGAGAGTGTGTATGAAAATGTGCTCATAAAAATTACCTTTTGCCATAACTGTCATCTCATGGTCTATCATAAAACATCCTTATTTGTAACAGGAGATAATAGACTGAGTTACACTCTGCCCTGTATGATATTTTAACTGTGGAATTACTTCACCAGTTAACAATGTTAACTATGTGTTTCATGGCAGCATTCCTGCAAGTATCTCTCAGTAAATCAAAGTAGATGTCCCAGGGCTGTTACTCAAATTCCTTTGCAAATATTTACAGGAGTATATCAAGCCTGCTGAATTATAGCTACTAAATTGCTGGGAATGTTCTCATGAAAACAAACCTTGTTTGTATAAGAAGGCACAATCATTCTTTAAACTGTACTTTCAGAGCCTTACTGCTCTGAAAAGGTTGAAAGTCATTTTCATTTGGCAGAGGTAATGAAATGCATCTTAATAGACTCAAATGTTCAGTGTTGTTAATAAAGAACAGCAGAATATAACCTTTTTTATGTGTGATCAGGTGGGTTCTGTGAAATTAAGGTTTGGTTCTGCAGTTGGATCTTGTTCATTGCCAAAACTTATTTCATTGTGGCAGCAAATCATGCAATAGACTTTCACACAAATATAGCATCAGAGCCATTATCTTATGGAAATGAACATGAGTCATTTGTTTAGTCAGCAAATGAATGCTTAATAAAGATTACAGATTACTAGAACATTTTCAAAATTGCTGTTAGCTTGATTGGTAAAATGGTCTCTTTAAAGAATTTCACTGAACTCAGGAACAATAAAATATAATAGAATTGGTATCCCCAGGGGTTTATATGATACTATATAACTGTGAGAAATTAGTCTTACCACAGTAACTCTACCCAAAAGCAGAATTCTGTGCAGCCTCCCTTTTAAGACATAGCTAACGTTTAAAAATGTGCAATTTTCTTCACTTCTTCTGAAATTTATTTTAAAATAAAATTTATTTTAAAATAAAATTTATTTTAAAAGAAGCAGCTAATTTCATGTGCAGCTTTGCAGATGTAGAATGCAATATATTCCTGCTAGAAAATGAAGCTATGCCATAAGAAATCTGAATGCTATTTCAGAACTAATACTAATCCATTTGTGTTGGAGAACATGGGTGTCCCAGGTAAAAATTTCTTTCCTTATGAAGAAAAATAGTTAAGGTTTTCTATCCCTTCTTCCTTTTGCCATAAATATAATTTTAATTTTTCTATTACATGTTTATTCTGTCTCAATACAAGTGCAGCATAAAAATAAATGCCCTTCATGTCTTAAAGAACATCTTGTTTATACCAACTGTCTGTATTTCCATTACTGTATATGTGCACAGCATTGGTTGCACAGGAAAGGAGAATGAAGGTATTAAAAATTCATTTGATTCTTACTGTAGGAGTGCCTGTATGGAAAGTCAGCTTTTTCCATCTTTTACATGTTCTTGATGAATACTGATGTTTAAATTGTTGAGGTGCTTCTTTTTTAGACTTTGACTATAGAAGTTTTGTTCATTTGGGGCTCGATTCTTCACAAACTGTATAATATTTGCTTGGTTTTTTTTTTTTCTAATTAGCAGGTAAACAGGCATAAAATATAATTACAGACAACCAGAAATAAAAGGAAGGAAAACACAGTTGTGTTAAGTCAGCACATCCTTGCAACTTTCACTTCCGAGTTATTTAAATTCCAGAGACACAGACTGAAAAGGACTACGCCCTCTCCTATAACAAACAACAAAAAATATCTACTCAGGTGATCCACTTGTGCAGCACTATGCTCTTTCAGAAGAGTTGCAGGGATTCTCATGTGAGGGAGGCCCAAGGAACGGTAAGCTTAATTTGTTATTTGTGGCTATGTGCATTCTAAGAAAATCTGTAACATATTATAGAGGAGAGTAAACACAATATCTACCATTCTTCTGCCAGGCCTTGTTTAAAATCTCCAGAACCTAGAGAAGAGCAAAAAACCTGCCAGTGCTCCATTGAAAACATGACCTTTTCTTAGGTGGTCTCTTTTTCTTGTTGCAAGCACTTCTTTGTTTCCCTGTCTGTCTTTGGTGCCAAGTAAGCCCCTCCACTACAAATTTTCTTTATTCTGCCCTGAGCCCAGGTGGCAAGTCCCACAGGTATGGCTAGCATGAGTCAAAAGCTCCCGCCATTTTTACCACAAGGGAGCCTCCTTTGCAAATCCTTGTGCTGCACAGCAAGTACCATCCAGCTCCTTAACAGGTCAAAAGGTCTTTTGAGAAGGTCTCAGAATTGTTTCATCCACCTGAGTGCTTCTTTCTGAAGCAAACACTTTTGATGCTCTGAACACCAGCATTTCTATCTAGTCCCCAAAGAGCAACATCTTTTTTGAACGGAAGAATCTATGTTGTTATCTAGATGGATTATTTGAAGACAGTTTTGTTGCTGTGTAACCTTAGTTCAGTGACAGTCACTGTACAATGGGGTAATTCTTCTGATTCATTTGCTGTCTGTTTAGTTTGTTTTTTGTTTCACTAACCTGTCCTCTGTTTCTGACAATAGCTGGTATACTTTCAGTTAGATCATCTTGTATGATTACAGAGATGTTTCATAATGCTTCTCTATGATTTTTCAAATGCAAATAATACAATAGAATATATGCCAGAGTAGTTTAACTTAGAGCCAAACAGAACAGAAGTAAGAAAAAAATCTGGTCTGTGATTTGTAGTCCTTCGACAATGCAAGGACTTTTTATGCCATGTGATATTGTTTTAAGTATAAAGCATGCTTAAAAGTTGCTTATATAACTTTAATATTTAAGAAGATGACAGCTGGGTATGAAGATGGCAGACAAAGCAGTATAAATTATGTAAGCTTGAAAGCAGAATTGCAGTGGAAATCAGCAACCTTGGAATTTATATCAGTCAGGTCTTTTAACTCAAGAAATAACATGGAAAAATAACAGCAGAATTACTCTGTGACATTTGCACTTTGAGATAATAGAAAAAACAAGTAGAGTTCTTTGAAATTCACCACCTATACCAGGAGTATTTTTTCAAAGTGGAATCACCTTTTCTTCCTCTTATTAAATACTAAATGGTATTACTCAAGGAAGGAGATGCATTTGAAATTTAAAAAAATATTAAGAGGTCACTTCACAGCCACAGTTCCAGAGGAATTCTGCTCTGAATAACAAAACAAAGTTTCCTTGTTCCCCAGGATCTCACATTATAGTTGGCTTTCAACTGGTCTCAGAGCTGCAGGAAAGGCCAGTCCCTGGGTGCAATGCATTTGAGACACAGCTTTGGTTTAAATTCTGAATTGGATTCTTGTGGTATGAAGAATGTTCTGAATGTTTACATGTTTTTTTTTTTTTTCTTAGAACATCATTGTCCTGAAATGTGCTGTTTCTGGATTGACATAATTGCTCTGTAGTAGCCATGTGAGTCTCTCAGGTAAATGCAAAACCAATACAAGAATCTTAAAGTGTGTATTACAAATATTCCTTTTATTTATCTGAATAATGTTCAGTTTAGGAGCTATTACAATCTATTGTGTATATCTGACATTAAATGCTTATTCAAAAGCTCATCTGTAAGATAATAGATTATGACAGCTTCTTTATTTTTTTGAGCAGTTCTGTGTAAGCATGTGGATGAATTTGTACAGACCTTGGAATCCGTGGATTATTCATTGGTCATGAATATGTGCTAGCTGAAAATCCCCTTGAGAGTTTTATTGGAGACGTTACTGCATTTTCAGCCTCACTTTGAGACAAAATAACTTCTCAATCATTTTTATTTTTCTCCTTGAATAGTCAGTGCATAGTATTTGAAGAAAGGTCTGTAAAGGTAGCTTCATCACCATTGTGTTAGAAAAGTAATTTCTCTCTCCTGTTTTCAGGGTTGCATGCTTTCTTAAGGAAGCTGTCCCATAGAAGTGTATGAGTGAGGAATCTCCTTGCTGGGCAGCTAGGAGGGTCACAGCATCTGCTTAGAAGGGAGAGAAAGTGACATATAGAATGTAGTGATTTTCCCCCTTGGGACAGAGACAGCTATAATCCCGTGTACTTACAGAGGTTCCCAAGTATATTCATAAGGTGGAGCTGGTTGCATAGAGTTTTCATTTTGAACAATCAATTGTTCATTTAAATTCATGTCTTGTTCCACTATATTTCTGGATGCAAATATATTTTGTTGACTTTTTGACAAACCCAACACAAATTTAAAAAAAAAAAAAAAAACAGACAAAACAAGCCCCCCAAAAACCCCAAAGCAAACTACCAACTTTCTGTTATTTCCTTTGTACAATTTACACAATTTTAAGGCTTTTGCAGTTGATTGCAGAAGTGAGGTGGAGGGAGTAAAGATGTGAGATCCTTAGAAAACTCTTCAGGGACAGGAATCTTTTCCTTCCATGTTCTGACTGCTACTACCACATCAGGACATGCAAGGAATACATCAATCCTCTCTTATAATTTGAATGTGAATTTGATCTTCCTAAGGAAGGAAGATCAAATATCTTCTATTCAAGCACAAATAAAGAAAGGGAAGTAGAGAGAATAATACTGTTTGACATTGTCAAAGGTAACATGTAACCTACTGCTAAGCGTACGTTACAGACCTACCTATGTCAATATACAGAGAGTGTGTCTACTAGAGTCCCATCTAGAGACCACAATTTTTCATTTCAGACAGTAGCAACAGAAGTGTTCAGCTTTAGAGATATATCTGTAGTTTGACAGCCTTGACCTCAGTCTGCACGCAAGGGATTAAATGTGCTCATTTGGGCTACAGACTGTGCAAAGGATTTATGTAGTGCTCAAGCGCACCTCTTTTTTGAGTCTTTGTTGGAGTGGAAATAGCAGCAAATGGAGGAAGAAGGTATCAACAGGGGCTTACTAATGAGTAACTGTTACTTGATACAACATACACAGCTGGCTGCAGGTGGACCCAGGCTACTTCTTGTTCTTCCCAACACTTGGTTAGATAGGAGTCTACTACTGTTCCTGGGTGGGATATCTATCTATCATTCATTTGTCTCCGATAGCTTTACAGTGCTAGCAATCACAGTAAATTGCCTCCACTAACATGAAGCATAACCTGATGAAGACAGTGATTTTGTAGCAAAGCTAAACAACACATGAACAAGGAACTAAGTATATACTAGAGATTTTATTTGACAAGGTAATGCACCATAAAGTTTTGTTGGGCTTTGAGAGAGAGAGGTTCAGAGATGCTGTTGGAGAAGAGAACCAGTCCTGTAGCTCCTCCTTATATTGTTCTCACAGGACCAACAGAGATGAAATTGCAGGAAGAGCATACAGTGTTTCTTCAGAGAAATACTGTGGTTTTGGTTTTTTTTTTTCTTCTTTCCTTTGCAAAACAAGTTATAGTAATAAAAGTTGAAAGTTTTCTGTATATGTGTTAAGTTTTTTTTCTGGTTTTGCTAAAAAACTGTATTCTAGACCTAAATGTTATTTACTAATAGCAATTTATTTTAAAATTTATTTATTTAAAAATGACAGAAGTACAGCAAACCAAAAACCCCAGCAAACTTCAAAATCTCAGTGCTTATGTGTTAGAAGAAAGATATTTTCTCTGTCCAAGTCTAGCTATGAAATAACTGATCTAGAGGAAACTACAGTCACTCTCTGCCCTTGCAAAGCTTGCCATCAAACAGCTGTTGTTATAGCTGTGCATTGGACATGGTTGGCATCATAACTTTAGCAGGTTTTATTATCTTTCCCTCAGACAGCTATGAACATTGTATATTTGTTCTTTATACATTGTTAATGCCTGGGAATCAATAGGAAACTTCAGACAATGCAGTAATCCTTACATTTTGAAACAAAATTCCTTTGTAATGCCTGAAACAAAACAATCTCTCCTATCTCTGTTACCTTCTAAGTGGCTTTTTTTGTTTGTTGGTTTTTTTTGTTTTTGTTTTTTTTTAATGTTTTTTAAATCTTTCTTTTAAAGTTAGATCTCCCTACTGAAATCAGTGGTAAGTTTGCTTAAAAATCAATAGAGCATTATGGCCCTGAAACTTGACACAATGGTGATTCCTTAATTGTATCAGAAAAGGTGATTAAGATACCACAAACAAACCACTGCTCTTCAGACAAAGGAACAGCTGCTAAATTAAGATCAACCATCTTTACCAGAGCACAACTTCATTTAACATCAGTGGGAGCTTTACCTGAAAAAAAGCATCAAGTAAGTAATGTGAAGCAATGTAATCAGATTTATTAATCAAACTTTTGTTGCTGAGCTAAGGTCACTTACAAAAAGCAGGTTGGTTTTTAAATAAACTGTACAGGTAACACCACTGATTTCTTGGTTATAAGTTCATCTGGTGCTTGGGGACTGGGAAAGCAGGAAATGACTGAGGATGTTCAGAGCATCAAACTGCCTATTCCTAAATGAACAGACTAAACTATTGAAATGATTCCAAGGCTTTCTCAAAAGACCTTTTGGACTTTGAAAAAGCTGAATGGACTTTGACACACATAGAAGGGATTTACAGAATTACTATCACAGAAAGGAAGCAAGTGGAAGTACAGCTTACTTCTGGTTATACCCAACCTTCTCCTACTCCTAAAGGGTTTTATTTAGATTATTTTTAGTAAGCTGAAAACAAATAAGCATCTTTAACATTCTTAATAACTTTATTTTTTGTCATTTTGCAATCTGCAGCTCTGTTCCTTGACATTTCTGTGAGAGTCTCCCCATTGTTTTCAGTAGAGCTCTGTGCCAATGCAAGGGTCAGAAGCTAAGAGGACCCTGACTAGGATTTTTTGCTCACCAGTCCCGTGCTAGGGTATCTTTTTCACAGTCCATATTTTGCACATAATATATTTTTGGCAACTGAGTAGAAACAAAGCTGATAAATTTCTCAATAATAGTTTTGTAACCAGTATGACAAAGATGGAGATGGCCATATTTAAATAAAAATGTAGAAACAGAAGACTATGTTTCCCCTTTAAAATGTAGCAATAAACATCTCTACCATATTAAAGATACTTCTGAGAAAATTACTCTCGAGTGAAAATGTAGGCAGAAACTGTACATGTGTGGTTGCTCTTAGAGGACTGGTACTTCTATTATCTCCTATATCTGATTCTATCTTATTTCTATGCTTAAGGTTAGAAAGCTGGTCATGGAATGAACTTGGGTTTTTTTACTCCTCCTGGCCACTTTTACTTCATCCCTAGAAGTGATTTTAAAGACTTATCACAGTTTTCAAAGGCTGGAAGAAGAGTGGGAATACAGATCAGTAGTTCAGCCTGTAAGTCAAGAATTATTTATTTTCTAAAATCTGATTATATTATTTTGACAACGAATACTGAGCAAGGCTTTTGTTCATCTTCTGCATGTGGTCACTACTGCAAACAAATAAGTTTAATTTGCTTTGTATGCTTATTACAAGAGGCTCAGTGGAGAATGAGGTCTGAAACGAACTTCCTACATCTGTGAATTTACTTAGAATTGTTTTCTACAGGGAGTGCTTAGCTTGTCAGATTAAAAATGTAGAGAGACCTTTTAGTCTTACAGGCTCACAGTTATCTCCTTAGTAAAGTTTGCTTTCATGATAATTACATTTTACCATTTATAGTTGTTTACTAAATAGCGTTCCTCTGCTGCTTTTAGCTTTGATAGTTTTCCTCTGATAATTTATGGTTACAAGGAAACATTCAGAAATATGTGTTTGCCTTCTGTTTGTTGTTTTCCTTGGTTTGTTTTGATAGCAAACGGTTCTGGATGTGATTCTGGTGGTGGTTCTGGTGATTATGGACCATAGGTCTAGTTTAGGAATTATGCCTGAAATAACATAGCATTAACACTGATGTTTTCATTGAGAACAAAACTGCAGGCTCATTCTTTTAACCTGTTAACGGAAAAGGAGCCATTCTCTGTTAAGGAAGGAGTTCCCAGCTTCCTGGATGCCCTGAAGAGGCAAGACTTCAGGATAATGTCCTCTCCAACACCAACAGGCTGATAAAAATATTTAATGTATGAATGTGTGAGTGTTGTCACAGTATTAAAATTTTGCTGGTTTTCAGCTTTGTAGTGAGTAAAGAACATCTGCTTGCACATAAAATTGTAAAACTATTACTACTATATCAGACCATAATGCTTGTTCATACTCATAATTTTTTGATCAAGAAAAAAAAAAATCACACTAATTCTTATCATAGTGGCATCATTGATCTTTGAACACAGAAGCAGTTAAAACTTTGAATAAGTCAATCTAACCAAGCACTTCTATATAAAATACAAATAAATATTTTCTCATTTTAGTTCAATTATTTTTTTAAATAATAAATCAGGTTTGTTTGGGTTTTTTTGCCATCCAGCTGATTCCAAATCATATTTTGGTATGACTACTTTACACTGAAAAATGTGAACCATAACAAATCAGCATGATTAACATCTTGGAGTGAGATTTAAAGCCCAGATCTAAGGTTCTGATTTTTGTGAATAATTGTGAATCTTATGAGAATTTCTTCTCTACCTCTGCCACTTAATCAGTTCTGCTCAGTTCTGAAAGAAGCTATTTAGTGCTGACAGAAGATAGAATTATAGGAAAAAAAACCCAACAAACTTCTGATTAAAAATAAAGCTGGATTTTGCAATTCTTAAAATACATGTTTTCCTTTCTGCACTTCAAAGGCAGCCTTCTGTTGCTGGAGTTACGATCCTTCAGCCCCCTAACTTCCTAGAAATCTGAGCCATCAGCAATATACATGTAAAAATTAAAAATTACATCTAAAAATCTAGTTGAATCTTCTAAAATGGTTTCTGTATTGTCCCTGTGATTTGGAACTTTGCCATTTCTGCAAATGTAAGTCACAAACTTGGGCACAAAATTGAGATTGTACTAATAAATTTGTATGTTTATGTCACGGTTTAGGTTGAGGGCAGCCCCTTAAACCTATAACAGACGCTATCTGTTAACCCCCCTCCCTCCCCAGAGGGGAAGAGAAAGGGAAAAAGGGAGAGAGACTTAGCGATTAGAAAAGGAAACTAGAACAGCTATAATGAAAAGGAAATTAGTAATTATAAAAATGGAATATACACAAATATATACAAAACCAGTATCGAACCCAACCCCACTGATGGTAATTACATCACCGTCACCACTGATGTGCAGGCACTGGGGGAGTCCCAGACTGGGCCCCGCAGCAGACGGGAGCTGTGTTCAGGAGCTGGATTCTGGTACCGGGTTCAGGAACACGCAGACCGGGATCGAAGGCAGAATGGACAGAGTCCTCCTTGGGTGCTCCGAGGAAGGAACCGAAAGAGGACCTGAGCCAAGCCAAGCAAAAGCTGGCAAAGCAGTCCAAAAGGGGAGAGAAGAGCCCAGAGACCCTTTGGGTCCCTCAGCTCTAGACCAAATATGGCGTATATGGGATGGAATACCACCTTGGTCAGCTTAGCGTCACCCGTCCTGTCCGCTCCTCCCTGAAGGTGCAGCCTTCCACCTTCTGCACCCCCCAATGTAGTACACAGGACCCAGCAGTGGCCTTGGTCTGCATACCAATCCTTGGTAGTAACTCTAAACATGAGGTGTTATCACTGCTAAAAGCAGACACTGTCTGTGAAAACAGGCTGCTAACTTCAGAAAGTGCAGTTAATTATAAGAACTGAGCTGAAAAGTAAAATCACTGAACACAATTAATTCTGTTTTCACTCAAACCAGGACAGTTTAGTAAAACTGTGTGACCCTAAAAAAAACAAGAAATCAGGAAAAGAGTTCAGTGCAGGCTGAGATCTTTCTTAAATGTTCAACTTTATGAAAGTTCTGGTTGTCTTATGAATAGAGCAAAAAATTATTTTCATAGTGATGACATATCCAATTGCTAATTCTCTTGTCATCCATATTATAGTCTTTGTTAGAAAGCTCATTAATCATTCAACAGTACTGGTAGTTGGACAAGACGTATTTCTTCATCACAGCACCTCATACTCACTTTTTCCCAGTCTCTCCCAAGATCTTAGGATAAATTTACTAGGAAGGGTGAATCAGCCTTGCTGAACTCTGTAAAATGGATTTCAAAGCCAAGTACAGTTGTCATATGTAATCTTGGAGGTGTAGTCACATAGGGGAGAACAAAACTGCACACTCTGTGGCATCTCAAGTAAAGCCTGTAGACAGGACTCCATGGCCGACAGTGAAAAAGACAAATGCTTTTCAATTGCCACAAGGTTATCAGGCAATTTTACCTTTTTCTGTGCTAAGTGTCAGTATGGACTAATGTGAGCAATCCCCCTATCCTCAAAAAAAGTCACAAATTCTCTTGCTGAAGGTGGAAGGTCTGTGCTTGAATCTATGTGCATGTTACCAGGGAGTCAGATATCTTAGCAAACCAGTACATACATTTTTTTAGTTTTCTTTTCTTTTCTTTTTTTTTTTTTGTTTTGTTTTTATTTTTGTTTGTTTGTTTTTTGTTTTGTTTTTTGTAATACAAAAGTATCTGACTGGATTGAAGTGTTAACAGTCTAACAGTTTAAGCTCCTAAATTGTCACACATTCTGGGCTGAAACAAGGAATATTTTGTTTCTTATGGCTACTTTGCATATTACCACCACTGAATCAAGCAAGAGCATAACAGTGGCAAGTCTACATTAAAATCACGTTAACACTGTGCTGATCAAGAAAGCTGGGGAATTCACAAACAAGGCAGTCACTAATCCCCTCCCTGGCTGTAAAAGTCTCCGCTGTCAGAAATCAGGAATCCAAGCACAGTGCTGCTTAAATGCCACTGTTAAGAGTCTGACAGAGTATCTGTAAGCATAGGCGGTATGGAGCAATTTAGTTGCTTTTTAAAAAAGCATTTGAACATTTTGCACTCTCTCAGATAGTGATGAACTCCAATTCATCTACAAAAATAAAAATTCTGAACTATTTTATACAAGCAACTGATGTCATTATACTGATAAGTACAGCAGTACTGTAACTTACTGCAGATAAACTTCACCCTTAAAAAAAGCATGCAGTCTAAACAGATCAAAATGAATAAAAGGGAGAAATACATCGTTATTCTTTCCTTTTTTAGAGATGGAGAAACCAAAGCACTGAGAGGTTAAGTGGCTTGTCTCTGGTCACACAGGGAGCCCATGTCAGGGCTGTGAATTAAATGCCTCTTCTTGTAAGAACTGTGCTGTCACCTTAGGAAATATGAATAGTAGAAAAGAGGGAAACTACCTAGCACAAATTTACTGCATGGTACTTGAATAACATGGCAGGTAGCGCTGGAACTGAAATAATGAACTGATAGTTGAGAGTGGACAAAAATGTATTATAACACTGAAGAATGTAAGAAACTTGGTAATGTCTTTTCCCCTCTAAAGCCTTTTTTCTTATGTCAAAAAATGTGTGCATTTGTCCTGTCAGTTCCTCCACCCTTCCACTTGCAATTGATATTTACACAAAGGCAATGCTTCTAAGGATACCAGGTTCCTATGCTTGTTGTCAAACTCACCTCCTGAGCAGGGGAGAGAGCCTGTAATTTATGTCCAGAAATGCTGCGCTGATAGTACCGTGGCTACCTATTCTGCTTGGCTGGCCAAACAGCACACATGGCTGACACTGAAGATATCAAGTTCTGCCTCTTGCCCTGCCTGTGGCTTCAATGCACAGAAAAAGATCTTATGGTCTGCTTGGTCAGGGGATTGTCCATAGGTGCAGGGGAATGTGGCACAACTGCAGGAGGTTCCTGTAGCGGTGCACAGGAAACCGTCCAGGTTGTCTGGTACAGGAAGCCTCTTGATGGTGACGGACTGTGGTCTACAAATGAAGAACAACAATCTAAGATAATTTTAATCTGTCCCTTATGGTGTTCATTGTCACTCTCTTATTTGCTCTAGTCAATTTTTTTCCTTCTGCTGTTACCCTAGGCAATTCAAGCAGTGCTCCTAATTGTTTTCACCTTATACAAGTGTAAATTCACAGCTTGACATTGAGGTTCATACTTGGTAGAGTTTGGTTTTATTATTTCAGGCTTTTTGGGCAAAGGAAGCTAGCCTAATTTCAATAACTGCCAAAGCTGCCTGAGCTGCACAGAAATAAATACATGTCTGGTAATTAGCTAAACCTTGCTAACACATGGTTTGATTAGCTAGTATGAGCCAACCATATCAAAGAATTTTCCAAAACATCTAATTGAGCTTAAGGCCATTTAAACGCCAGCAACACTTCTAGAATCATGTAAAAAATGTCAGCTACAGCTTTTCATTTTATAGTTGCAAATAATGTAAGAAACAATACTTTTGAAGTTTATAGACTAGCCAGATCCTTTTGAAAGCAGTGTTCTCCATTAAATGTTTTGAAGATGCAGCCTTGAACTTTTTGATTATCTATATGTCACTTTTTTCTTTAGGTTAGACATTGTACAACATCTGCAGACTTCTAACATAAGGTTCTTTCAAGTTGTTTGCACAAAATACATTTTATTTAATGCAAACAGGTCTTTGCAGTCCAGATAACTTGCAGAAATAGCTAGAAGATTATAAACTTGGCAACAATGATTTTCTTGACAATATTTTTTTTTTGTTAGTTTCTTTCAGCTAAAGTTCTTCCCTAGAAAAGACAAAGGGCAGGTATATCAGATCCTGATGATGATTTCGGACATATTTTAAAGACATAACTTTCAGGAGGCATGTGCTATGTGAAAACAAAACAGAGCACCCATCTTTACTAGTAAATAAATCTGAAAAGTAGGGTATGTTTTCTTTTAATAATGATATTCTTTATATGCTTAAAAAGCATTTTTCAGTATATTCATATAGAGAAATGTGCTATTTTCCTTCTCTGTTTACAGTTGTGAAACGTATGTTTGCTTGCACATTTGTTGTCATGTTCTTTTTCATGCTAAGAGACTGAAACAAGGGAAAAAAGGAGCCCAAACAAAACCTG
This sequence comes from Todiramphus chloris collaris, assembly GCA_025345505.1. Lineage (NCBI taxonomy): Eukaryota > Metazoa > Chordata > Aves > Coraciiformes > Alcedinidae > Todiramphus > Todiramphus chloris. The sequence goes on along the minus strand of JANVCC010000017.1, from coordinate 21,235,544 downwards.
TGATTCATCAGAGAAGAGGATGGTCTGGGGTAGCTTGAGAAACAAGCATTTCCTTATGAAATAATAAGCAGTGAGGAGTTGGATAATTCAGTACTTTATCTTTTTGCCTGCTGTAACTAAACTAAGAAAAGAATTCAATAGAAAATCAGATATGAAATTGCTCTTCCACTTCTAGTGGTGTGAAAAGGATAAAAAAAAAAACCCCGAATATAGCAGCATTTTTTTCAAGAAGCAATCTACATGTCAAAGAAGCATTATTCAAATTGTTGGATGAACAAGCATCAACTTAAATTCCTGGATCTAGTGTGTGTGACTCAAGTTTTTTCTCATATCCTGTGTGTGAACATGAACTCTGGAGGCATTTCTCTGCTCTGACACATGCTGGCTGCCCATTCTTTATTGTACTGCTTGCTATGTAGAGAAGCACTATCACTCAGAAATGAGGAAATGTTATTACTTCTTGATACTAAACGATTGGCTCAAAAATCTCACTAGCTTCTCCATAACCTACCCTTTTCTCCTTAAATGCTCTGGGCTTCTTTACTTGCTTTCAAGGGCCTTCCTCTGAGAATATGAGCATAGAACATACCTGCTTCTCCCTGTGCTTCATTTCAACTACCACTTTGTTAAACATAAAAGCTTTCTCTCTTTCTGGTCATTAAAACATTAGCATTTTCTCTGGGAGAGAAGGTACTGGGAAGTGGAAATTATTTCTGTGAAAGCTTGGAATCTGCCATTTAAAAAATGTTGTGTGAATCACACAAAATCTCCCTTCCTGTTTAAATGGCTTCTTTTTCTCCATTTCTCCATGCTTTCTCAAGTGCCCACTGTGACTTATTTTGTTTGTTTGATCCTGGGCCAAAGACGTGTTTTGAAAACTAGTTTGTAGCAAATGCTCCCCATGCTTCATATAAGCAACTCTGGGTGGCAAAACCTGTGTATTCAAATTGGATAACCTCTTTAGTCATGTGCCATTAGTACCATTAATCTGCTGTTTTCAGTGATGTATAAAGATATAATCTCAGACCTTTGTAACAGCACACTTGGGCTGATGAAGATGGTTTGATCTGACTTACAGACATGCACATATAAAAAGTCTGTACCTAGTGGAAAATCTTGCTGTTAGAGAGTTGATGCTAATGAAATACATGGAACTTATTTCTGCATGCCATAGGCTGCCTGCATCTGAGCAAAAGAAGCAGCTCTGTTTTTAAGTATGTGCCTAACAAGTGACAGAGGGATGTTCCTGGTTAAAAGACCAAACTGATCTTTCCCCTGCTTTTGTTTCTGGCTGACAACTTGTGAGACCATTTGAAAAGTTTAAAGAATGGCATGCTGTTATGCGCTATAGAAGGGGAATTTTGTTGGCATGCACTTTGTGGCACCTGTGTTCAAAAGGCTGGACTTTCCATTGTTTAATGTACTTATGAGCCTGTATATCCCAATAAGAAAGATTGGCTTTTATGAGTTTTGCTATTAGACGTGCTGACATGATACACTGAGTAGGGAGAGGCTGCAATAGAGAGAGATTTGAATTTTTTTTTTTTCCCCCCTCTCTTCTCTTTTTCCCCTGCTGTATACAGATTTCCTGCTGGTTAGAGTTTGCATCTGAGATGTGCATGACCAGATTTCTGCTCTGAACTAGATGGGGGAAAGAATGGTTTATATCCTGGATCTAAATGCTGTAGGGAGCTCTGGTAACAGGTCATCTTAGACATGAGATGTTCCTCTATGAAATTCTTGTTCAATTTTTCTATAGAAGCCGTTTTTTTAGAAACTAAAAACCCAAGGCGAAGGTTAGAAACTGTCCCATTTAATTTCTGCATATTCCTTTTCTTTTCAGTAATGGTGCCTGGTACTGAAACACTCCCAGTTTTTCTGACAATATTCAAGGAAAAGCTTTTCCTCTCTTAACTAAACTTTTTTTTAACTTAACTGAAAATCTGCATTGTAATGCTGTTTTACTTTAAAACAAACTTGTTTCATAAAAAGGAAATACAATAATTTTTGCTTTCTGCATCAGATAGGTAGTTCATCCAAGTGAATCTAAATAAAGTAGAGAGGGCATTTGTGAGGATCTCTTTTGTTTGTTTTGATGTTTGAAATCTAGCCTAAAGAGAAAGGAAGTAATTTTTCCCTCCCTCCAGTACTGTCTATGTACTTATATGAAATACTGCATGTAGCATTATTTTAGCTACAGCTACTTTCTACTTGTTTTTGACAGTTGATCAAATCAAAACCTCCACTTACAAAAGCAGTTCTAGCTGGCTCCAGTGTTGTAAGCAGATCTATACAGGTTGCTCTTCCCTATTGCAGGGAACTTCACTGACCTTTTGTCCATCTCATAGATTTCAGTGAAGATGCAAGAGGGCATAAATTTGGCCAATTCTTTTCCCATTGCTGTGTTCTTTGTATAGAGTTCACATGATCACTTTGCTACAACTTCAAAAAAATTTACAACTCCAGATATATAAAAGCTGAGACTTCATTCTGATACATTAAAAAAATGAATGTATATTTTAAACTAGGATTTTATTGAAAATGTAACCAATTATGAGTCTTTTTACAGTCAAATTTGGTGAACTGAATGTAACTGTGATAGCTTACTAATTGCTAGGATGACTTAGCCCTTTTCAAAAGTTTTGTTTTGCTCACAAGATTAATGTTACTGAGATTCTGTGTAGGATTCAGTTCATCTGTCATTGAGACTGATCATACAACATGTCACTTCACAGTTTGGGCCTGTAAAAATGCATTTTTATAGCACTGGGAAACTTTCATACCTGTCAGTCTTACTTGTTTGGATAACCTATTTTCATTCAAGTGCAATTGGACTATGTGCAAGTTAATTTCTGATGTTATGAATATGATCACACTGATTTAGGCATTTGGCTTTTGTCTACCTCAGCAAGTTCTCATAGTTATTTGAGGGGATAATATTTAGGGATTTCCCAGTTATATGACTTTTCTATTAGATTTAAGCTTACCTCTTTATTCTTTCATCAGCAACATCATCTTTTTATGAGCAAATAATATTGCTAGAGACTCAGAAAATAATGCTCACTTTAATGTCCTTTTGAAATACACTTGGGTGATGACACACATAATAACCATCAGACATCAAGTTGCCAGTGCTTGATACTAAGTAACTACATATATGAAAATAAATCTTAGTAGTACCTCCTTGTTATCCAACAGAACCTGCCACTGAGCCTGGAAATTATGAAATGAAGCAGCAACTGGATTTGGGAAATTGTAGAAGTGTTCTAGGATCTTGTCGTATCTCTATGCAGAAGAGTGGAAGGTCATTTTCAATTGGACTATCTTCTACAACTTGGCATCTCTTTCTGTAAAAATTTGGCAATTTGGGGGCTAAATTTGCCAATATTTTCAGGGAAACTGACAGTGAAATTATTCAAATAATAAATTATTGTCTGGTTCTATAGCAACTGCAGGTAACACTCCATTTCCAATGTCAAATTGTTTTCTCACATTTCTATTTTTTTTTTTTCTAAATATGTTTCTACTTTGGTAGTCAAATGATGGTCCATGGGCAACATCTCAAAACTTTTCTCCTCACCTCTCATTTCATCTGTCTCTGTAAAGATTCTTGCAAATTTATTCCATGTAATTGGAATAAAAATAACAAAAGTAACTTTCCATATCTATCTTTCCTTCCCCTGCAGGATTCTCTCCTCCCTGCTGTAGATATTGATGTTTCTGGCTTGTTCTCTGCTGGTTTTTGGTCATTTGGCTTGTAATTCTGAAACTGTTCTTGATTCCTTCATCAGTATTTCATCCTTACTCTCCTTTGGTTCATTTCTTCCCAACCTAAACAAATGCTAGTGTCCCACATGCCTCTGCCTGGAGGGTATCTACTGTGTTTCCACTCTGGATTTCTAAAATTTAGTTTCAATCCCTGGTAATCAACTTTTCCCAATGATTTCCAAGACTTTTATTTTTGTTTCCTAGCCAAAGCTGTATTTCCTGAGCTGCTAATTGCCTCCGATTCTGTAATCCATACTTGTCCTGGGATGTGTACTTTCACTGTCTTTTTTTGCCTCTGTTCTCAATAGATTGTCCTCTGACTCTTTCAGTCAATGTATACATAGAATTACTCTCCTCATCTTCCCTCTTGACACTATAATGTTTTGCAATAATTACAAGCAAGAACTTCTAGACCCATGAATTCAAGCAAGGTTAAACTTAGTATCTTCATGGGATGGGTCTTTGAGTTCTAAGCGGATTAGTTTTCCTTAAGAATCATAAGTTTTTGTCATACATATTTAGAGGATGATGATGTTATTTTAAAATAGTGATTTGTGGAAAAATAGGAAACTACAATAAAAGACTTCCCTGATTATAATGAAGAGTACAACTGACAAGGGAACATTAGAGGCGCGTACATGGTAAATTACATTCACATTGATTTAAAAAGGTTTTAACATTAGTCTGTAACCACAAAGCACTCCCACTGTGCCATGTGTTTTATGGCTAAATGGAAGAGGAATATTTTGGAATGACTAAGCAGAACATTACAAAAAAAAAAAAAAAAGTGTGTTAAAAAGAAAAAGCAATAGTTTACTTTTCAGAGAAGATTCCCAGATTGTCTCAAACTTGCAGATTGTTTTTGCTAAGCTATGGTGATTCATCGTGCTAAATGAGTACAGGTGGCAGACTTCCTACTGGAAGTGTTTTGTTTCTGTTCTGCTCTGGCAGCTCTACTTAAGGCTGGCATAAGAAGACCTTGGTGCTCCCCACCCAGAGATAACTGTTCCATTGCAGTCCTTTATAGCAGGTGAGAGATCAGCCAGAGGAATGAAATAGTTGCTTTGACTAGTCAGGGTTAAACTAACCAACAAGAGACATAATATTGCTACCCACTTCCTGCTTTCTGCTTTCTTTAGCTGGATACCACAAGCTTTTGTGTCTCCTTCTGTTTAACTCTAGGTAATGCTTTCTGCAAACATTAATTATTTACCTCTTCCTTTCATCTAATTAATAATACATTTTCCTCAAGCTCACATCTCTCTTCACCTCTGGCACCTGCATTAATATGAGTGGCCATCAGGGAATGTCAGTATGGCTAGAAGAGTTTACACTTGTTGCCCGTACTCATAAGACAGGCCCATGGTTTGCTCACTTTGATTAGAGAGGCTTTGGGACAATGTCTCAGCCTCACCGATTCTCTTTCTGAAAAGTTTTCCATACAGAAGATTTTATAGCTCTCTTATTCAGCCTCTTCTCTGTCTCAGCTACATCAACATCCCTCACTCTGGCCTTGACAGTGTTCCGCTCCACTTGTAGCTGTGGAAAATAGTGCTGAAAAGATCACTTTCTTTCATTATCCCTCTCTCATATCTTCCCTTTTTCTTTGCTGCGTCAGAAATAACTGCTTTTGCCTTCCAGATCCTTTAGAGTCCAACCCTACCATAGCTATTACCACTCATTCACTGCCAAGATGCTGACTCTTGCCTTTGATCAACCTATTACAGCAACCTCCACTGCCTGCTTGTTAAATTTTTAAACAGGCACTTGTATATGTACTCCTGAGCTCCTGTCATGGCTGGAGGAGCTTTTCCATCCAGAAACTTAAACTGAGCAAACACTTTCTCCCCTTCTGTTTCTAAGTTCAAAGCCCTAAATGTTGTTGTCCCTTGCCTACTGTCCCCAGCATAAGTAGCTAAATCCCCGAAACACCACAACTTACAGTGGTGGGCATTTAGCATACAAAGCCCTGAGGGGTGGCACGCTGCCCCTGGGGCTCTCAGCATTGGAGCATTCACTCTTGCATTTCCTGATGGAGCACATTGACCGGTGGCATGGGAAATTAAGACCACCACAGTAAGAAGTTAGTTGTCTTCTGATGAAACCTTGCAATCACCAGTTTAAAGCAGGTATTCCAGCTCATTGTGTTAAGGAGTCTCTTCAACAGGCTTTTGTGAAGTGTGGTGAATACCTAACCTATACAATCCTGTCTTTCACAAAAAAAAAAAGAATGGAGAGAAATAGATCTGTTGCCTCTTTTCCCTTCTAGAGTACCACTTCTGATTGACTTTTGCATGACATATGTTGAAAACAAGAACATGGCCTTTGTTACACATGATAGGACACAGGCTTTTCCTTGACATTCACTTTTAATAAACACAACCCAAAAAGGAGATTGTCTGTATGCATGATGGTTACTGAATTCATGGCATTTTAGGAAAGTTTAGGAAGAGAGGAGTAAATTTAGTGAAAAGCAAAATAAAACAAATTAGAAAGGAGCAGACTGAAGAGGAGGCAGAGGAAAAGCTAGCACAAAAATGGAGTCTCATTTTGATTAAAAGTCTGGCCCATCTGGCCTCTGTAAAATTGACTCCTGCCTCTAGCCAGTTGTGCTTGCCAGCACTCTCCCAAACCTTGATAAAGTGAGGTGTGATCAAATACCTCAGAAAGCTAAAAATACATGGTTCCCATCAGTTGCACATTCAGGTTCTGGGTGGTAGGAGAGTTGATGCAGCCGAGGCCGGTAGCTAGTTACCCCTTCAGGCTGTATCTGTCCTTCCCTATGATGCTTTCAGAGCAGACACAGGGAGCTCTCAGATCTTCAACTTTGTTCTCCAGCAAGGTAAAACAACCTTTGTTAGATTTTTTGTGAAAAAGAAAGAAATAAAAAAATAAAAAAAAGAGCAAGAATTATTAACATGCTTGATTCTTGTTAAAGAAAGAGGAGTTTATTTATATTTTAGTAATTTATTAATAAATTAATGTAATAAAGTAACTTAGTTTTGCTAACTAAAAATACTCAACAGAAGGAACTTTTTTTCCTCACAAGTTCTACAATAATATAAAAAAATTCCTATAGATAAATCCTTCTGGCAGAAAAAGTGTTCAAACCAGCAGTCAATCTCAGCTTGCAGTATCTATCCATTATGATGCAAGTTACAATATGAAATGCTTAATAAAGTGAAAATCAGTTACTGAATGAAAATAAATACATATAGTTCTGCTGATTAAGTAAAAAGGGTCTATGGCTTCAACCACTAATAGACTTACTTCAGAACTGTAGTGTGAACAACTGTAGTTAAGGTTGAATTTTTCTTTTGCAAAGTTGCAAAAAAAAAAATTACATTTCTAAAATGGTGTAAGAAAGCCTCATCAGCTGAGAGCGAACAGTGTTCCTCATTAAAACCTAGTGTAAAACATTTGGAAAGCTGGCAAGCTGTTGGAGGAGTGTATATTGACAACTAGGAATTATAGATACATGTGGAAAAGTTGAAGAGTGAATAACAGTGTGGAGCAAGAGAGGAAATTCTTTCAGTGCAGCAGAAACATAGAAACCTGGCAGTGGTGCACTGATGATATTAGATGAGGATGGTGAAGCTGTCAACCAAGGTGCAGAAAAGGCAAAGGAGCCCAATATATATTTCTGTTCTGATTTGGAAAGACCAGCATGATATACTCATATCTGACAGTGATAAGGACTACTTTCTACTCAATCAATAAATTGGGAGATTGTTAAACTGCAACTGTCAGAGCTAAACAGTTTTTTGAATTTACAGGGCAGGTAACATGCACCCAAGCGTATAAAAAGAGCTTACTGAGACATTCTCTGAACTATTAATGCTGATTTTAAAGAAACCATAGAACAAAGAAAAAGTTCCAGAGCACTAAAGCAAGTTCAGTGCACCAATAAATTATGGAAGTAAATGTATTGCCCTAAGTCTAGTTGGGAACCTGATATTAATCTCAGGCCAAAATTTGGAAAGGCTGACCTTTACTGACTCAGTAAATGTAAGTACCTGTACCCTGCTATGCTGTGTCGTAAGCTGTTTAAGTGGGGGGTATGTGTAATGTAAAGGAGAAGTTGTCATTATTTGCTTATTCATTTTGGCATGGCACTATTCAGTATTTCTACAAATACAGCAACAGGCACTACTGGGCAGTTGTTCTCGTGGCTGGGAAGTGAGATGCCAGGAAGGGATCACATGTGTGCACCCTCAGAAAGTAGCCAGAGCTGAGAAGTGCCTTGTTACATGGGAATCAGTAGGATGTGCAAAGCTTGAGAAATTACTAAAACTCACAGTTTACTAAGGACTTCTATTAAACCAAGTCAGGGAATACAAATAATTAGAAGTGAAGCCATTTCACATGACCAGAAAATAAATTCCTCTTTCATATGCACTTCTCACAAATATGCTCGTCTGAGCTTCACCTGCTGTGAAATTTTATACAGTGCCACCCTCTGATATCAACCTTTGTCCTGTTATGGCACAAATTTATCCCAAGTTTGTGATTGTGTACATATATGTATCTGGGATCAGATATACCTGAAAAGGTTAAAAAAATAAACAAAAGTACAAATCTGTTTTCTTTTCAGCTCTTGCTTGCACTGGGTTTTCAAAACTATCAGCTAACCCTGAAGGAGTGAGATGAAGCTTAGGCACTTGGATGCAGATCCTCAGTGAGAACTGCAGCTGCCATCAGGAATTAAAGTCCTAATATGCTTCAGAGATGCTTGTGCTTCACCTCACAGTACACAAGTAGTATGTGGGCTCCTGTAAGAAAACATGTCTTTCAATGAGTGATAAAATACAGACCAGGTGTGGGTGGGAAAGATACAGACATACCCATGCCAACAAAAGGACCTTCTCCCATTCCAGGGTTTGGACACTGGAACACCTGAGTCCCTTTGCTAATGCTGTGGTGTGGATTTTGACTCTTTGCTTCCTTAAGCATAGTGCCCAATTAGGCCATAAGGATATTGTGGTTTAATTAGCTAGTGTTTTGTAAAGTGCCTCTACTACAAATTAGGAGAATTTTACAATGTGCCTGCTCAGGCCTCTGCATTTTACTCATAATATGTTGCTAATAACAACAGGAATTTTGATTTTTTTTCTCAGAATTGGAGTTTGGACACTACAGCCTAAACAGATGAACTGATGCTTAACCCAGAAATGAAAGACAGAGAAAGCCAAGTCTCGCAATTCATATGGAAAGCAAATAAAAAGGCATTTTTAGTCTTGACATTGTCAGTGCATTCATTCAGAATTATTTTTATGTTGGTAAAGCCTACAGCATGTGTCAGTAGAGGATCAAATATTAAAAGTTATTTTTAATAAGTGTGGATCAAAGAGGGATTAGAAAAGCTATGGGGATTTGGAGATGAGACTTCAGGGAATTCCAGAGCTCAGGGGCATAATACGTGAATGCTCTGCTACTCGTGGATGAGAGACATGGCAAGGGGCCTGATGAATTTGAGATTTATTATTCCAAAGTAAGGACTGAAGGTATGTATAAATGGAGACCAGTTTTGATAGGTATGAAAGGGACATTTCAGACAGGTGATGAAAATCTCAATGCGTTGACTTTAACATTTTGTTCTCACTGATAGGAAGCAGTTATAAATCTGCCACAGTTGAAGTATTGTGATGGGATTTATTGCTCTAAGTAAACGTATAGGATGCGGCATACTGAACAAATGGGGTCATTTGTTCATATTATTCCATGTAGTGTATGCCTATTACTGTAATGGAAAAGCTGTAAAGATGCGGTTTAAAATGGGGCAAGCAACACTGAGAGTAGTAGTAATATCTGCCTTACACTTGCAAAGTGGAAACATAACGTAAGCAACTGCTTTTGAGAAAAGCTTTAATGAAGTTAGCAGTAAATGAACTAAGGAACAAGAGAAGGATATGAAGTTGTAAGTTTTGGAGGATTCATTAGATGTACACAACTACCACCAGATGGGAAAAAAAGAATATGACAAACTGTACATAAGTTGAAGACAGAAGAAAAGGGGAAGAGTGAATTTGAGGATTTGATCTCAGAAAGTAATGTCTTATGTATCCACTGCAAGGAATTCCTTCTAGTGCCTTCATGTGTGCAAATGTGCATGCCTTTTTCCCCCTTCCCTCCACCTCCCTCGCTCCCATGCTTATTCTTCTAGTGATTGACAGCCCACAGTTTGTAGAGAAGCACAGAGAAAAATCTATACTATTTTTATCATACATCATGAACTGAGTAATCTCTTGAGAAAGTGAGTTTTAGTGTAGTAGCGAAGAATTTGGATATAAATCCTCTACAGAAGATTTTTTTACGCTCTTGTAGGTAAGAATCAGACCACTTGGATCAGTACTGAAACCGTATACCACTTAGAAATAATGTTGAGAGTTATTGTTCTTTGAACAGTCACTCAGATAACATTTATCTGAAGCTCTAAATTATAGTATCGTAAGTTCTTGTGCATTTTATTACCATTATTGTTGGCTTAGTATTTTATGTTTTACATACCTTAGAGAAATAGGCATTAAATGATGAGTTTTCTGTCCCTGGACAGAATTCAATACTAGAGAGTTACAGCTGCCTGCTATTACTGCTGCAACCTTTCCTGAAAACATTTTTGTGACAGGTTTGTGACCAAGGTGTTCAGCATTTCAAAGCAATGAGATACTTATTTTTGTGTATAGCTCATCTGTGTCATATAAATAATATAATATTCTTTATCCATTAGAATATTCCAGTATTTTAATATAAACTTTTCAAGGATTTCTGGTATTACAGTTTGGTGAACTTGGTATCTCATGAAATCATAATCTAGTATTACAATGCAGTTCATACTTCTTCTGGAACATCCACATCTGTAAGGAACAAACATCGAGCTGTACTTGGTTGCAATTCTATTGCCTTGGCATCCTAGAGATACAGTTTTGAATCTTGTTATTCCTGTGACCTAAACCAGAGCTAGCAAGGAAGGCAGGCCCTGAATAGATAGATGATCTACTTGGTTACAGAGACGATAATTCCTAGCATGACTTTCTTACTTTGTGTACCACTAGTGCATTGTGGTTAATAAATTTAGAAAAGGCAGCATGTTCTTTTTAATTCCTGCTCAGGATGAATAACAGTGTCCCTTAAAAATGCTCTGGCTGGTATTTAATTTCCATTATAGTGCCATGTTGCTCTCATTTTGATGTTCTGTTATCACCCACTGTAAAAGCCTGGCTATTGTGTGCCTCAAACCTTGTGTGGTGATAAGATCTGGAAAGACCTGTCTGGAGGGGAGAAGTGTTGATTGCTTCCAGTGTCTTTGTGCCCCCCCCTTTGGCTCCTTGCAGACATGCTCTAACAAAAGGAAGAGATAAATTCTGCATAGGTGGGACTCTATCTTTTCTTTAGTTAAGTGCTCCTGCTGACTGCACCACGGGGGAGGTGGATGGCAGGTGCCACACTACTTCTAGCTCATGGAGCTCATGCAAACCAACACCACTTCCTGTGGAAATTGGGAATGCACCCAGATACCTCAAGAATATAAAGTGTCAGAAAAATATTGATCATTGTGCACTCACCACCGAAGAACTGAAGACTTGGACTGATCCAGTGAGATGTCACTGAATCCTCAAGTGGTGGTAACCTTTTCTCTTTTTCTTTCTCTCTCTCTCTTACTCATTCGCTCACTTCACCTATCTTTTCCTCTTTTCTAGTAACTCTTACTTCCTTGTCTTCAAAATTTAATCATGCCATAAAATAACCACTTAGGAAAATAACACCTTTATACCATGTGTTGATTGTTTCATTAGAGAGAGTTAATAAATTGTTTTGTTATTGTTCCTCAGTGTCATTGTCGTGACTCTGCTGCCCTGGTGGCCCTGCTGTGCAGGGACATTCTCTCTTGGGGGATCACAAAGATTCACCTCCCTTGTTGTCCACTGAGTGGGACGAGACACCACTAAGGACAGAAAATACATTGATAACTTTGACAGCCATTTTAGACCTCTTGATGGCTTTGCAACTCTGCTAACCAAAAGGTTTTTTATATCCCAAAGGTAAAATAAACTCTTGTATAAGATCACTGTGTCTTTCTGTTTATAGGGAAATGAGAAAGCATTGCTATATAACAAGTAAGAGACCTCTGGGCTCTCTGAATACTAGTTGAAAGCCTATTTTAATTTTTTTTCTAATATTAAAACCCACTTATAAACAGATCTATAAATGTATTTAGATGCCTAAATCCTATCTATAACAGAAAAAAAAAAAACAAACCCTGGAAGTCTGTACACCTTTGAGAAATTAAGCTTAACCACTTGCTTACTGCTTCCATATAAGGAAAACCAGGCAGCTTATAGCAATATTTTGACTACTTCAGACAATTTTGATGACATACTTTCACTGGAACAGACTTCTTTGCATCTTGGAAATTCAACCTTTATTAATATTTGCTAAGATGTTGCTTTTGATTACATTTCCATTCTTTCTTTGTTTTAAGGTTCCCAATTTTGTCACATTTATGTGGTTATTTAGATGACTTAGATATTTTATCTCTCCAAAGACATTATTGCACCACTCAACCACTGTTCAATTATGTTTTGTTTTGGTTGGTTTTGGGTTTTTTTCCTAAGAATTGAGAAACTTTCATTCAGTGCACTTCTTTGTCAACACTTTAGTGTGATTTATCTTGGCTAAAGCTTAGGATCCCTTCAGGGAAGTATTGAGGAGCTGTGACCCACTTTTGGGAAGTATGAAACTCATTAAAGGTCACGTTTAGACTCCTGATTATTTGTGGAACTCCAACAGATGGTGTGAAAGAGCAACTTTTCTTCTTTCTGGAAAATATACAACGAAAGGAGTGTCAGGAATACAGCAAAGACCTGAAGACTGATGAATGGCTGAGAGAAGATGAGTAAAACTCAGTTGCTTGCCATCTTGTTTGCTGTGATATCGTGGGAATATGAAATTAAGTCAAAAGGTACCTGGTTCCAAACAAATAATGTGGGGGAGAGGGAGGCAGAGGAGGAACATTTTTGTAACCCAATTTGCAAACATACCCTCATATTTTGGGTAGGTATTGCAGTGCAATTGTTTCATTTTTCATAGAATCATAGAATCATTCAGGTTGGAAAAGACCCTTGGGATCATTGAGTCCAACCATTAATCCTACTCTACAAAGTTCACCCCTAAACCATGTTCCCCAACACCAATCTAAACAACCCTTAAACACATCCAGGGATGGTGACTCAATCACCTCCCTGGGCAACCCATTCCAGTGTCTTTCTGTGAAAAAATTTTCCCTAATGTCCAGTCTAAACCTATCCTGTTGCAGCTTGAATCCATTCCCTCTTGTTCTATCGCTAATTACCTGTGAGAAGAGACCAGCACCAACCTCTCTATAGTGTCCTTTCATGTAGCTGTAGAGAGTGATGAAGTATCCCCTTAGCCTCCTCTTCTCAAACTAAACAGTTCCAGCTCCTTCAATTGCTCTTCATCAGATCTATTCTTCAGGCCCTTCACCAGCTTTGTTGCCCTTCTCTGCACTCACTCCAGCACCTCGATGTCTCTCTTGTATTGAGATACCCAAAACTGGACACAGTACTCAAGACACGGCTTCACCAGTGCTGAGTACAGGAGGACAATCACCTCCCTACTTCTGCTGCTCACACTATTTCTAATACAGGCCAGGATGCCATTGGCTTGGCCACCTGGGCACACTGCTGGCTCATATTCAGCCACTTGTCAATAGAACCTCCAGGTCCTTTTCTATTCTTTGGCCCATCCTGAGGCAGAATGCTAAACCATATGGTCATTAGCTTAGGATTGACTAAGTATGAATCTATTATGATGTTTTATTTGTACTTTGTGCACAACTCACCTTACCTATTCCACAGATACGTGTTACAGCTGTAACCTTTGCTAACATTTCTACTCTTTCAACCAGTATGCAGCACATTCCTCATGTGATGATTACTGCGTCTCATCAGAGATGAGAAGCATCTAAAAATGGAAACATTATTCAGGAACACCAGTATGATGCCTAAAAAGGAATGAAACATCTTGGTCCACGATGGAAACCCACTGAATAGACTTCAGTCTCATGTAGGTTACATATTTCGCTAAAACTCATTACTTTTGGATAAAAGGTGTGGTCACAGATGGATAGCCTGTTGAAGAAAGAGGATGTGCACTCCCTGCCTTGTGTTCAAAATGTGTGTGTGCATGACATGGCATAGTAACTAAAGGGGTGGGGGGTGAGAGAGTGAGTGTTGCAGAAGTGGTGGGGTGGGCACCAGGTGCTGTTGCCACTTCGGGTGACAGGGGGACTCACTTGTGCCCCAGGGCCCAAAGGGAGGGTGCTGCTCCCCCCAGAGGTATGTGGGACCTGCCTTTTAGATTCATTTAGATGCCTCTTTGATTACTCCTTCCTCTTTTTTCTCTTCATATATTTTTTTCTCCTTTTTTTGCCTTCTCCTTTTTTTCCCCCTGTCTTCCTCACCTCCTCCCTCTCCCTCTCCCCTTGAAAGAGAACAATTAAGCAGTACCTTTCACACCATTTCAGGAACTGTGAATCTCTTCACATATCTGTGTTTGCGTGTGAGTATATTTGAAATACGCAAGTAACAGATACAGAGTGAACATCATGGTGTGCACCAATTTTTTGTGCGATAGCACGCTAAACTGGAACAATGATGAATTACAGACGTAATTGCATCCTGTGCCATTTGAATTGCTAGAACCACATGGATTTTAATTTCATATACTATATGATCAATCAGGTAATTAGCTATGATGTGAATTCATAGTTCAGATGGCCTAGCAGTAAAGGTCAAATGCAAAAATTTGTTAAGTACCCCCAGTGAAAGGGCAGGATCAATTGTTTTCACATTTTAATAAGCATTCCTTTAGATGGTTCTTTGCCTTTTTTCACAGCCATCATCCTTAGTACTTGCATTAGACTAGACCATTTGCCTAGCAGTGCTAGCTGTGAACTTCAAAAAGAAGTGAGATTACTTATTATTTATTTCTATTTTTTCTTTCTTCTTTTTTTAAGATATGTTATTACAGAGCTTGTACTAAAGATTTGAACCTTTTAGTAGATCCTCTTAATATCACAAGCATTACAGCTATTAGGGTGATGCAGTATTTTTTCAAAAATAACCAAAGTGTTGCTTTTCTGATAAATACTTAAAAAGGCTGAGTTAAGGAATGCATTGATTTAGATTCAGTTATGTTTTCTTTTAAAATCAGAAGTGTTAATAAATAGAATTTACTGTAAATGTGTACAGTGAGAGAATTAATAGAAGTTACCAGCTATACTGACATTTCTAGGTTAGGATTCCTAGCTTGGTACAATATGGTACTTTAACTCCAGTCATATCAGCAGTGGACTGATGCCAATCAGATTTTTATCTAACCTGGTGGCTATGTCTGAACAGCACCATTTAAGCAGTACCAAACCATACCCTTGCAAATTAAAAAAGAAATATATATGTATGTATGTATGTGTGTGTATATATATATCTCAGCTCACTGAAAGACATCTGTCCCACCTGATTGATTCTACTTATCCTACCTGAGGCTCATCTAAGAAGTTCATTATTATTCTTTGAACAGTTATTTCTTCAAATAAACAAAAAAGTCCTTTCAAGCAGAGGTCTAACTGTGTGTTGAATTAATTTCTTTTGTTGTCTGACTTGAAGGAAGTTTAGCATGGGCTACATATTTCCAATTAGGAAATTTCCATGGGTTACATATTTTCAATTAGCATCCAGTGGGAAGGATTTTCTCAAATAAGACATGGGTTGTGTGGTGACAAAAAGCTGGCCAACTATCTAAGTAAGGCATGGTTAAAGTGGAAAAGTAGATATATTTTATGAAACATTGAAGGTTTGAAGCCTATTTCATTTTGCGTTAAAATGAATGTGAGGCTAGGTTTTCACAGAGGAAGAAAGACTTCACACTGTCTACTACTAAGTATTTAAATCATGGAGTGAGGATGGCTGAACTAGATTCTTTTCTTTGCCCCTCTTGGAGCAGAGAGGTTTTAGTAATTTTTGCCCATTCTGATTCAAGCAATTGTTATTTTGGATCTGAGAGATTTGTTCCGCAACTTGTCCTTTCCTAGCTCTCCATCCAAGCTTTCTGCATACAAGAATTCATCCCAGCAAATGATTCACTGAAATTGATTCATATTCACAAAACATTTAGTTTCAGCCAAATTACATTTTTCTGAGCAGAAAAGGAAAAAAACAAAAAAACCAAAAAAAACAACAACAAAAAAAAGATAATGGGTTGTAATTATATTCTGTACATAGCCATTGGGAAGAAAGTATGCAAGATCACAATGGTAAATCAGAGAGTCTGAGTTACAATTTCTTTTACTCTCCTGCATAGAATAATAGTAAGCCTCATTTATCTTAGACTTGGCACACATCCAGACACAAGAAGTGGTCTATGTCTCTGTATATAGTGGTCACAAAAAATGATCAATATTGAATGTTCAATGGAAGCAGAATGTATGCATAACATAATTAGATTCCTTAGAAGACCAGCCCTTCGATAAACCAATTACTAAACAGCAGTTAATTGCTTGTTAGTATCCTCAACTTCTTAGAGTTCAAGGACTTAGAATTCTCAACTTCTTCAAAATATATATGCCACTTATTTATTACATCTCATATTTTCTTGTGCCAGGATAATTTTCATCCGTTAAACGTACCAACGTCAGATTTCAGTGAAGAAAAAAGTTGTGCCAGTGCAGAATCTTTAAAAAAAATCTGAGCCATTGGAATGAGCAGTTGACATTTTAGACAACAGATTTGTGATTCCTGGTGGTTTGTGGTTTTTTTAGAATTTATTTATTTTC
Source organism: Todiramphus chloris collaris (assembly GCA_025345505.1). Taxonomy (NCBI): domain Eukaryota; kingdom Metazoa; phylum Chordata; class Aves; order Coraciiformes; family Alcedinidae; genus Todiramphus; species Todiramphus chloris. The sequence continues at coordinate 21,218,926 of JANVCC010000017.1, read as the reverse complement.
TCTTCTCCCAACATCTCTCTCACTTCTTGGAAGGAAACTATAGGGCTTTTCCCACTCTATATGTGCATCTTGCTATAGTTTGCTCCAGTGATGTAGTCTGAGTACAAAAGTGATAGGGCATATGCCAGTATATGAAGACTGTGCTAAAATACACTGCTGTACATCATGTAATATTCTCAGGATATCTTTTGTCAGAACTAATAAGGTGGGTCTTTAAGAACGTATTAGGTTAACTAAGATGTGAAAGAGGGTCTTCAAGCCTGGGATTACTGAGCTGGCTCATTAGCCTGGTGCAAAACAAACCTGATAAAGCAACATGTTTTCTGCCAGATTGCTGTGCAGACTTGCCTACCTCAAGGAAACACTTTTTCTACACACAAGACAAGAGAGGGGAGCAGTCAGAAGCAGGAGGTGAAGGGAGGCAGAGTGGGTCTGCCTGAACTTCAGTGGATGGGGTTAGACACATGGGAGACCATGTCTCTAGGTGGCAAAAAGATGAGAGAAGTGAGATGTGATTGGCCCTCTGAGCCTCATGTCAAGACGTCGCAGGCATCCTGTGAGCTGGTCTTGTCTCATCTTGCAGTACCTCGGGGGTATTGTTGCTCTCCTGACTGTTTTATGCAGCATTTTCTTCCCTGCCTGCTCTCTGTCTGACCTTAAACTCTGAATGTCCATTTCGTTTTCAATCTTCTTTTCTGGAAGAAGCTGAAAGTGGTTTCTATATTTTATGCAAAAGTCAGCACAACGTGCTAGTTCAGCTTTAGTTGTTCTGAATAGTATCACCTGCATACTCTCCCATATAGCTAGAATAAGCTAATTCAGGTCGCCAGCTATCTGTGTTACTTTTTACTAATTTTTCCTGCCTTATTTTTTTCTTTTTTGTGGACACAATATTTCTAAAAATACATTGTAAGCAATTATATAATCAGGACTTCTATTGAATAGTTGTTCGATATCGAGAACTTTCTCAGTATTGTTGTTTTGAAGATGCCAGTTTTATTGTGCCAACAAAAGTCTGAGCTTTGCCACACTGACACTAGTTTCTGCAGGAGTGTAGAATATGCATAACTGAAGCTTGAATTTTAAAATAGACCAAAAATAACAATATAATAACATTTAAATGTATAATAATCAAGTTGTAGTCCACTGTTCTCAGCCCCGACAAAGTGCGAACTCCAATATTGAAGATATGAGTGATCTTACATTCTAGAGACTTGCATTTTGAAATACTTCAGCTTCTGGATAACAAGGAGAATAACCTTGAATCTGTACCTACCCACTGTCTCGTAAGAGAAGATTCAACACTTAGGGGTCTCTCAAGATCATTGATCTAAATCACCTTTGTTTTCACAGATAGAACATCACTTTGCTCTTACATTTGCCACTTTTTCCTCATTGATACTTATTAATTAATTAATTAATTTAATCTTCCTGTTCTTTGCCTGTTAGTTATTTCTATGTCTTTGTGTACATTTGCACTTTTTAGTCACTTTAAAAATCTTAATTTCTTAATTGTTTCTCTTTAGGTAGTTTCAGTTCTTTGACTGCATGCTTCTGCAAAAAGTTTTCATTTCAAGTATAATGACACTATCCAAGCATAGGGCATTGCTCAGATTTCCTCATCAAGATTTTGAGTAACCTTTCATGCCATCTTATATCAATTCATTCCAGTAGTATTTTGCAGATATCTCTTCATAGTCTTCAGCTCTGTTTTCTTTTTTCCTCTTCTATAAACCCTGATTTTAACCATGACCAACAGTTTCTGTCCACCTGTTTTCATTCTGTTCTTTATGATACTGCCTTCTTTTATTGTTTACTTAATTAAATATCAGTCTTCTCAAGTCTTGATGTCTGTTTGACCTCAGATTATCATTTCATAAACACCCTAATTCAACAGGACTTGGACTGGATTTCAGAATTGTTGAAAAAACTTCACAAGTTTCTTCCTGAAGTTTCTTCCTCTCCTGGTGTTCTCAGATAAAATTCTTCACTTTCTAAAATAATTCTTTCTAGGAGAGGAGTATTTCCAAATTTTATAAGCCAAACTGGTAACTGGGTTTGACCTCTTTAATTTATCTATAGTCTGCTAAACAGATTCCGAGTATCTGAAAGTTTACGTTAAGACAGTTTTCTTTAGTGTATCTCTACCTAACCTCATAAGGAGACAAAGCTGTTAATGATAATTTCTTCCAGTTGTCTGTTCTGCTTCCTACATTACATAGCTCCATATTTCCTTCACTCTTCATCTCTCTCTTTTGTCTGTTTTTATGTTCGTTCTTTTGCTCCTTCCTTATACCAGATGTACCCTGACAGGGTCTGTAGGGACACAGGGTCACCACTTACAATTGACAGGTGCTTGTTAATACGGGAAGGAGATAGCTATGATGAGGTCCCAAACCAGCAGGCAGAGCTGTCTAGATCTCTTTCTTTTTTTTTTTTTTCCCCTGACAGTGAGCTTCCCAAGGAAGATCAAAAGGGTTTTATGCTAAAGAAAATTCATGGGGTTTCAGCCTATAAACTTGTTGGTTTAACTTTTTTATGAGAGAAATACAGACATGCCAGGTTCAGCAGAAAAGGAAAGTGTAAAGGTTTTATAATCAACTTTGTCCCCAAAGTCAGTGTCCTTGCAGAAAGATTTGTTTTTCTAGGTAAGATTTTAGCCAAGTTTGAATTGTAGCAAACACTACACAGCTCCCTCTGGGAAACCAAGAAGTTCTTTCTAACAGTAGGCTTTTTGCACTCTGTTCTTCAGCATTTTCTAAATTTCAGCATCATTCTTCTTCTCCCTGCTCTTGCTCCCTTCTTTCAACACTTGCATGAGGCTCTGTCATTTCTTTCCACCAGGAAAGTCCAGCTGACCCAGTTGCCCCTTTTGTCTTAAAATAAAAGTATATACAAATTTATATCAGGGAAAACAGAGAGACAATTACTGTAATATATAACACACACGTGGCAAAAAAAGTTGCAAAGGATGGATAAGCTTGTGTCTGGCAGACTGATAAAATCCATCAGTGACAGCAGCAGCCATCTCAACACGGCCGTCCCAAGTCTGTTAAGGCCAAATAATTATACAGCTGGGTTAACCTTGATATTCTGCTAGTTTTTGTAGTAGTTGAAAGTATGGATTTGTTATGCAACTTCACAGTTTGATTGCTGAGGTGAAGAAAAACCTCTCCTGTCTATTTCTTTTGTCATTTTCTGATATCTGAAAAGTAGAAGTGATGTTCTGTTTAAAAAAAAACCCAAAAAATCAAAACAAACCAAAAACCCAACAGAATTAATTTGTGTCTCTGTCATAGCTGTGCCACAAAGCCCACTAGATCATTGGTTTAAGCAGTGTGGGATCCAATAAGTGGTTATTTTTGTTTGGTTCAACGCATGACATGACTGCACACAGGCAGTGCTTTCCAACAGGACTGGAACTTAATCCAGGAAAAAACTTTGAACCATCACTTTCAGCAACAGCATGGACCTGCACTAGAATAAATCGCTTGTGACAACACATCCCAGTTTAGAGTCCTGAAGCATATTGACTTCAGCCTTAGGGATGACTGTTCCCAAAAGGAATGAAGTGTGTCTGCTTCTGTGCAGGCAATCCTCATCTCCTGTCCTGAATGCAAGCCATCTCCAAAGTAGAAACCATACAATTGCTCTATCATGATACATTAGCTCTCCCTAAACAAAATAATACTATAATTATATAACATTATAATATAAAATATATATTTTGTGTATAAGTTTTAGACTGAGGTGAAATGAGGAAAATTCTACAACTAGGATTTTGTGATTTTTGTTAAATATTAACATTGATACTATTTTGCAGGATATTTATTTTGAGGGTGTGTTTTTCATCAATGACAAAGAAGATACAAGCTTTTCAAAAGTGAAAAGAAAATATAAGGTGGTATAAATGAAATTGGCAATGGGATCAAGTTTCTTTTGTGTTCTGTAGATAACTGCTGCATATTGTGCAGCATGTACTGCAGAAATACATTGTTTTCTCAGACATGTGCTTTTTAACAGATGTATTCTGATGATGTTTTGATAAATGTTTTAATTACATAAATGTAATAATTTCTGAAAAAAATACAAACAAAAATTTATTTGGATATGCTATGCATAGGCCAATTCATGTCCTTAACTGTGGTGATCACCATCTGTGATGGAGAATCTTTACCTTACTTCCAGACACTACCGCAGGGGGTTTCTGCTTCAAAATTGATGAAATTGTACAGAAAACACTTCTAAACAATCAATAGAATCTGTTCCTGCAGAGGCAAAAGAGTTCATGGAGGACAGTCTTTTGTATGTAAGATACTTAGAAGATGGTTTTGATGCAGTTTAAAGTAACCAGTTGCAATGGATCATGCGTGTGCAACTGTGGTCACAGGAAGACTACGGACCAACTGGATTATTGGAGCCAATCACAGCAACAGCTCAGGGCTATTGCCCAACCTAGCTGAAGATATCATTGCAAGGATCGTTGTAAGAGAAGGTCCACTGATCGTCTGAGTTGATCTTCTCTTCCCTTTGAGAATGAATCTATTCCAAGATCTCAAAAATAAATTAGTTTTTTTAATATAGGCTCTGCCTATTCATGTCTGTGTAACAGGTTTCATGTATAATACTGTAATCTGATAAATAGTTTGGTCAGATTCTTGAATGAATTTGAGTGTTGATTAGGCATCTAGCAGTGGATTTTTAAATTTCAAGAGGTTAGGGAATTGGAAACAGAGATTATTTGTTTTTCCAAAATGACAGCTGTGAACCATTAAGCACTTTTCAAAATTCACACAACCAGGCGAGAGCTGACTGATCTGTGAAAACCTGGCACTTACTGCCCCAGTCTCCTCGTGTAGGAGATGCCTGCCTCCAAGTTGCATGGCCAGTTACAGTGTGACTCTACAAACTAGGTAAGGTAAATACAAGCACTTAATGTAAATTTGTGAAGCTGTCCTCTGCTCAGTGAAAATAAGTTCAAATGAGACATCTGATTAGAAGGAGCAATGTTAGACACTGAAGCTGATAATTACAGGTCTTTCAGCATTTCTTTCCAATTTTTTGTAAATCTTTCTTTAAAATTACTGCTTTTTCTGAAACATACTAAAAATTATTTTTCATAGGGAAAGATACCTTCTACTTAATTCATAGCATAGAAAACCCTATGCTTCTTGCCTGATACTCTAACACACAGAGTAAGCAGTTATAAAATGTCCCATTGCATGACTGTCTCCTCTTTTCTCTGAACAGAGTTATTTTTAAAACTATATATTGATTTCCTTCTTTCAGCTTTAAAACTCCCCAGAAACAACCTCTTTGGTTCTCCAAGGACCCCTGTTTGTAAATGGTGTCTCAGTTTCACAGTTAAGTAAAAGTCTTCTATTGATTCCTGAAAGACCACTGATGAGTTTCTCAGGGACCTGTGGTTAGAACACTGCTGTAATGAGCACCCTTTGAGAGAAATACTGTGTGAAATAAAAGAAAAGACCTGAAAAATGTCCTTAAATTTATATTTTCTTCAGGGTTTTCAGATAAATTAAGGTCTCCTGGACCTTAATTACATTTTTGTTGTTGAATAATAGTTCACTTGGGGTATTGCTGTAGGAAACCAAGAGAATAGAAAGCCACAATAACCTTGTTACAATAATTTCTATTGAATCTTTCTCATTTTAGTAAAAAAAAAAATTAAAAATTGATTCCTCCACTGTGAAAGTGTCATTGAGCTAAGAGGTCCTAAAGCACCTGGACTCTTAGCTTCAGTGTATTATCATTCTAAAATATAATATAATCTTCCTTGGGTGTTTCTTCCCCCTCTAGCTCCTCAGGAAGATGTTGGCATCTTGTCTAAAATAATGGTGATGGAGCTTTTTTTATACTAGGGGTGCTGCAGGACCAGCATTAGAAGCCACATATATTTTTGTGAATCCTTTTTTTGCTCACCTTAACAAATTTAACCAGAGCTTCATACAAAGACTGAAGGTAAATATTGCATGGGGGAAGGACACATGAAGGGGATTAAATTTCGGAGACAAATATTTCACAAGTGTTAAATTTTCTAGGCATGTTTTTTTTTTCTTTAATGTGAAGAAAATGTACAAGTATTGTCTAAAATTAGGTGTTGCAAGGGTATAAGTCCTTTCATAGAAATCTGGTTGTGTATGTGCTTGTTTATAAGTGGGCTGAGAATGTTTCCTTTTCCTGAGTTTTTTTCAGTTGTGGTATGAAGCACACCAGTGACAAAGGTAATTTCTTTAGAGATAAAGAACTATAGATTTTTTTATCTTCACAACACTAGGTAAATTATCTCACATACATTAAAAATAATTAATCTAGATGTTTCTTATAAGATAAAATGATAGAATTATAACACAAAATGTTTCCTTCCAGAAAAAGGTCAGAATATTCTTTTACGGTAATTCTTTTGTACATACATCAGCTGTATTTGCATTCCAGACTGAATTAAAAGGTGAACTCAAACTTTTCAGAAATAGTCTGTTCAGTATGGTGATTGGCTGTTGCCATAGCAAGGTGCAATTGGGTTTTAAAAAATCTCAATGATGTTACATGGATTCTAATACTTTACCAACAGAAAGCAATGCAGATATCACTGTTAAGTTTGTGACGTTGAATGGAGGATAACATATAAAGATTAACCAAGATCACTAGAGAGATATATGGATAGAATCCAGTGAAATGTCACTTCTGTTCTTTTTTGTGATTGTGAGAGAATGCTGGAAGTGATTTTAGAAAATATAAGTCCCTATAAGCAAATTATCCTGCTTGGAAATGCAAAATATTTTTTGCATGTTGACTTAAGTAACAGCATTTTGTCTCTGGTTATGAGTTTAATGTATGTAGACTGCAGTAATTTATGTTCCTGGGTGTTATAACTTACAGGAGGTGTCTAAGTATATAAGTCAGTTGTTCAGTGTTTTCACCTTTTAGGGGAGTGGAAACCAGCGTATTTCAACACAGTCCTATGGCACAAGACTTCACAAGATATGAAGTGTCACAGCCTCAAATTCACAGATTCATAGAATGGTCAAGAATAGACAGGACCTTCCAAGGTCATCTGGTCCACCCCAGCCTGCTCAAGCAGGGCCACCTAGAGCCAGATGCCCAGGACTGTGTCTAGACAGCTTTTGAATATCTCCAATTCACTGTACATGGAGAAGGGATTGGAAAAGAGTGAGAAGGGATTTATTCCAATATATAAGGGTCTCTTACAAAATTAACACATCACACTTGTGGTAACTATGGTAAATAACAGCAAGAGATCATGAAGCTGACAGCCATATGCCTATGTGACTATTAAAAAAACTAACATACTTACAGAAGCTTTTAAATCTGAGACCTAAAGGCTGTGGTGGTAAAATGAGTGAGTGAGAGAGCGAGCAAGTGAGCAGTGAGAAAATGAGTAGAAAAATGTGATACCTTTAACAAATTTTAAGTCTCTTTTAAGTCTACTAAAGTTGTCTGCAGCAGTTTTGGTGATACTGTAATCTGAGCCTAATAGGAACAGTACAATGAGGCAGAATGCCCCTTCAAAAATACCTCTTTGTTCTTTTAAATGCTATTACTAGCAGCAGCATTAGGGACATCTTTGTATTTCAACAGAGCCTGGATGTTCTCTGGAACTCATCAGAGGTGTCTAGATGGTTTCTGCTGCATCTGCCTCTGACTGGTGGAGGTGCTCTGATGGGAAAAATCATCCCAAGAAATGCAACAAAATTCAGGATGGAAGGGAAATCTGGAGGTCACCTGTTTAAACCCTTGATAATTGCCTCCTGTGTAGTAGGCTTTCTACTGTTACTGTGTTTTACCTGTCAGTTGTCCCTTTGCCAGTGAGGACTGATCTAAGAAGTCATTGGGCTCAGAATTGCACAACTGTGCAGCTGCACTGGAAACCTAATGTGAGAGGAGTAAAGTAACAAAAACCCTTAGAAAAAAGTAATTCTTTGCAAAAGCTTAACAGATTTTTCTGTTCAAAGCAGAGTGACAAAGTCATGGGGAATGCCTGTTGCAAATGACTGAACTGTTTACAAGGACGCGATATTTTGTAAGTATAGCTCATTTAATTTCTTGCAAGTCAAATGGTGATACAATCCACTTCGTACGTGTTTGTTTTGCTTTTTTTTTTTTTTTTTACCCGTTCTTTTTTTTTTTTTTTGGTGAAAGATTTTTTTTTTCCTTTTTTTTTTTTTACTCAAAATCTGAAATATGTTAGCTTGATTAGCTTCCAAGTTTTTATTAAAAAGTGTCATGCTGGTGGGTAGCATATTTGGAAATAATAGCAAATAAATGGTCATGAAGAATTTAGCTCAGTCTAGTTTAAAAGATGCCTTGGAATTGAAGGATGCAGCATATCTAGATGGCAAAAAATTGTGAGATAGGTAAACACATGTGAATGTAGAACATGCCTCTAAAGAAAAGTATATGTAAGTGACATTCTAACAGGTCTGCTCTAAAATTTCTCTAGCATCAGGTTATTTTTAAATATGAAATTGATCAAACTTCAGTCTATGTTTATGTATTTTGTCTAATTTTAAAAGGTAATGTTGAAAAAAATCTAGAAAATTTGAGAAAAAAATAGAAAAAAGAAAAAGTAAAACTCTTTTGGTCTAAGCATGTAGAACAAATTTTATATGTCCATTTTTCTCCTCCCCCTAAAAATAATTAAAATGGTGAAAACACTTCTAAAGCAAGTCTGTATTTTGAGCATCATATTGCAGAAATGTAGAAGAATATTCACATTAGTATGAAAAATGGTTGCAGTTGTTATAACTGTGAGGAAAGGAAAAATTCAATGTGTAGTCTTCATGAAGGGGAAGATTAAGGGGAGTTATGATGGAGGTGTTTACTGTTATGCGGAAAGTACAGTGGATGCTGATGCAACAAAACTCCTAAGAGTATGTGAGTTTTAAAGATGTTGTTTTCTTATACAGAAAATTACTGACATGTGAAACAGAAAATATTTGGAAGTTTTGGAATTTTAAGTATGTCAAATGCAGTTTTGTATATAAGAAGAAAATTGCATACATGGTATCCAAAGGTTAGCACTGGCTTCAAAGTTATGTTGGACTGCATTAGATATGAAACTGTTTCACTGTTCATATTTAGTTTGACTCAAAACAGGCAATATTAAGTATCTGATGAGAATTGTGTCTATAATTTCTAGAATGGCAGAGTAAAATTGAAGTACTTAAATATTTTAGGTAAAGATCCAAACTGGATCCCATCCAAAGCAAGCTTACCCTTTGAGGTTTGTTCATCACTGGTATCATTTGTGCTTTTCTTCTACAGTATTAGGAAAAAAATGTTCAAGGCAATGATAATTTTTCCTTGGACTAAAGAGATCTTATCCTATCAAAAAGCCACGTATCTGCCCTTCTAATTAATGTATATTTCCAGTCTCCTACTAAGGCAGAATACATCCTAAAGATCTTTGGTATATTATTCACTGAGCAATTTTTATTTGTTTGGATCCCAAATACCAATAAAATTAAATGGAATACACACTTAAGTATCTCTGAGTTCAGGTAGAACTGATGTATTTAGTTATACGCATTATTTATCTTGCTTAAAAATTGTAGCACATGCTAAAACATTTTGTGTGGCTGAAGTTTCTTGTATCTGCAATGGGAAATAAAGTATAATATCATAGAATCATAGAATGCCCTGGGTTGGAAGGGACCTCCAAAGGTCACATAAACCAACCTCCCTGCAGTAAGCAGGGACATCCTCAACTACTCTGCTCAGAGCCTCAAGTCTATATATCAAATACATATATATGCTTTCTAAACAGAGCTGCTATATAGGAAAAGTAATAAAAGACTGTGCACGCAAAAATAGAGCAGATGATACTCTGATCACTTGTGAGTTTCCATCTGTCTTTAATACTGGTGTGGTTTACCCAAGGGGAAAAGAAAGTGACATCTAATATGAGGTGAAAGAGTACATTTAGTTCAGCGAAGATTGTCTCAGTATTTTGCAGTTACCAAGTTACATTTCTTATTAGAATGAATATTGTCTTAATGTGAAGATGTTCCAGAGATAAAACATAGAATCCAGTTCTACTGAGTTACTGTTACCAGTATCTCATTCTTCCCTATGTATGTATGTATAATTTTTTCTTACAATCTGAAATGACAATCTGGAGAGTAAAAAACTAAACACTCTTATTCTTTGTGCATATACTTAATATATCTGTGTTATTTATTTGGAAAAAAGTTTAGTAAGAAAGTTGTTCTGAGTCAGGGACTTGCTAGTGGTGAAGGAGATGCTCAATGTTATGCATCTCTGAAATATACTAGCCATACATGAAAATTTGCAGTGTCTGAAATCTGGGCAGCTACATTGAAACTAATAGTAAGAATTCAAATGTTTACAGTTATAATGATTAACTACTGAAACAGATTAGGAAGAGATGTAATAATTTCTCTTCGACACAGAGGCTTTAAATCAAGAGTGGGTGTCTTAAGATACAATATAGTTCAGCCACGAGGTAGTCTTGACACAGGAATGGCTGAATTAAGTGGTACTGCTTCTGTTGTACACAATGTCACATCATATTCCCCATTTTTTTTTTTTTCTGGTTTAATTATCTGTGAGTTTCTGTGTGTCTGTCTTGCCCACATGTAAAGAGGTGGACTAATACTGTGTGGTCAAGAAAGGAAATTCTCATAGACTCTTTCTGATACTCTTAATTATCAGAAAAATTATATTAAATAAACTGTCTTAGGAAATTAGAAAGTTCAAACACCACTAAAAGTTTTGAAGACATACGAGAATGGTTGAGCTACAAATAAAACTTAATATGGATTTTGACCTCGTGTTGTTTGCAAGAAGGTTGACTTGTATTTGTAAAAAGTACTTGTCTGAAAGTTGTCCAAAACATATGGACAACTAGCTTTCTCAAAAAAAGGAAAAAAAAAAAAAAAGGAGAGATCAGAAGTCTTATCTTACAGGAAGTTAATTTCTTTGCATACGTTTCATGACTGCAATTTTTATGCTTTTCTGTGTGGATAGAATAGCATGAAGTAATTTTACACCAGTCTTAGGTAAGTCCATGAATGCTGTGTTTTAATAGTCTGAAATTTATGAAGAGATGCATGTGATATGTGTTTTATTCTAATCATCCCTTGAAGAATCAGATGATAGTCCTTAGTTGGAAGTGAAATTCCAGGCTAGATGTACTGTTCTTGTGTTTGCAATGCCAAAATCATGTGTTTCTATGGCAACAGAGTTAATCTATACTGTATCAATTGGATGAACCCTGATAAATTTTGCCACCTAAAGTAATCTCAGCTATAGTCCTAGTGACATTAGATTGCATGAAATAAATTGTCTGAGTCTAGTCTTTGTCACTGTTTAGCCAAGATGCATTAAAGAATTTCAGTAAGGTAATGCAACAGACCCTATTCAGTACTACATTGTGATGCACAAAACCTGCCTTCTCTAAATCATGTTTTCTTAGCTACTGAAATAACTGAGTCTAACAAATCTGACTTCCTACCTCCTGTGTGATCACCTGCAATGGATGCACTTTGAAGTTTAACCTCTCCAAAAATTATTTTTTTTCTTTGAACTGCTTTACCACACAGCCTTGCAGAAGTTCAGCTAGGAAGACGCTCTCACACAACCTTTCTAAGCTTGGCTTACAATATCCTGAGCCAATGAACCCCTCAGAAAAACAGGATCTTGTATCCACCTTCCATAGATACCCAGATCCATCAAAGACTTCAACTCAGCATTGTCTAGTGTGCCAGCAATGAAGTTGCTTTGCAGTTTCACCCTTTAAGAATATATGGGTTTGACCAAATAAATGTACCCATAGAATTTTATGTGTAAAATTAAAAAAAAAAAAGTAAAATAAAAAAAATTAAATTAAAAAATCTCCTTTTTAATGCAAGGAAACACAGATATCAGTTAAGGAACAACTGCATATTGTGCATGTCTGCTCTTTCTATTCTGTGGTTTCTTAAGGGGTCAGGGATTTGTTCCCCGTAGCATTTCCCTGGCAGTGGAAGCCTTTTTTCCTGTGAAGTTCCCTTCTTCATACGAACTTGCAATTCCTAACTCTTCTCCTGTAGTTATTTCTTTTTTCCAGACGTGCTTTTGGCCTTCTTCCTGGAAACATGTTTTAAAACTTAAAAGGGAACTTACAAAGCTTCAATTTTCTTTGACAAGTGACTCTGAATGAGCGTCAACAGTTTATAGCATTTTATTTATATGTGGTTTGTTACTTCTCTTTCCCTTTAATTCTTGAGATCTGGAAGTGTTAATCAGCAAACACATCCTCTTCTGTTCATAGCCTGGTTGAGGAATCATGAAAATTTAGGAACATTACCTTTGTGATAGGCATAAGATTTGTTTTTCCTCTTTACTGGATTCTAGCTTGCTATGGAGGAAGACAGCAGACAGGGAAAAAACCAAAAAAAAAACAAAAAAAAACCCAAACCAAACAAACAAAAAAAAAAAAACCAAAAAAACCACGCCTGAGCTTCATACTCACACAAATACAGGCAAAGTCCTAACCAAACTTCACACATGTTATATAAGAAAGAGGCCTTGAAATATATAATACTCCCAGATACAAGCAACCAATTTACTAATTTTAAAACTGCAGTTCAATCAACATACTCCAGATGGCACACAGTGATGATAAAATTATGCATGTTTTACTTTGAGGGATGGAATATGCAAAAAGAAGTATCTTGTTAACATAAAGCCCCTGGAAGCCTTCAGGATTGACAGTCATTTGTCCACTCAGAAATCAAACAAAACTTTTGACTCTGAAAGATAGTGGATTTTGAGTAAAAAAACAATCCAAACAAACAACTTCTGTGCTAATCTCAATTATAATGCAGGAAACACAAAAGTTTTAAGAATTACTATCCTTTATATGCTAATAAGTATTGAATGACAGATGTTTTCGAAGCAGAGAGATTATTAATTTGTCCCTAAATTATAAACACAAGATATATGAAATTTTAAGGAAGAATATTACTTTAACATAATTTGAAAGGATGTACAAATGACTTCTTCTATTAAAGACATGTTGCACTACCTTTTCTTTCATTCTGAGTAAAAGATTTCTCTGTGGCTAGTCCTAATTAAAATGTGTACTGCAAACTGCAAAGGGCAATGATATCTGAACATTCATGTATTTAAATTTCAAAAATAATTCCATGAAACAGCATACACGCCTGCATACACAACACAATACAGAAGACAATTCTCTGCTTTCATTTTAGCAACTGATCAAATTCTATAAAAATTTTGTACAAAAACTGTATAAAAGTTTTTTACATTTTATGACAATTTTACAGACTAAAACAATAGAAGCTGATGAAGATATTGAGTTGTGGGATAAAGTCTGTATTTCAAGTGAAATGATGAATTGTACAGGATGTAAACGATGGTTTTGACTTTTTGTTTGTCTGTTTCTTCAGTTTCAGTGTTAATATAATTTCTGACAAAAATGCAGCTATGTCCCAGAAAGCCTTCAAGGGGCTTGCTAATTAGCCATCTCGCTTTTCTGGCCAAAAGGCTACCTTCAGACCTTGTGAAAAGGATTTTGCTGCAACATTGGGCCCATCTTAGGCTAGGCAAATGGTACAGCAGTTGTCTAAAAGCAACAGGACATGCCACTAGTAGAGTAGCTTTCCCTACAACAGCCCTCTGAAACTTCTTTATTTTAAACAGTTTGTTCTGTAGTCTGTAGGTGGTTTTAGATAAATGCCACAGCAATACTCCTTGTAAATGCACAAATCTAGGTAAGCACTGCATTGTGTGAGGGGGCAAGGTTTACTTTTTGTAGTTCCACATATTGATTCTGATGAACATTTCATGCAAAAGGAGTTTCTGTAGTAGAACATTTCAGAATTCATGAATAGTAATTGAGCCCTTTAGTTCTGCACTAAACTTAAATCCATTATTCTCCATTTAAAGCAGACACATCATGTTGCTCTACAGAACACTGCTCTGTCAATTCAGTGCTTTTTTCAGTAAGCTGGGCTAGAATATTAAGCACTCTTTGCTCTCAGTATTCTTGCTGTGCTTGGCACATTTGGATTCCATTTGAAATAGGCAAATAGCAATTCTGTTGTTCATAATGAATAGCCTATACGTGTATATGTACCTTGCCTTTGAAAGGGGGAGCATATATTATTCGCCACATCTTGAATCTCTGGCAACCAGTTAACTTTGTTTCCTTTCCCTCTTCACATAAGCACTGAAATGTAAAATGTAATAAAAGACCTTGACAGATATCTGTCTTCTATACCAAACAAAACAGTCTGCATCAGTGTTCAAAGTGTACATAATTTTTCTGTCAAAGACAAATTAAAGAAATGCATGTAAAACCAAAGAGTTAAGCATGAAAGTTTCTAAAAGTCCCCTTCCATGCTGGACCTTTTCAAGCATTTTCTAGAATGCAGCTGTTACTGTCCCTAGGTTTTAGTATGCTGATGTAACCAGATATATGTCCCTACCTAGTGGGGATACAATTCACTCTCTTCCTACATAATTTTGTTGCTGAAGTTCTATGAATACACAGCTTAAACCCTGCTACGATGTCCCATTATGTTTCTGCACTAGGAGGATTTTATGTTCATCATGAGCAATAAATCATGCAATTTTGCTTGAATTAATTATTTTGTTTGAGATCGGAGTGCTAAGCTGAATTTTATGAAAGCATGCCAAAATTTTAAGTTTCCAGCCTCCTAATTTTTCCCTGTTAGCTGCAGTTGTTACATTTAGATCTTCATTTATAAGGTTTGCCTGCATAAAAGCTGAAGGGAGGAGGGATTGAATAGAGCATCTGAAAAAAATTATCTGTATCTTTTTCTTAACATATCTCCTATAGAAATTACAATGACTAAGAGAAAAAATACAAGGAAACCTTTAATTTCTATCCTTAGTGTTCAGCTAGACCTAAAATAATGAGATTCTAATGAGAAATTATTATGATGCTTATATGGCAAGGCACACAAAGCATGATGTTCCTTTCTTTTGTACCAGCAAAGTTGAAATATGGTTGTATGGGATGGTTCTCTGCTTCTGAGACACTTCTTTGTGTATTGGGTTGTATAAAGCCTACTATTTCTATCTTCATTGACTGATTGTATTTTTATCTGCACATCAAGCAGATAGTAGGGTAAAGGTGATCAGAAAAAGCTGAAGCTGCCAAATGTTATGATGATGGTTTAAAACCTAAGGTTGTTTAAAATGGTTATCACAAGCCTTTACCAGCAATTCACAGTAGATAGATTAAAATGACTAGGTGACACAGTCATTAAGGAGAAAGTACACCCAGCAAGGGTTTCTTCAGCACAGCGCATGTGGGTTTCAACTACAGCAGCAACCATTTATGCCTCTTTTTGCCACCCACTGATAGCACTAAGCTACATGTTTTTTCTGGTATGGTAACACTAATCCAAAGGGAATCCTCAGTTCCAGACAGCTAGAGGGACAAAGCAACTTGGGAATACCTACAAACATATTCCAGTCTTCCTAGCTCAGGAGATGTTAATGAAGTGCTTTAAGATTACCAATTACAACTGCCTTGTTTGAACTGAAAGATGTGTGAGGAATGGTGATGCTAGTGTAGAAAATTGTTTAAAATGAAAATCATTGTCTTGCCAGACAATCAATTTTTCAAGAAAATAAGGTAACACTTTAGAATGTGAAGACTGTAATTTGAATTTAATTTTAATGCTTGGATGCTTAGATTGCAAAAGTAATTGACCCAGAGCCTCATGTAGTGTACAAAGTAGATGCTCACCCGGAAAAGCTTTTTTTTTTTCCCTCAGAAAATGGAGACATTCTGATATGGACTGGGTTTTGTTCCTTGCAGAGGTCAAACCAGTGTGTGTTTGAAAAATTCATGATCCAGAAAAGGTGATTTTTAATGAATATTTATGAGACAAGTTCTTTCTTATCAGAGCTATGCAAGTTTTCAGATGCTTGCCACTAAGTCTAGCTTCTGATTTTTAGTAAAAAAGCTTATGAGTTCCTTCTCAGCAAATAGTCACATTACATTTTTGTCTATCTTTTTCTAGCTTTTTCTGGTATGTATCTTTTTGCATAGTAAGATACATCACTATGTTGCTTGTGTAATACATCATATACAGGTTGGGGTTTTTTTCTGTAGAAGACTATTACTTCAAGAAAGATAATGTTTTAAATTAATTGTGTTATTTCAGTGTTAATCACTTTGAAAATATCACAATGAAAATTAACAAGAGCTAATGAATTTATATAATTTATTTCTGTAATAAACTTCATGTAGCTAGAGTTGCCAAAAATCAATAACTAAAAGGCTTCGCTAGACTAGTTTGCTTTTTGGGTCTCAAATCTTAACTGCAAAGCCTTACGGTACTGCCAAACAATAGGCAAAAATAATATTTCATTTTCAGTTGTTTTTGCTTTAAACATTCTTGCAGTACCTAGAAAAAGATTGGTGTCTGGTCTTGTATTCATAATGGCTTTTAAGCACTGTGTGTCTGAAGGGATTTTTTTTGTACATGGCAGACAAAAAGGAGTCTGGAGCCAGAAGTGCTCTGAGGTGCAGTGACTTGCCAAAGCCATGCAGCAGGGAAAGGCTGAAGTATTATCATGACTGGCTTTCAGATCAAGTCTTCTATTCCCTGGACAATGTTGCTTTAAAGGAAGTCCGTGCAAAATATTTTAAGAAAAAATATTGCTTGTGAGACTAGATAGAGTCATAAAGAATAATTAAAGTATTGGATCCTGATTTCCTCTCACAGTTATATAGTTTACAATTACTGTGTGGATTTCCACTCATTCTCCTCCCCTTTGCCTTTTTTATACCTTTTGTATGTTGAAATGACTTTACATTTTTGCATTACTTTATTTCTTGTACATGAGAGGTTTAGAATCATAGAATAGTAAAGGTTGTCAGGGGCCTCTGGAGTTCATAAGTCCAACCCCCCTGTCAGCTCAGGAACATCTAGGGCATGCCATACAGAACAGATCCAGGTGGGTCTTGAAAGTCTCTAGAGAAGGAGATTCTGCAGCCTCTCTGGGCAGCCTGTTCCATTGCTCTGTCATGTTGAGATGGAACTTCCTGTGTTTCACATTGCTACCGTTACCTCTTGTGTTATTGCAGGGCACAATTGAAAAGAAATTGACAATATGTCCTATCCTCCTCACCTAAAACTTTTTTTTTTTTAATCTTCTATATCTTCTTATTATTTTATTGTACAATGTAATATAATTATATATATGTTATTTTGAATCATGCATTTTAAAGCATACAATTCGATCAGAATATCTTTTGTATAATGCTACCTTTCTAGATCTCATGACCATACTGGGGCCAGCATCAGAGACACATGTTTAAGACACGTTCAGTGAATGACTCCTATAATGCCACTGCAGTCTGAATTTCTGCTATGCCAGTTTAAGAGTTTCCATTTTTTTCCCATCCCTCTGGGCTTGCTCCCCCTGGAATTTCTGTCAGAGTTAATCCCATGTGGATGAGAATTATTCATGACTTAATTTAATATAGGAGTACAATTCCCAGCTGGTACATAAGCAGACACAGAGGTAGTACCTTGTCTTAGGGTTATTTTTAATTCTCTAGTTGGTAAATACTGAGTTTTTAGGCAATATCAGAAATAGTATTACTTTTCAATGCAATCTGGTAAGGTTCTGTCAAAAAATAATCACCTCACGGTAAGGCCTTGAGTTTCTTTTGTTCCTTTAAAAAAAATTAAATGTCAATTGTATGTATAGATTATATATTTATCTGAAAAATAGGATAAATTTAATCTCATGTGAATGTCCAAAATCATATTTAAGTGTATTTGTTATTTTATAGGGAACAAATGAATTAAAAAACAACCAACCAACCCCTAATAAGTAATAATAATAGGTAAATTTTCACAAATATCTAATCAAGGTAATTTAAATAATTTTTTAAAATGCAGAAGAATTCACAAGTTCAAATGAGTGTCAATACAATAAAATCATAAAATCACCTCTAAGATTGTTATTGTTATGCTTGCTTGTGCATGCCTAGTAAATAGAAAAGGAAAACAAGTTGGTTTTGGAAAATAGTGAAGGCAAGTATGTGACTACCCGTTTTGACTATCTGTCCTTGATTTAGATAACTGTTTCTAATGGATTTGATGAGAAGTGTGATAGAGTGTCTGGTGTAAAACTAACCATTATATCTCAGAAGTCACTTTGAATTACAACAAAATATTAAGGGACTAAATCTAGAAAGTTAAAACAGAGTTAAGGTCTTCTGTTGCTTAGAGTTAAACCTGACTGTCACTGTCTATGTCATTCTCCCCTCTTTCTTTGATTATGTATTTTTCCTCTCACATCAATGAAGGCATTGAAAAGAGTAGTTCTGTGACCATCTTAATGATGGTTTCTCCTGTGCTTTCACTGCTCATGCATAATTTAGCTTTGAGAAGATCAAGTAGGAGTGGTGGTTAACCTGACTGCAATCTTCCAAAATAGATTGATCTGATGAGGAAAATCATGCAGCATTTATTATTGGCCTGAGGGTTTTTTCCCTCAAGAACTTCGCAGTGGTGCTTCCATTCCTGAATAACGGGAAATGTTCTCAATGTGCAAAATAATGCATCTTTTAGAAATAACAATAAGCGCATAATGAGACTTGCAAGTGGCTGCCGGCCAACAGTACTGTTTTCTACCTCTTTTACATCCCTTATGGACAGTCCCGTATACAGCGTGTTTTTCCTATATTCCCTCTTGTGGTGTTTGGGACTGTGTGTCAATTTCTTTTTCATGGAAAATAAATAGTAATATACTGACAACTCATAAGGTACATTGCTTTTTCTTGTTAGTGATTGCAGTGAAGCCTCATGTCTAATTGATAGCTTAACTAATTAGTCATATTTAAGAAATCATTCCTGCCAGGTTGAAATATATGCATCTCTTTGTACTAGGCAGTTCTTACTCCATCACTACCTATTGTCCTTCTTCATTCCTCTGTTGCACTGATTTCTTCACTCATGTTTTGGTTGCTCAGATTACACTGGCTGAACTCTGTAGATACCAATTCAGTAAGCTGATAGGTCATATGCTTTTAAGAAGCTGGTAGTTTCCATCTGAAAAAAAAAAGGTAAAAACTTTGATACTCTGGGTCTGTCTTGTTGTCAGTCTATGAATATGGAAAATAATTGAAGCACCATCTTTTTTTTTTTCTTCCTTCTTTTCTCCCTTCTTCTTCTCTAACATCTAGAGATAAGGGTTAAGGGTTCTTCCTCTTACAATTCAACACTATACAAAGGAATTATTGTAGTAGAGATTCAAATGAGTATCTGAAGACCCTGATTAGTGACCTAAGTTTTTGAGATTGCCTGTAGGTTTTAGAAGAGAAATGGAAAGAGTAACCACAGGAGTTTTTTTTCTTTCGGTAGGATCTGTAAGTCACTCTGCCAGAAGCCAGCTTTAAATACCCTGCTTGTCCTCTACTTTTGTGGGAGCTCTGAGAGCAGAAACATGCAAACAGGCACAGGTCTGATGATGCAGGACAGTCTATTGGCAGGAGGAGTGGTGGCATGGGCCTGAAGAAATGAGTGCAAGACTAATATACGTTTAGGGTCATGAGAGTTTTGCTTTGTCACTTTATGTAGCAGTATGCAATGTGTTGCTGAATGTTGGGGGAAGAAGGAGATCAGAAATTCGAGATAATGTCAGAACTGAATTGCTAAAAAAGATTACTATTAGTGTTAAATGGGTTTAATGGTTATTTTTGACTGCACATTGTTTTTGATCAGAAATGATTGTCTGCTAGCTATAATTTTTAAACAGTTCTTGAAAACATCTTGAAAAGCAGTTCTTCTAAAAAAAAAAATCTTATTAGGAAAAGCTTTTACACTCACTTTGGCCCCTACTTGAATTGCCATATGGGTTTTAAATTGCATATATCAGTTGTACAGCTCTGCTCCTGATACAGTGAAATAGTTAAGCATTTGCTTAACAGCTTTACTGAAGTAGGTTCAAGATTTGATACATGTTTGCTTTTAAAGAGGTTCTTACAAAAGGAGTAGTCATTAATCAGCTTCTGTAAATAAGTAGCCACATTTAATAAAATCAAGGTCTCTGCATCCCTGGACAAAGATGTCAAAGAAGGTCTAGCCTAAACTAAAGTGGTGCTTAGTGTTGCAGGGGCTTTTTTTTGGGTTTTTTTTTTTTCCCCTCTCTATATTCTTTTGAAAAAGATACAAAAGCCAAGTCAAAACCCCAAGTGCTCATTCTTGTCATTCATGTAATTGAAATCCTTAAACATTAGGAATGAAAAACATTTCTACACCCAGAATATTATGACTACAGCAGCATTCTGTCACAAGAGCATCTGCTTCTGGTGTCTGGACAGAAAAATTTCTTTGTCTCCCCCCAAAACAGGCAGCCTAGCATCAAGGCTTGGGGCCTGACTGGACTCTGTAGCCCTTCGTCACTTCCCTGTCAGGAAAGAGTTCTGCGGCTCTGAAATCCTCCACAGTGTGGATTTATCTCTCAATTTGATGTCACAGCTTGGTTTTGATGTAGCTTCTCCCCAGGGAGCTGCTGGGCAAGGTGTTTATGTACCCCTACTGAGAATCCCTCCAAATAAACATATAAAAGTTGATTCGTCTATACGCAGTAGCTTATTCCTGTCTAAAAGAATTACAGTAAAAAAAAAAATATTGATTATAGGAATTCAGTGTCCCTATCTGAAAATAGAAGAGGACATTTTCAGAAACCCCATAGTGTCAGAAGAAAACCAACTACTATTGAATGTAGTGAAATGTAATCAGGTTGTGAATAACCTATAATTCACATACTTTAAAAAGGATTTTAAAATAGTTTTCTGGGGTTGAAGTAATTTTGCCCCTATTATTATACTTAGAAATAATATATCTATTTAGGATTTTTTTTATTATTATTATTTTAAGGAATGGATATTCTAGGATCACAGCAGGCTGCAAAGGAAGATTTCAGTATATGAAATAATTGAATAATCTCCTTAATGTACTCTGTTGGGGTACTCAGACACATTTGAATGTCACTGCAAAATATGACACTCCCTTGCATTTCCACCAACACTTTTGTGCTTCAGAAGTAACAGAGATAAAGTATTAAAAATTACAGATGCAGGGTACAGAACAGAGAGGTAGAAAGGGATCCTCCATCCTGTATGCTGGGCAGATAATGAACTCCTCTGAAATGAACACTGAAATTATTCCACAGTGTTAATACAATTAAATGTTTCTTTTTAACAAGCCAATAACTTATGTACTGCTGCTGGATTGCTTGAGGAGCCCTGCTCCTGTGAAAAACTGTACCAAACATTTTATCATGGGGAAGAAATTGGCAGAAATGTGTGATGGGATGGAAAGCTTAGTCACAGTCTTTCTTAGTATTTTTTTCTCAGTCATCGTGGGAATTACGTCACTTACAGTGTTTGTTTTCAGTCATCTGTTTTTTTTTTTTTTTTAATTGATTTTATTCTTTGTGACCTTTTGAACACAAAGAAAACATGTTTTAACATTGAGAACTTGGTAGGTTTTGTACAGCTAATTGATGCTCCTCAGTACAACTAGAAATAACAGTCATTAAAGTCATTGTGCTCATACAAATATACTGTGTAGTAGATATTATTTAAAAAATATAAATGTAGATAAATTTTTGTTTAACTAAGAATATAGATGAAAAAGTAGCTAATTAAAATAGTGTAAGTAAGAGAAAACTGAAGAAATTAAGCAAAATGAACTGCATGGAGGCAGTGTCTGAAGATATGTGTTACTGGACAACATGGGAAATACTTGTGAAGTATATTTGCTATATAACTGTTAGTTTAATTGGCTACTGAAATGAAATATACCACAGCAAAATGGATATTCCTTCTAATGAAGCAAGTGCTGTTATTTAGGAGGGGTACATGTTAATGAATGCTCCTTATTTTTGGTAAAATGTTGTGTTCATATTTTCAATAATGCTTTTTTAAAAGGTAGTCTAATCAATGCTCCTTGATTTTAAAACTTGGTTTTTCACATATGTAAGGGAAATTCCAATAGGTTTTGTTTTCCTTTCTAACTAAACAAGGGCCCACAAAAGCCAACCTCGAGTTTGTAACCTGGTTCTATCTGAATATTTTATCCTTTTTTTTTTTTTTCCCTTTTTTTTTCCCCTTCTTTTTTTTTCTTTTTTTTTTTCTGATCAAAGTGAAAATCAAAACAAATTGTTGTGAAACTCAGACACTTCTGTGGCATAACTTCCTTGTATTAGAGACAGAATGAAATTATTAACCAGATAAAGAGGGACATATTGCTAAGAATCCCTGCAAGCTTGTCTCGTTGACTTTAAAAGTAGTATTTTCCATATAAATCAAATAACTGGACTTCTCTTTATCTCCAGGACAAAAGTTACTCAGAATAATTTAGGCAACAAGTGGAATACCAGCTTCACAATTCATGTAGTCTAATTCTATGGCAATTACACACTAATGAGTTGTTACAAACTGTACTGACTCACTGCTTGTCACTCTGGATAGCACTACTGGGTGGTTTGTGTTAGTAGCTGAAATCTGTGGATTGTTCTAATTTAAGCAAATTTCCCACTGACACTACTCAGAGAAGCACTGAACACTGCATAGTTGGAGTTCAGCTCCATAATATGCAGGGGTTATAGAGACTAACAACAGCTGAGAACTATTTGGCATGAGTAGCTTTGTTTTTAGGAGTTTTTGAATTATTGGTCTTTTTCAGTATAAAATAACATCTTTAAATTACATATTGGAATTTAGAAGGGTATTAACAAAGTTGTGATTAAAACACAATCTTTTTTAGACTTTGTGTTTAATTTCTTTCTGTGCATATTCAGCCCTGCTGTGTTTTTTGTCACAGCACTATGCAATTTCCAATTACCCAATCTCTTTGTCTTTTACATGCTGCCCTTTTTTAACATAGCAGTCCAGCTTTGAAAGCTATCAGAATTCAGTGGATGCCTTTACCTCAGGCCACGTAAAGGGACCCACCAAAAGTCTGCAGCTTTGGGCTGCAAGGACTACTTTTGAAAGTTTTAGCTGCAGCTCTTGTTTTGTGGAGCAACAGTGACAACCAGCGGCCAGTCACCTAAAGTTGGCCAAGTTATTCACTGTGGATGTCCTTCAGATTTCCAGCCACCCATATCCACGCTTCAAAGGTAAAGGACAGAGCTAATTTATTTTCTGTTACTTGTCTTAAGTCTGGCAACGAGTTTAAAACAAAAGAGTGCTTCTCTCCTCGAGAATAGATGTGCTCTAGCAATTCAGCAGGGAGCTGCCACATTTAGACCAAAAAGCTGCCTACTGACCCATGCTGTTGTCCGTATTTCAGTAGTGTATATACATATGTATGGCCATTAAAGGTTTTGGTGCCTTGCTGGTGGCATACGACATGGATCAAACCAAAATTACTGTTCTGAGCAATCATGCATTAGTTCTTCTGAAGAGAAAAGGAAGAGGTTTGAAGAAAAAAGTAAATATTTTCTACTTATCAGCAGTTAATACATATAATACATGGCACTTGAATATGAATAATTTGAGAATAGTTTCTGTTGTCTACATTTTAGTTTATGATTTCTTCCTTTAAAATGCATATTTTGTCTGAGAGAAAGACTTAACTCCTTGTCTTGATGCTATAGAATCTGGGGTAAAAATAATTTTATCCACTGCTTTTTAGTTTAGTGAAGATAATAGTTTCACTTACACAGAGCTCTGACACAAGTACTCTCAGAATCCGTGGAATTATTGTTGTGGAGAGGTGTCCTTAAACTTCAAGAAGATGCCAGGACTCTGTCCAAATGAGTTCAGTTTATATTATTTATAATTGTTCCATGCATAACTCAGGATAAAGAGTTTAC
>JANVCC010000017.1:21135717-21194937 GCA_025345505.1 Todiramphus chloris collaris | reverse complement strand
AAAAAAAAAAAAGAAAAAATAAAAAAAAGAAAAAAAAAAAAAAAAAAGAAGTAAAAAAGAAAAAACCCCACAGACTCTTCAAACCTTCATTTCCTCTTCTCTGGCATTGCTTTACGACTGCTTATGGCAAATTTGCTTCTGTAATCATAACTTGAACTCATCTGGGGATGAGATTGGCTGTTAGCTTAGTATTTCCACTTAACATATTCATGATTAGCATGCACAGAAGGAGTAGAATTAGGATGAATGTTTTTGGAACAGTACAGATAAATCCTCATAAATGTAGTACAACAGCTCTGGAAATGCACAGTGCTAAAATGTAATGAAGCTGAACTCTGTGGAGAGTTTGGTATTCTCAGTACCATGCCTCTCCTAATGAACTCATTTAGATTAGAAAATGGATTTAATATTTTATTGGAATTAACCTGAGCCAGTAAAGAGGATTACAATTTCTTTCCATAAATATGGTGATATTACAGGGTGAGGTAGCATGTTACATGAATATTAAGCATTTTATGAGCATTGTCATGGACCCAGAAATAATATAAGGTAATTAGCTTTTAATATAGGGATACTGCTCTTATAATAATTAAATACAAAAAGTAATAAAAGTATATTTGTATACTTTTGTATATATATATAATGTATAAATATATTCTGGTTTATATATCATATATAAACTATATAAATATATTTTTATAAATATATAGCAAATAATTATATATTTATATGCTATTTATACATTATATTTATAAAGTATATTTAAATCCATATTTTAGTGCATTTTTATGAATTTAGAAATGGTTAAAAATAAAATTATACCATGTTTTCCCCAAACAATTTCAACAGTTTGTTTTTAAACATGGAAAAATAAAAATACCACAGTTTCTTAAGACAAGAAGCAAGACACATTCTAGGAAAGGGTAAAAGAGATAAATTTATTCTATTTTCTCTATAACAGTATCTACTGGTGAAAGAAAACATGTAGGAATCAGGAAAAAAATCTTTGCATATATGCATTATTTTCCTTTGTTTTTCAAAACCTTGCGAAGTTGTGTCCCAGTGTTGCTTATGTCTCTTAGACTTTTTATACTCACAAATGCCCTATTAATCAAAATCTATGTTCTAGTTTTGAAGGTTACTTACTGAAAAGACAATACTAAATCATTGTCATCTTAGTTATCTTTATAGGTGGTGCATTAAAGAAAACCACATGGAAAGAGAGTATAGCAAAAAACTTGGTAATGTTTGAGAACTACTGTAAGGGCTGGGGTTTTTTCTTTGTTGTTTTTGTTGGTTGTTTTTGTTGGTTGTTTGGGTTTTTTTTTTTTTTGTTTTGGGGTTTTTTTGCTTTGTTTTTTTAATGAAATTTAGAGCCTTGAAATTGCCTTTCAATATAGATTGTCCATAAAAGTAATCTTCTGCATACCTGAACAATTAATAATTTTACCAGCAGAAATGCAATGTGCACTGTGACAGAGAATATCTCTGAGCCTGAGGGAAGTCCAGAATAAATACAGGTAAAGCTGAGCAATTCAGAATAGATTGAATTAGATGTATGGACTGACTACATGAAAGAATTTATCCCTACTATCAATGCTTTTCATTTTCATTAAGAAGGATTGTTTGCTTTGTAGGAACTTTTCAGCAATTTAGTTCAACAACAGAGTAACATTTACAATCTGTTTATATTATGAGAAAGATTAAAACAAGAAAACTTATCACAGTCAGTCCTCAGAGTGATGGGTTTTGTGCTGGAAATAAAATCTTAAATACAAAGTGTTGGGTTGGGAATGTGGAAAGAGAACAATCTCAATGAGTAGGACCTTTCTGAGGATTGACAAGTAGGGGCTGGGATGGCTAAACAAGAAAATATACCACATCATAACTATGGTAACTTGAATAAAATTAAGTAAAAAATCTGTACTTAATTTGAAAGATTTTTTTTTTTTTCTGCTAGTCCCAAAATGTACATTATGTGGCAGCAGAGAATGTGCTACAAGACTACTTGTGTTTGGTCACTGCTGCCTGGCAGGACGTTATATGGTTTAAAGATTCTGAGGGACAGTACATTAATTCAGAATTTTGTTGCATTGCATTCTGGATTGAGCAATGCCTAGATTTTTATTCCATTGTTCAATCCAGATTGCAATGGATCTAGAATAGAAGGGGGAAAAAAAACAAAAAAAGAAAGAAAAAAAAATTTCGCTATGAAATCTTTTACATTCTTTACTAATCATTTACATAGTTTACATTATTTAATGAACCTGAAAAGATATTTCCACAATATTTCCTTTTTTAAGGGAACATGACTAATGGGAACTTCTTTATTCACTGTTGGTCTGGGTCTTGTTATACCTAAAACCACCCTAAAAATTTTTGCTACCACTATACCTATGAGACACTGGAGATGTAACTCAGTTTAATGAGGTCCCACTTAAGAGTCAAAGATTATGTGTGAAAAGAGGAAAATGTATTTCAACATTTTGATGAGTCATTTCAAAAAAACTTTGCATGTTGGTGCTAATCAGAGCCTTAATGTGCTCAGGATCCTTTCATTATTCTTACTCTCACATGTATCAATAAAATCTAGGGGCACCTGGGAGTTGTGCATGCTTTACTTCAAGGATAGATCTCAAGAGACCTAAATATGCAAAATGTTAAACTCGAAAAATTTGGCTAGTGCTTAACTTGGAGGTGATAAACCTGTCTCAGATTTCCACTAGTTTTGGACAATTGTATTCATATTCCTGGACTGGTGAGTCAATGTTATTAATCCTAAAAAAAAAACCCCAAACAAACCAAAAACAAAGAAAAAAGAAAAAAAAAAGAAAATAAATAGGAAACAAGATCCTCAGATTTATTTTTAACACCCTACATTCTGATGGTGGTTGTTGTTATTACTATTCTCTTCATTTCCTGCGTCTGGAATTATTTATGTGCATCATTTATTTTGGCATTCCTGACATATTTATGAAGAGAAGTTACAGAATCACTTCTGCATATTAGTCTTCTTGACCAGCAATTAGTTAGTTATGGCACTGATTTTTTACATGTTTCTGAGTGCTGCCAGCCTTAACACCTCCTCAGGGAATCTGCATTTCTCTCCTGAGTCACAAGAATTACCTCTTCTGCTTCTTCAAGCAGACACTATGACTAGAGAGAAGAAAGGAGAACAGAGAGAGAGGGATGGAAAGTGATGAAAAGACCTGCTGGGTACATTCCTCCCCCTGTTCTCTCCTCACCTTTGTTTAAATAATTTCATTTGCTTTCTGAGCCAGTTCTGACAGGAAATTTTTCCTCAAGTGGTGCAAAAGCAGCGACCACAACCCATCCAAGGAGATTTGCCTCAAGGCAGGACTGGAATTCCTTAGAAGGCTAAAACATGGCATATCATATGAGTGACTTCTCTTTGCAAGAAAATCTCAAGAGGTGGTACTTCTTTTTATTGAATTTTGATCTTCCTATGGTTACTGCATAGATGAAGTTGTGCGTTGTGCTTGAACAGTGAGTGAGTTACAATGACAAATGGTACAACTAAAATTTTTGTAACAATGTCTTAATAACAAAACATTGAGTTGTAATTGTCCTTTTGTTATAAATACATTTTCTTCCTTAGGCTTTTATCTCTGTTCTCACTTAATTTTTTTTCATTTTCATAATTAATTAAAATGGCAATGTTCTATAACCAGTGATTGAATTATATGATATTACTTGCCTAAGGCGATCAAAATTAATCAAAATAAAGAGTGAAAGTTTTGCTATTTTCAATACAGATTATTTGATTCCTGGGGTTTTCATCAAATTAAATGAAGGATCAAATTAACCAGTGATTAAATTGAGTAAAAGGCACTTTGTATGCCTGAAATATATTTTAATTTAATTAATTTCAAGACACAAAATATTAACTGCTGGTTCAGAAATGCATTTGTATTTCACTGTTTAATTTTCTAGAAACTATTTCCTTCTCAAGGTTAGAATATTTCACAAGAGAAAAAAACCCACTCTTAAAATAATTTCCTGCTTAATACTTTCATTTCCACCACCCCACCCCCCCCCCATACTTTTTGCACTTGTAGAAAATCCTGTGCATTCATAAACTATTATTTCAAAGTTTCTGGACTCAGGCTACAGACACCTGATGTGCCAAAGGCCAGTTTAGCAAAATCTGAGATTCCCCAGAATAGAACCTGCTAGCCTGAGCAGATGATTTGTAATACAGAAGATCTCAAGCAGTTACCATTTAACCCAGACATTTGCAGAAGCGTTGCAGTTTTCTTGCATAGAATTTAATTTACATTTTGTTATAAGTTGATAAGTTGATATAATGTTTGTTTAATGGACCGGGGCAACTTTTTACTATGTACTGCTATGTAAAAAGAAATTGTGAAGTGAAATTTCTGTTCTGGTGCAGAAATAGTCATTCACTATTTTTTGTTTGTGTGGTAAAAAAAAGTTTGCAATGCCACTCTGAAAAAAAGTGCACTGCATTGATGAAAAGACGTTGACCCATCTAGGGCACAACTGCAAGAAGGTGAAGCTAGAGGTAATTTTCTTAAAGGTGGTTTTTACGTAACAGGTAATGTTCCTCAGAATCAGAGAATAACATAGCAAAAAGGTGAGGTGAGGAATGGGATCTAATTTTTTGAGTTACAATGTTAGGTAAGAGTTATCTTATATTGAAATATTTCTTTCCCACTCTTTACTATTAATACAAGTGAAATAAAGCTACAAGTGTGTAAAAATACCAACAATAGATTAAAATATCATGGCTGAGTGTATTTATGTATTTGAGGTACTTAAAAATTTCAAGCAGAATGCATGGTTAGTAAGTGGAGTCTAAATTCATTAGTCTTCAGGTCCTGGAAAAGGTATACTTAAAGGATTATATCTATTTAGTGTGATCAGCATGGTCAGTCTATTGCAGATATTTTTGATTAATGCATTTATTCTTACAAAAGGAAAAAAAAAAGTTGTTAGTGGGAGGAGAGAGAAATTTAAAAATGGACACTTAGAGCAGTATGAAAGTACAATCATACTTTTTGGATGCTGAAAAACTGCTAGCAGAGGGATTTTCTCAGGTTCTCACAATATTTGTTGAGAGTCCTGCCTTTCTTACACAAGTTATGAAAAACAGTAGGATGGTTTTTGTAAGCTGGACCAACACCTGGTGTTTTGCTAAGTTCTGTTTATGGTACATTGGAAAAATATTTTGAAGTGGGTGTTGTAGGACTTTAGCCAATCACCCTAGGAGATGGGTGATCACTGACCATATTGCCTTATGGGGCTAGGATATACAAAACAGCATTCTAAATTAATAAAGTGGCTTCTTTGCCTTCTTTTGCTGAATTTGTGTGCTGCTGCATCTCTCCACTCATGGTATAAACAGCGACAATACTTGAAGTAGCATTTTATAGTAACTTGTGATGTCATTTTGAAATAACCATTACCAAGAGCTAAACAGCTGGTGAAAGCCAGATTATTATGTGTTTCTGTTCTTGGAATTGATTGTTAATCAGTGGGAATAGAAGCTATAAAGTAAAATTTTGGTGTTGGCAGGTTAATAGTCCTGGTGATAACCTTAGGAGAAACATGTAAGACAGGAAAAGGCACAAGATGCTGGACAGTTAAGAGATTTATAGCTGAGAGAGCCAAAGACTGGAGAAGGAACACAGAGCCCTAGCATTGCATAACTTACTAATACCATGTTTGTGGCCTTAAGCAAAAAGTCAGCTTTACTCTTCTGGCTTGTCTTGCATGTATTGGACTCAACATTTAGGATGCATACTGTCTTTGCTTAACATGGATATTTTTGAGATTGAGAGAAGCTCTGTGAGAAGGACTTGGTTGTATTGGTTGACAAGAAGGTCAGCATGAGCTGGCAATGTGTACTTGAAGCCAAGAAAGCCAATCACGTCCTGGGCTGCACCAAGTGAAGTGTGGTCAGCAGGCTGAGGGAAGTGATTCTTCCCCTCTAGTCTGCTCTGGTGAGATCCTACTGGAAGTACTGTGTTCAGCTGCAGGCCCCAGCATAAGAAAGGCATGAACCTACTCAGATGGGTCCAGAGGAGGAATATGAACATGAATATGAGCACCTCTCCTATAAGGCCAGGGTGAGAGAATTGGGGATGTTCAGCCTGTTTATTATTTTCTCAAATCTCACTGATTGATAGAAGTAGTTCTTCAATCAGTAACATTTCTTCTATTGAACTTATTTCTCCCTATTTAATTTTAGGAACTTCAGTTATTTAAAAAGATGCAAACGGTAAATCCAACCCTTTTTAAAATTCCACTACCTACCTGTTATTCTCTCTTTTCTTCTCTGATGGACATAATCAAAATTCTTCTGCTTCCTCTTTGGTGTTATGTTCTTTACATGACATCTAGAGGCCAAAATTGATGTGAGCTGTAATTAATCTTTCTGTGAGGCTTTACAGACGCATTGGTAAACCAGCAATAGGAATAACACTGTCTGCATACATAAGATTATTGAACATCCCAAACCAAATCTGTATTCAGAAACTGTATGTCATGGTGTTGTTGTCCAGAAGACGTAAAAGATCTGTTGATAAAAAAAAAAAGTTATAAACAAAGGCTGCATTTGTTTTATATGCAAGCCTCTGTGTAATTATTTCATATACAAGTTTTACAGTAATCTAATTAGAGCATCTGACATTTGCCTGTGACAGCCAGAACCCTTGAGGTAATCAATAATTCTAATATAAAGTGCCTGATTAAATACACCTTCATTTCCATCTGTATTCTCAAGTTGATATGCAAATTTACTTTGCCTGTATTATTTCTAATTCCTATCTTCTGATTCTTTCTTTTAATTATATCTACTGCATCCATCAAAAGACCAAAAGGACCAAATTTTGATATATAAAGCAGAATAAGTTATACTGCTGCAACTTCATATGTATTTTGTGAGCTGCTTCAAAACTTCTCATTGAATAAGCTTGAGCTTCATAAAGCCATTGTTATGTATTTGTAAACATATTACCAAATACAGCAAGTAGAAAATGACTCATATTGCTTTAGAGATAAATTTTACATAGCCTAATATGGATCACAATTGGGGTTTTTTGTGCTTTGTTAAGAGGAAGGGCGAAGGTTCATTCTGTGATGATGCATGCAGGAAAATACTTCCCCTTCTTGAAAAGAAAGATCTTTTTTTTGTAATTTACTGTGCTTCTTAGATCTGGTTTGCCATTTTAGACTATATACTTTACCTTCTTTTTTCTCCCTTAAGACTTCAGGTCAGTCTTACTATCACACATATCCTGCTAAAAATACTGTCTCTCAAGATGCAGCCCATTGATTAGCAATTAGCTAAGCTTGTTTCAAGTCATAAACACTTTAGGCCTTGAACTGATGTGTAAACATTCCTAACTAGTCTATACTCATTCCTATAGCCTTGGAATTCAGTGTGGATTACCAACACTCAAATGCAGGTCCTTGAGTGTGTGAGATCATTATCTTCTGTCTAATATTTTGCCTAAAAATGTAATACCGATTTAGAAGTCTTTAAATTTTATCATGGTCAAGTCATCATTTAGTACTTCTACTCAGCTCCCAGAACTCTTTCTCTTAATGGCTGGTCTGGGGTTGATGGGACAGTCTGATCCCATTTCCAGAGCAGGCAGAGGTCTGCAAGGTGCCCTGGAGATAAAAAGGAAGTTCCTGCCAGTGCCAGGAACTGGAGAAATTAAGAAAACACTTGAAGAAATTTCTGCTAAACTTGCCTGCAGCTACTGACCATAATTGGTTCCAGTTATCCATTTCTTCAACAAACTCTATTTTAGCAAAAATATCAAATGCCTTGGTGGTTTTTGTGTTCTCATTATCCTTGATTGTACTTCTAAAATAATTTCAAACTATATACATTAACACTCTTTTTATTTTTAATATTAGATACTGTGAATTAGTTTTATGTTTTGATGTCTAGACCTAACACAGCACAATACTGTAACTTGTTAAAAAGTGCCTGAGGAAGTTACAGGCCTAAATTTTGTTGGTTGTTGCTCTAACTTTCTCCACTGTGTTATCCAGGTATCTTTAAAATGTCTGACTATTGGTTTGTATATTTCAAGTAAATCCAGTCAAGAAAACAAACGAATAACCAACAAAACACCAATAACCAAAACCCATATATGCACACAGACATATTTCCAGTACTGTAAACCAAAATCAACACCTGAAGATCTAATCCCCCATTTCCACTTCTTATTGTGCAATTTGAATCGCAGTTTTTCCTTCAGTGTACTCAAATACTTTAAGTAAACTGATAGAATAAGAAAGGATAAAGGTGACTTAAGATAAAATAAGAAAAGATGTTGAACATTTTATTGAAAAGCCAGAATATGTTTATTCATAGTTTTCATGGCGAGAGTATTTATAAGTCTGTGTATTATGCACAAAAATATTTACCAAAAAATAATTTTGTATTCCTGAAGTTTTAGCATATCTTAGGATGCAAAATGATTGGCATGTCTCACATATTCAAACACTGGTTTTTAAAAAAATTATTCTAACAATAATTTGATTTGTTATCACCTTCCCCTTTCCTCAAAATATTTCTATCATGGTAGGACTACACATGAAGATTAACATTGTTTTGTGTGAAGTTTAGAGATATCTTTGTTTGAGTACCGCATCTATTTGATATATTTTCCTTGAGGAACTAATTAATATTTTAAGTAATCTAAGGAATATGTTTGCCTACTGGTTTTACTCTATTTAAATTATTTCAGAATAATGTGCAAGAATAACGTAATAGTTCTGTAACAGTTATGATTTTTCTCAGTATCTTAATCATATTTAATTTCACCTTTAAGAGAAGATTCACCAACACTCTAAAGCAAGTAGAGCATTTTAGACAATTAATCTGAATTTTATGGTTGTTTCACCTCTCCCCAGCACTGCTAATCAGCCAAGTGTTGTTGATGCGTAAGATCCTTAATTTGAGGTATTAGTGACATCAGCATGTTATGTAAGGGCAAAAGTGAGAGCTCAATCTCCAAGTCACACCTTCTACAAGCTCTATATGCATGTATGATTGCATTTTTCTTGTTAGTGCCGCTTCCCCCAGTAAAGCAATGGCATGAAACAGTTTTTCAGGAACTGTTACCCAGGCAATATGTGGCCATGTTTTTTTAAAATTCCAAGAGAATGGAGCTGAATGCTCCCTACATGATATTTCTGATGCCTTTACACAGTCTTCCTCAGACCTTTCATATATTACAAACACCAGAAGTTTTGCATGCAAGTCTGGCTGACTAATTAGCAATGATGTCACTATAACCTACCAGTATTTTGTCTTACTGTGATTAAGCAAAGTTAACTAATAACAACAGATAATAAACCTAACTTTTCACTTTCTTGAACTGAGGATTATATACAGGAATTCAACAGCTTTTTAAAACAAACTTCAAGAATGTATTATATTTTATTTTTGAGGTAATTAGTGACAAAAGACTGAAATATGCTAAATGGACCAACACTTTTTTTTTTTAAAGGACTAAAATTTTAATTAACTTTAAATAAGATTAATTAACTACCTTGTAATTTCTCAAAAAAAAAAAAAAAAGAAAAAAAAGAGTTGTGTAGTAATTTCAGGGATAATATACTATATCTATCACTTATAACCAAGAAGTCCCTGCAGGATGGAATCTGGTCAATACCAGCAGTGCCACAAATAAGATCCCACCCAGAGCCTTCTCTAGGCTGAGAGTCCCAGATCTCTCAGCCTTTTCTCATAGGAGAGATGCTCCAGTATCTTCACTTCTTTGTGGCCTTTCCCTGGCCTCTCTCCAGTAGCCTTATCTCTCTCTTGTACTGGTATAAACCCAACACTGGACATAGTACTCTTGGTGTTCTGAACAGAGGGAAGTATCACCTGGCATGTTTGCAGATACCAAAAAGCTTTGAGATACTAAGGCTGGTTTTTCTGTTATTGACTTTGACAATCTTACACAGAATCAGTTCAATGACAAAGACCTTCGGGAATCCTTTGATATAGTGGTACTGATTAGGAAATGACTGTCGGTAACTGTTCTCCAAGCATAGCCATAAGGCCATTTTTGCCTCTTTTTTATCAGGTTTTCACCTAAAACCTATTTCTGTATTGAAAGTCAAGGCATACAACATTTGGGATTAATTCAGTTCCCTATGAATAGACATTTTAGGCAACATAAAATATCCTGCCTGGCCTCCAGCTGTGAGGTAGAAGACAGCAGATCTCCCTTGGCTTGTAAGTTTTATCTACCAGCCTTGTACAGTTTGTCTTGCATGCCTTCCTGTTAATTAATATTATATTTAAGCAACTGAATCCCATCCCTGCTGTTTGGCTTATGGTTTGGGTTTTTTCCTCCTTTAATCCAAGACTTTTTAACTTGTTTTAAAAAATTTTAGAAAGATTTGACATTATTTGCTCTTGACAGATGTTTTCTTTTTTTCTTGTAATTTTCCAGGTGTTGTGTACTTCGGTTATTTATACCAGAACTTTCCTAAGGTGTGAAGTTAAGCTGTCTGTTCTTAATTACCTGGCTCATGTTTTATTTCTTTCCTTTTTGTCCTTCCTAAAAGAATGTCACTCTACTTTCTATTTCTTGTCTTCTATGACCTCCTCTGTCTTTGACATATCAAATATTTGGAATAGCAGCTGACTGCAAAGTCATAATCTGATCCTAATATAATAATGTAGCAATCCAAATATACTAGAAGTCAGTAATTTGCTGTAAATAGTCTCCTCTCTCTTTACCATATTTGTTTACCCATACAACTGAATCCAGCATTGGCACTGCTACTATGAGCATGCAGCCTTAACTGCTTGTCCTGGTTTGAGTGAGAACAGAGCTAATTCTCTTCAGTAATTTTACTTTTTGGCTCAGTCTTTCTAACTAACTGCACTTTCTGAAATTAGCAGCCTGTTCTCAGAGACAGTGTCTGCTTCTAGCAGTGATAAACCCCCATGTTTAGAGTTACTACCAAGGATTGGTATGCAGAGCAAGGCCACTGCTGGATCTTGTGTACCATATTGTGGGGTGCAGAAAGTGAAAGGCTGCACCTGCAGGGAAGAGCGGACAGGACAGGTGACTCGCCCAGTGCCTGCTCCACAGCATCAGTGGTGATGGTGATGTAATTACCAGCGGGGGGGTTGGGTTCAATACTGGTTTTGTATATACTTGCATATATTCTGTTTTTATTATTATTAATTCCATATTCATTAAATCTGTTCTAGTTTCCTTTTCTAATCAATAAGTCTCTCTCCCTTATTCCCTTTCTCTTCCTCTTTGGGGATGGAGGGGAGTTAACAGAGAGCATCTGTTATAGGTCTAAGGGTCCACCCTGCCCCTAAATCGTGACACTGCTGGACTCCTGGGTGCATCCTTACTTCTACTGAATAAAGCACTCATTAATGTTTATAAATACATAAGGCGTGACCATCCAGAGGATGGAGCCAGGCTCTTCTCTGTTATGTTCAATGACAGGTCAAGGGGCAACAGGTGTAAGCTGGAGTATAAGAGGTTCTGCAGAAACACAAGGAAAAAATTCTTCACTGTAAGGGTCAGGGAGCTTTGGAACAGGCTGCCCAGAGGTGTTGTGGAGTCTCCTTCTCTGGAGACATTTAAAACCTGCCTGGCTGCATTCCTATGTGACCTGCTTTAGGTGGTCCTGCTCTGGCAGGGAGGTTGTTCTAGATGGTCTTCCAAGGTCCCTTCCCACCCTTAATATTCTATGATTAGCTTTCTGTGGAACAAAAGCCTCAGCTACTATCCACAAAGCATGAATCTCCTTCACCCCCAGCTCATTATTGCAAAAGGACGTTAGTTACACGATGCCCTTTTACACTAGCATCAGTGTGCAAAAGAATGACAGATTCTAAGGACCACATCACAAGATGCAAGAAGAAGGTAGCATATGCAGTTAAAAAGGTATAGGTGACTAAATTTCCAGGGGTTTACTTGAAATATTTAAAGATTATTCTGATTCTGGAAAATAGTTAATATTCAAAAATACAGTAAATACCCCTGACTCTTGAGATCTTTTTTTTCTTTCTTTTTTTTCTGTAGGTAACATATATCACTCTTTCTTTTCTCTTATGCAAAAGTAAACATGAAATTATTTCCAGCATAGTTTTATCTTTAAATTTTCACTTGCAAAGCAAGTGCTATGAATAGGTACCATTGAGAACTGGGGTTGCTTCTTTGCCATGAACGGTGATACGGAGTTTGTAGCAACACAGAGTTTCTACAGAGTTTTACTGCTTTTTGGCACATTACTATTTTTGTTGTTGTTCTGAAGGTAATATATCAGGATGAAATCTACAATTCATATTCCGTAGAATCTACTAATAAAAATATTCTCATTGTTGACACAGGTGGTGAAAATAAGTCTACATTGCAATCAATGGGAGTTTTGTGTACATGAAAGCTGCAAGACATATGTGCTTATAATTATAATCTTTAAACTTAACTTTATCTTCTGTGTCTTTGTGAGGAATTCAAAATCCTTTGGATGGTATTTGATATTTAAATTGCAAGGGCTGCCCAAATCCAGTAGCTGAAGCGGAAACTTGAAATTAAAAAAAAAAAGAAAAGAAACATTTTCTCAGAGAGGAAAGTAGTTTGTGCTTCAGTCTTAAATGATCCTGATATCTGATACAATGGAAAAGCTGAAGAAGAGATTAGCCTTTTGAAAAATGACATTTCAGAGCTGTTCATTGATTTCTTAAAGGTCTATTCACTAAAAATACATTTAAAATATAAATGGCAAAGATACTACTGGTAGGTCATTACTTGTATTCAAACTGCTTGTACTCTACAGCCTCAAAACAGTGAAAAATAATGCTACCCTAGTAATGAGTTAATATTTGCTATGATTGTGGGTGCCAACTTGTGAAAGCACATGCTGGCAAAAAGGTGCTACTCACAGAATTCAGTATAACTGCATGTTTATAAGTCTAAAATTGTGTTACCCTTTACAGTAATTTTAGTGTTGTTGAGGATTCTTGTTCTTTTGGTGCCCTTGTGGAGTCTTTGAAAAGAGTTCAGCTCACTTAAATAGATGGAGGGATTCACCTTTGGTGGGTCATCATATGTTCAAGATCTACACCAGTGTTAGTGAGGTGGTGCTGAAATAATTTTATAATTTGACATATGTACTACTATACATGTGATGGACAGTGGCATTGAGTGCACCCTCAGCAAGTCTGCCGATGACACCAAGCTGTGTGAGGCGGCTGATACGTTGGAGGGAAGGGATGCCATCGAGAGGGACCTTGACAGGCTGGAGATGTGGGCCCATGCCAACCTCATGAAGTTCAACAAGGCCAAATGTATGGTCCTCCATCTGGGTCAAAGAAATCCCAAGAACCAATATAGGGTGGGCAGTGACTGGCTTGAGAGCAGCCATGAAGAAAAGGACCTGGGAGTGCTGGTGGATGAGAAGCTCAACATAAGCCATAAGCGTGCTCTTGCAGCCCAGAAAGCCAATCATATCCTGGGCTGCATCAAGAGAAATGTGGCTAGCAGGTCAAGGGAAGTGATTCTCCCCCTCTACTCCGCTCTCATGAGACCTCACCTGGAGTACTGTGTCCAGTTCTGAAGCCCCTATTAGAGGAAGGATCTGGACGTGCTGCAATGTGTCCATAGGAGGGCCACAAGGATGATCAGAGGACTGGAGCACCTCTCCTATGAGGACAGACTGAGAGAGTTGGGGTTGTTCAGTCTAGAAAAGAGAAGGCTCCGGGGAGACCTTATTGTGGCCTTCCAGTACCTGAAGGGGGCCTACAAGAAAGCTGGTGAGGGACTTTTTAGGCTGTTGGGCAGTGATAGGACTAGAGGGAAAGGATTAAAACTAGAGATAGGTTGATTTAGGTTAGACATTAGGAAGAATTTCTTCACCATGAGGGTGGTGAGACACTGGAACAGGTTGCCCAGAGAGGTGGTGGAAGCCCCACCCTTGAAAGTTTTTAAGATCAGGCTGGATGGGGCTCTGAGCAACCTGCTCTAGTGGCAGATGTCCCTGCCCATGGTAGGGGGGTTGGAACTAGATAATCTTTAAGATCCCTTCCAATACTGACAATTCTATGATTCTCTGTGGCATAAACTAGAGCTAAAGATAAATCAATTCCTTTCTTCTGAAAAGCAACAGTAAAAGTTCTTGTCATCATGATTTTTTTAAAAAGTAATCCTTGAGCAGACAGATTCCATGTGAGGTTTAGGGTGTTTACACAATCCTCAGAAAAGACAGCTTGAGAAATAGCAGTATAAATGGGTAGAGTGTATTTATATCTTCAGTTCACATATTTCTCTGTCTTGTTCTCATTAATCAGAGTCAAATGTTTCAAAAAGTAATCAATTTATGAAGTCACTCCAGGAGTACACACTTGTACAGTTCCTTCTTTCTATTATTTTTAAACAGGGATTTATTTAAAGGATTGACTGACAAGGTTAATGTCACAAAGGGAGTATATTTAGAAGGGTATTTGATTGGACTTTGTAATATTTCCACTATTAATTATTATACTTTCACTGCTTCCTGCAAGGTTTTCTGCTATAGCTTAATCTAGTTTTCAGGAGGTGTTAACAAAAGTTAAGAAACCATTCATTAGATTTGATGTTTAAGTGTTTCAAACAGCTAATTTTTCTTTTGGGGCTGTATATAAACTGGATTTATGGATAAAAATTAGAACCTGCCTTCAATGCATCTATTACCTATTCATCAGTAATGCTTTGATGACATTCTGTCACATAGCCAAAGCTGCTGAAGTACAGCTCACACTTTGCTATGCCTGGGTAACACTAAAACCAAGTTTAAATATTTTGTTGTCCATGAAAAAAATGGTGAACAGAAAAAACAAAGCATAAGCCATACAGGCTTTCTTAAATGAAGATGTATATTGTACTGTTATGTTATACTAATACCTAGGCTAATAACAGATTTTGTTATAGAAGGAAATTAATTGTAGGGAAATTAGCCTTAGTAATAAACTCTTACCAATTTTGTTGATTGCAGCCTTTTTTCACTTCTTAGAAGATTCAGAGAGGAACAACCAGTGCACCTGAGGAATTTTCCTAATCTTTACAAATTCTGTGGTGTTGGGGGGCTGTGCATTACCCAAGCAACAGGGTAAACCAGGGACACACCTGGAGGGTGCAGACTACATGATTGGCATGAGGAGACTAACAAGCAATGCTGCTTTAAATTCAAGAAAAGTAGTGCAAAATTCTTGAAGAGTCTCGGGGCTGCTTGGAAGATGTGCAGCTACTAGGGAGACTTTGAAGTGCTCTTCAGGCATCAGTGCAGCAGCAATTCAGCTGCAAGTCTGAACTCCCAGGTCCTGGACACCCCTATCATTTCTGTGGGATTCCTGCCTTGGGACTGGCCAGATACAGGCTGTGGCTCCCTTCAGCAGCCACCTCTGGACACTTTGTGAAAAAGACTAATGAAAGCACAGCACAGTTAAAGATTATTCACATACCTCTTTGTCCCAAAAGGCTGCATTAAGTACTTATCATTCCCATGAGCCAAACATGATGTAGTCCTGCCCCAAGTCCACAACCTTTCCTCAACCTTGGTCAAAGCAGTTGCAGTGGCAAGGACTCCCAGAAGAATTTAGTCCTTTTTTTGTTTTAAATGAAAAGAAAGTCCCAGATTATAGACATTAGTCCATTCCAGATGTCCTTCTGCCATAGCTGCAGCAGCTTCATGTCTATGACTTCTACTCTGCATTCCATGGTGGCCAGTAATGTCCAAAGATGATGTTGCGAGGGAGACCAGGCAGCACGTACCTTGGAAAGTTGCAGCTACTTAAAAAAACATGGGCTTTGTCTCAGGCCTTAATCAAGTAATGGTGGTATGAAGGGAACAATCATGTATTAAGATCATTTACTTGAGCTAAAGAAAAACACATTGTGGTGCTTCCTGAAGCACCCCACAGAGGTGACTGCAGGCATGGAAGGAAGGGTTCAACAGGATAGCCTCAGCAAGCCTTAGAGTACAAGTGTAAGACAGATGTTTTGCCCAGCTGGTGGGAAAGTAGAATGGGTCCATGACTAAACTACTCCAAGGTCTTTTCTGCAAGCCTCATACAATGAAGATTTGAAGAGTATTGGCACCAAGTGCTTTGATCTATGCCAAATTGTTGATGTGGGCATAATTCTTGTTGCCAAGAACAGGTTTCTGTGCTTATGGTAGAAGGTTTATAATACTTGGAATACAACAAATTTACAATGGATTAGAGTTGAGGAAATCTGGTAATCTAGAGAACCTAAAAATAGATGTAAGTGCTTTGTATGTTGATGTATGTGCACAAAAAATACATAACTGTCAGCACTCTTTTAATGGGTTATAACACACTATGTATTTATTCACATTGGGTTGCTAGTTAGAAACATACTTTTAGTCAATGTGTCTTTCAAGGTGAAAAATAACTATAATAGCAAACTTATCTCATTATTAGATCTTCCACAGACATTTCAGTCCCATGCACTTTAAAAAAAAAAAAGAGAAAGATATGATGAAACTCCTTTGAAGAACCTCGAAAGGACCAATGCTATTACAGAAAAAAAAAAATAAATCTACAGATAAAAGTGAACCATTGCAAAATTTCCACAGAGCTAACACAAGCAAATATTGAATCAGAGGCTGAGGTAATTAAAGGCACAAAGTCCTCACACTCTACAAGTGAAGAGCTGCAAACTGTGAAGCTAAAATAAGAGTTGTCAAACCAATATTTATATGTATAAACAAATATATACTATAGTCTGAGTAGGTAAATAATTTAACTGGAAACTGTAAAGATGACACACTCATGACAATAGCCTAGTCTATTAGTATTGCAAATGTGAAAATGTGCACGTGCTTATTTTAATGTCTTTCCTTTACACAAAGAAGGTGAAAGGATGAAGAACAACTTTCATCTGGTGAGTAC
Source organism: Todiramphus chloris collaris (assembly GCA_025345505.1). Taxonomy (NCBI): domain Eukaryota; kingdom Metazoa; phylum Chordata; class Aves; order Coraciiformes; family Alcedinidae; genus Todiramphus; species Todiramphus chloris. Next base: position 21,177,998 of record JANVCC010000017.1, on the reverse strand, counting down.
TGAGATCTAGTCTTACAGACTGTAATCCAAAATTCTGCCAGATTTTGCTTGTAACCTCAGTGTATTTTGGATAACGCCCCCCCAACATACAATTTTATCAACTCATCTGTCCATGTTTAGATACATGTACGAAGCCCAATTATAGTATATGACAAGTTCACAAATATGTTAATATTATGTATCTCATGAACAGAATATATTTTTAAACTATTGAACTGTGACACTAATTATTCATGCAATTTGGTCTAGGACATATGTCACTTCTTTATCATAGAAATTTCAGCATAAGTGATTTGATAAGTAACTAAATATTTCAGGAAAGTTACATTCATTTATCAGCCTGGTAAAGGGTTTAGTTGTTTGTACAGGAGTATGTTATTTCAGATTATGAACATTGATTCTTATTAAGATCATATCCAGGAACTAGATTTTTCACACTAATTCAGATAATTTTTCTACTGGCAGATAAATGAAAATAGATAGTATAATAAGCCATCACTTGCTACAAAGATTCCAGCCTTTTTTGACATCAATAGTCAGTGGATACACCTGGAAATTCTGTTGTGCTTCTCTGGATATCCACATGGCAATAATTCTAATCTTTAAATTTAAATAAATGTTTTGCAATTGAAAAGGAAACAGAAAATTTGTTTTTTTCAGATTAGGAAGACATTGGAGGAGACTTAATTGCAATATAGAAAAAAGCAATTAATATACAAACAAGACTGAAAAAAAATCATATGCATCTAAATAAAAAGAAAAAAATTAAAGGTAAGTGGTACCCTAGAATAAGATGCTGCATTTATCAAGCAAATGAAAGACATGTGAAAAATAGTCTGTGGAGTAGTTGCATCTCTAGACTTATTAGTGTTATTATTAATTTAATTGATAAAATTGCTATTAATCTGGATAATGAATAATGATAGATAATCAGTAGTGGCTATGTACAACAGGTCATCTCCATGAGTGGGTGTCTCACTCATGAACAAGCAGATGTGGGGCAATGACAGATGTGCTGACCTCCAGCTGCAGGTAAAAAAGGGAATTCATAACACAGTACATGAGTAAATCCTGTGAAAATTAAGTCTGCTTTAGCAAGGGTGAGAGGATTTTACAGTTTAGGTTTCTATCACATGATCTTTGTTTTCTTGAAGCACTTTTACAGGTATTCATGTTGCCTGTGAATTTCATTTGGAAGCAGAGTGGGTCTGTTTGTAGTTATCAGTTAAAATCATAAAATGCAACCATGATGAAAAAAAGTAATTTTTACTAGGTTTCATATTGAATGATGTTGTTAGGAAACATGATGCACAGCTCTTTCTGCAGGGTCTTGCAGGGCAAAACATCAGCTAACTGAAAAATATTGTGTTTGTGCAGCCATAGTGAAAGAAAAATATACACAAACCTTACATTTTCTTTTGCAAAAGGAAAATATCTCCAAGAGTCCTGATATCTAGACATATGAAACTATAGCATGGACAAAAGCAAAGTTTAACTTGAATAGGATTTTTTTTTTAAGCAGAATTTGGGAATGTGGTGAAATCCCTTAAACATTATTTCTGCATATATAGGCCATGCATACTACTTCAGGAAGATTCCTTCTTAAAAGTACCTTTTCTATGCCTAAACACATTTGTTTTTAAAATCAAAAGCCTAAAAAAAACCCCAACAAATGTAATAAAAGATCTGACTGTTACCGGTACTTATGGTGTAGTTAATACCTGGAAATAGTAAATATCATCTGCAACATTTGCAGATTAAGTTATCTTGAAAACTTCATGGTCTGGGTCATCTTAGATCAAGTCAAGGAAAATATGGGAATTTTGCCAGTTGTTATTCATTCACATAGGCTGTGTTTTTTTTCATTACAGAAAAAGAATGGATATCAATATTCTTCTCTTACTGTAGTTCATTTATTATGCATACTGCATCACAAGCTTTTCCTTATAAAAGACTATACACAAGCTTTTTTTTTTTTTGTAGTTCTGTAACCAGCCATACACAGTATTTTATTTATTTATGGCTTCCCTTAAATAGTCCTTGCTTCAGTATATTTCATTCAAGAATGAAATAAAATTTTACTGGGCCATGTCTGGGAGATGCTTGGGTCTAATAAGTTTATTAGCTTTTCCCTGATGAATTTTGGAGGCTTCTCTTCTTTCACTGAGACGGGCTTACATGGATTGATTAAGTGCAGTCATTCCCTAAGTGGAAAATCAAATTAAATACAAGCCAGGAAAATAGAATGGTTAAAACGTGACGCACTGATGTGAGGTTGGAGTGAGTATGTGAGTCATCCTTGGAAGATCCTACTATGCAGTTTTCCTTTTCTTTCTTGCCTGTATAATCTGATGCCTCAAAATGCATCTTTTGATGCATTAACATAGTGTTGCTGCCATGGATAGAGCTGATTTGCTGATGATACTGGGTTTTTCTAATTTATAAAAGCAATTCACCTGCAACATGGAAATTAAGAACTGATTGTTTGCTTGTCTGGTTTTTACACCTTTATAATACCCAGGTATATATGACCTAAATAGAAGTTGAGTTTATTTTAACTTACATAATCATCCAGACAATTGAATTTTTATCACAAGTTTACTCTTAGTTGATAGTTATGTATATTTTGGAAACTCTGCTTCTGAAAAGCCGGTGTTCAAAAATAAAAAGAGAGACACAAGGACAGTGGAGTACAGCTCTTTCTGAAGGTACAGTATTGTGACGAGTGTTCTGCAGTCTCTGGCACAATGGCCTTGACTGTAAGTTAAACAAAGGAGACAAGTTAATAGTCATAAATGTATCTGTGATCTGTGATACTTGATTTTCTGGGCAATGTACAAACTCCTTGTAAACTGGTCCTTTTTCTAAAGCTTTTTTGAGATGAATGCTAGAGAAATGAAATACCCACAGATACCTCTGGGACTCTTCATGGGCCCGATCCAAAGATGTGAAGGTCTCAGTTAATTTTTAAAAGACCCAAGTTCCCATGACATAGTGTTACTTTAGTTTAATTTGAAATCAACTTATCCTGTAGTGGTTATATTCTACATACTGGAAGCAGAAATGTTCTCTGTTTATGAAGAATATTTTCACTTAGCAGTGAATGTTACTCAAAATTAAGCAGGCAAGAAGACTGAATAATGCATAAAATCTGTGACACAAATGGGAATATATTCCATTTTTCCAGGACCTTAATCTAATACCTTGTCCATAAGATTATCTTCTTCTGTCAAGATAATTTATCTAAAAATTGAATAGTAGAACTAGAAATGATAAAAAGGAAATCGACAGTTATGGAACGGATTTTGTATGAAGAAAAATTTTATAGACAAGGACCCTTCAGACTAAGAGGCCACTGAAGGAGGCATATGGTAGAAGACAGTAAAATCAAGACTGCAATGAAGAAAAATGAATTATATTTCTCATTAAAAAAAACCCCAACAAGACTAGAGGGAGTGGTTGTTAAACGTAACAAAGCAGTACTTATTCTCATAAGAGCTAGATAAAGAGTGGATCACATCACCATAGGATGTTGATATTAGACTGGTTGATGTGATATTAGACTGGTTCTAAAATGATCACAAACATTGATGAAAGAAAAAAGCAATCAAGGGTTGTTAAATATAACTATTTTAAACACAAATATAATAGTAAAGATTAAATATTGATATTTAATATTTAATCTGTCTCAGAAAGTCTATAAACTGTAGAAAAATGGAAGCTGACAGAGATTCCAGCATAATTTGTGTGCTCTGTCCTTGAATGCTTCTCCAGGCATGCTCTGCTGTCCACCCTCAAGAGATGGGATACTGATCTAGGCAGACTTTTGGAATTTAATAAGAATGGTTATCTGGGATACTGATGACTCATTAAACGTTACTCTGTAAGAAAAGACAACTCTTAGTTGTCATCTGTGACCTATAAAATACATGTTCATTTAGTTACTGCAGCTGTCTTTCTAGGCTTATGCAGTGGTACTCTATAGGGATTTGAAGACCCATTATGAGGATTATTAGTAAAATCTTAGTTGTATAAAAAATGACTAAAATTTTCAGTATTGTGTAGAAAAGTATCCGTAGAATTATATCAGCTGTTCTGACAAAACCTATTTTTTATTGCTGCTTCCAAATATAGATTAAGGGAGAAAACTTGAGTGTTTTGTAACATTTTTTGTTTTAGTTTTGAAAACTTCATTGGAACTGTAAGGCTTTGTTCTTTGAATTACTTAGAGTTTGCAGTATGGTGGGTTTTGCCCAGCTTACTATGCCTATTTATTTCTAAAGTGGGTTTTGAGGAAAGATAAAACTACAGAAAAGATGAAGAACAAGGCGTACCTTATTAGTGGTCCTAACCCAAATGGAATAACATACTGTAAAAGCCTGACTGTATATATGAAATAAAACTGGCAACAGATAGTGGTTTTGAGCTGTTGTATTGATACTCATTGAACAAATCCAGTTTATCCTATATACTGTCTTAAAAAATGACCATAATAGGCTGCCTAGGGACCAGAGTAAAAAAAAGAGCAAGAACACAGATACATCCCAGAATGCTCTCCCAGTCTCTACCAATTTGCTGCTCCGGGACAATCTGACCCAGGGATGTCTGTATGTAAGTGTATATTTAATAATTTATTATGGTCTTCTACTTTCATGAACTTGTTCTGTTTTCCCTTGACATTGTGTAGCTTTTTAGCACTCCACCATGTTGTTTCCCTTCTTTGCCCTTTTGTTACCATTCACTCCTTTCAAGAATATGACTGCTGTGCTCAACACATGGTGCAAAACAAAATATGAACATATATGCTGAATGCTTTAAGTATCACTGACTGTAACTATTATGTTGAACAACACAGAACATTTCAGGACAGTAGTGTTCATGTTTGCTGTCGTGGTTTAAGCCCAGCCAGCAACTAAGCATCAAACAGCCACTGACTCAATCCTTCTACCTGGTCCAGTGGGATGGGTAGGAGAACTGAAAAAAAGAAACAAAAACAAAAATATGGATTGAGAGAACAACAGTTTAATAACTAAAATAATATACACTACCTATAGTAATAAAATACAATAGTAAATGTAAGCAAAATTAGTATAACAAAGAGAGATAAAATGAAAAAAAGGCAAGTGATGCACAGTGCAATTGCTCACAACCTGCTGACTGATGCCTGAGCAGCAATACACCCTCTTGGCCAACTCCTTCCCATTTATATACTGAGCCTGACATTCTATAATGTGTAATATCCCTTTGGCTAGTTTTGGTCAGCTGTCCTGGCTGTGTTTCCTCACAGCTTCTCCTACCTTCTCTGTACACTAGAAAAACATGTGAAGTTGAAAAGTCTTTGATTTCTTAGAAACAACTAAAATTATCTGTATATTATCAGCATTCTTCTCATCCTAAATCCAAAACATGGCACTAAGCTACTAAGCACATAGCTACTAAGAAGGAAAATTAGCTCTATCCCAGACAAAACCAGGACACTGTCTAAGTTCACTTTACATCACCACTTTTCACATATATCTTCTGAAGCTATGAATCCACTAAGAAGTGCTTCTTTTTACAGTATTTTGTTTCTTGAAAAGAAACTTGCATGAACACACAGCACCGAAAAATTTCATCTTCTTACTTGGCGATGTTAAATGTCTAGCTAGCTCTTAGAAGGTCAAAAAGTAACAGAATAATGAATTAAAACCAAACAAACCAGCAGTCTTCCCCCAAATAATACATTCTTCCTCTGCCTTTGGGAAGTTGTGTGGTTTCAAGCAAGAGAACCAAGACGAACATCTGAAATGAAGTGCAATATGTCACTTTTAGGTGTGGTTTGAGAGGTTGTCAAGGCCCATCACTGGAATATTGTTCAGCCCATCAGAACATTTCTTTGACAGACAGGGCTCTGCCAAAGGCAGAAAAGGTAGGAAGCTTTTATAGCATAGCCAGCAGCTAAATGCTTTAATCTGAGGTTTAAAAGAAAGAACAGCACAAAGCTGTGTGAGTGTGTCTTAGATAAAGCAGCTGTATTATCAAGTAAGTTTAATTTAAAGGTTATACTTCCAATACTGTTTGCAGTATTCTAGGACTATTAAATGCATATTTGCTAAGAAATTTTGTAATAATTCTTCTATGTGCTTTTTCTGTGTAAAGGATTTTACATATGCTAACACTAGATTTTGCTTGTTGAATTATTGCTGATGTTTAGTATGGTTGTAAAATGACCAAATTCTAGCTTCAGAAAATGAATGTATGTGGGATTTTGGCAAAGGGCAGTGTCAGGCACATTGATTATAGGTAATATTAAATACCTATCTCCTCTTTACACAAGCAATATTATGTCTACAAGTATTAAAAGTCTAGTCTTTATATTGTAGAAAAGTAGATCATAGTGAGACACACTGAGACTTCAAAGGGCAAGCCATATCTCAGTTCCAAACAAGTTTTCTTTAAAAATATACATTTTAAGCCACAGTGACAACAGGTGTCTTCTTTCTCTCCACACATTTCTAAACATGAAGCTTAGTAAGTTGGCTTTTATAGATGAGAAGGGAAACTATTTCACTTCTACCCACAGGATCTGTACCTCAGTATTGCAGATCTCCAAGATTTTCTATAAAACTAGGTATGTGTATGTACGAGGATACAAAGCTGAAGAAAAGCAAGAATGGCAGAAAAGATATACCTAGTTTGTCCATGCTGATTAGCTCAAAAAGTTTCTGGAGTATAGACTGGAAAAACACCCAGACCTTTCTTTGGGGCTTAGGAAATGAAAGAATGACTAACTTCTGATAAAGGAATAGAGGTTTTCTTAAAAAAAAAAAAAAAAATTCAAGGTTTTATTACCTCTCATGAAAGAATCCTGCAGTTCTTGTCTCTAAATTCGAATTTATAAAAAAACTATGCAAAAATAAATCATGATTTTATTTTCTCCTCATGCTGATTGCAAAGATTTGTGATTTAAAATAGATAAGGAGGTGATCGTACCCCTATACTCGGCACTTGTGAGACCACACCTTGAGTACTGTGTCCAGTTTTGGTCACCACAGTACAGGAGGGACATTGAGGTGCTGGAGCGAGTGCAGAGGAGGGCAACAAAGCTGGTGAAAGGTCTGGAAAGCATGCCCTATGAGGAGCGGCTGAGGGAACTGGGTTTGTTTAGGCGGGAGAAGAGGAGGCTGAGAGGAGACCTTATTGCCCTCTACAACTATCTAAAAGGAGGTTGTAGAGAGGCTGGTGTTGGTCTCTTCTCTCAAATTAGTAATGATAGGACGAGGGGGAATGGACTCAAGTTGCGTCAGGGGAAGTTTAGATTAGATATTAGGAGGAAATTCTTCACTGAGAGGGTGGTTAGGCACTGGAACAGGCTGCCCAGGGAGGTGGTGGAGTCACCATCCCTGGAGGTATTTAAAGAACGATTAGATGTGGAGCTTGAGGATATGGTGTAGTGGTTGAGAAATGCTAGGACAAAGGTTGGACTTGATGACCCTGGAGGTCCTTTCCAACCATAATGATTCTATGATTCTATGATTCTATTCTATGATAAGCAGTTAAGTCTTGCAAAATTATGATTTCCAAAATCTCATCCTTATGTAGGGGTGAGGTCTTATCCTTTCTTTCATCTTTCCATATAGAAGGGTAACATTATTTATGTAAAACCTAATCTTTCTCTGGTACCCATGCATGGTAATACTGGTGCTTGGGAAGCAGTTTTCTGTGTTGCCTCTTTGGGTACCCATGGCTTTTTGCAGGTTCTTGGAGAGCATATGTTGTGAATCTTATCAAAATAATTTCAAATGACACTGGATAGCGATGCTGTAATTGAGTTGGTTTTATGGAAGGAGTAAGCAACAATATACAGAGCCTGAGAAGCCTCTGGTATGGGACCTGGAGGACCATTTCTATGTGGCATGGGGAGTGGTTATCCTGGCAAATACAGCATAGTGAAAGGACTTCAGTTCTAAAACTGCTACTGTGTAAAATCTATTTTTTCCTTCACTTCAAAACCATTTTCTCTCTTTACCTATTTCTTGATTTATTAGTTTGGGAAGGCCAATTAACTTCAGAAAACAAAAGAAAATAAAACTACTGGAAATTTCTGGAGTTATTATCAATGAGAGAACACAATGACTTTCAAGTATTTGCAGATATTCCTACCTTTTTAAGAGAGAGAAAAATGTAATTGGAAACATCACTAGGGATTAGAAGAAATGTGGGGTTATATCTGATATAAAGTTTGTTCAAAGTGATTTAGGAGGGAAAATATTTGTTTATGTTAAAACGGTAAAAATTCTTCAGTGTCAGGACCCAGACCGAAGGTGTCATAGCCTTGGCATGATTCTACAAGATATTCTACAGATAAATGGCTTCCCCCCACACTATTTTGTCTAATCTGAAATAGATGACACCAACAAAGCAGCATGCTGTTCCCTAAAATCCATGTTCTTGACATCTCCCCAGGTAGGTGTATTTTATTTTCAGGTCTTTTCATTTTACTTCTTAGAGCTTCACTCAGGTGACACTGTTAATGCTGATGAAGACACTGGTGTCACTGAGCTTATACTGATAAAGACAGAAGAGAGATGGGCTGTTCTGAAGCTTGTTTGAAGATTAAATACATCTCATATCTGGACTTGAAGGCTTTGACTTTAAAACCATGAGAAGATTCACTGACTCAATGTGAATCAAAGATGAGGCAGCCATAGCTGCCTTCCAGCATTAAGGAACACTAATCTAGGATGCTGTTGTAAAAACTCTTACCCATTTCTAATGGAAGTCAAGTTCCTCAGGCAATTATAGTTGTAGAAATAGTACTTGGAGCAAGAAGGTCTTAGAGTTATTCAGAATATATGGTTATCATATCATCTCTAACCGTTAAAATCCAACTGGTATGCAAAGTGAAGAACTGATTTGAAAACTTAGAAATGTAAGGGGTAGAGATTGCAGTAAAGCATCCAGTGAAAGTCACCACTGATGTAGTTCTATTCTGTTTCCATTATCTGCCTTGTTAAAATCACAGTATCTTTAAATCTCCATCTATTAATCAAAAGCTGGAGATAAAGATTTCCAACTTCCATTGGTATGAGTCAGAAACAGTAATCTCATTAGAATTGCTGGCTACAGATGGTTCACCATTGCATCTACAATGAGTACCAAGCTCCAAGATCAGGGTATCAGACCAAACACAAGCAATAAAAATATAATTCTCCTTTACTGACAACCAAAATAGTACTTACATGCATAGTACTATATCACAGTGATCAATTCTGCATAGCAGATGCTGAAGTAAGGTGCCAGCCCAACAAGCTGTTTTCATTATGGATTCAATCTAAAGACCACCCAGTCCTATTAGATATGCACAGGTGTGATAGGTTGATGTGCAGTTCTTTGCTATTCCACAGAATAGACAATTTAAGCAGAAGTTCCTGCTGTTCCTAATTATCCCACAAGATTTAAGTTCTCTCTGACAAGAGATTTTTCTCAACACTGTGTTTCTCAGTATTCTTCAGAGAAAATTAAGCCTTGTTGTCATTGTTTTTGCTGTGCTCTAAGTCTTGTTTCTGTCCACGTGGACAAATAAGTGGCCATCTGAATTTACAGTCATAGTCCATTGTCCATGGTCCATACTTTCAAGAAGTCTATGTGACAGTCCTTCAATTTTCATGAATTCTGAGGATACTGCTTGTTTGTATTACACAGAAATGGTTTCTTAGAACAATAAGGTATTTAAGTATGTAATATATTTACTTATGTCTAACTGTGACATTAGAAGTAGTTGTCAAATTTCTTTGTTTACTTTTGTTTATTGTCTTCAGACTGCATACAATCTCACATTATTCCTTGCTGCTGTGACAGAAGATTACTGGATCCCATTCATCCTTTTGATGTCAGCCGGACATCCTATGCTTTCTCTGCCTGCCAGGGAATATCTTCTTGGTCAGCCTGTAAAAATACGCATCTATATGAGATCTCTACTCTTGAAATGATCCAGGAAGGTATTTATGCATTCAGGGTAAGTCCTTTACAGTTCAACACAGCTTAAAAATTGGGGTTCTCTTTAGCTTTGGTTTGGTTTGTTTTCCTCAAGGGAAAACTTCTGCCCTTTCTTACTTCAAGGAGGGTACATCAACTAGTAAAAGGACAAAACTAAATATGCTGTGAAAATGATAAATGACTACTTCCAAAAGTAGAGTCATTATTTCTAAGCTTTTTATTCTAATATTGTGCAGTGTAATTTCAAATGATTTTTCCTCTCATACCTAAAGTTTGAATTGTATTATTTTACAATTTCGTCAACCTAAGTCATTAATAATTCTTTAGATGAAGGTATGACAAGGTCTATTTGTCTTTTTGACTTCTTACTACATAGTACTGGAATACTGTATTCTTTTAAAGAACTTATAATCATGTCCTTTATTTAGAGTTTCTATTTCACACCTGTATCTGAACATTTAATGTAAATTTATTTTCACAGGTCTTTTTCCATAGGAATTAACAAAAAGAATAAGTGGCAAATCTTAGGGCCCATATCAAAACACCTTTTTTTATGATCTATGTCTTCTCAGCACTTCACTTTCATAAGGGTTTCCTGCAACAGTTTCCAATATTACCCTCTGCAAGGAACAACATACTGTAATTTTGTTTTCCTGATTTCCCTATAGGTCCCCTCAAACTCTTTAGATCCCTTTTTGCAGAGATAATCAGTTTTCAGTGGCCTCTACTGTGCTTATGAATGCAGTTCTCTTAATGAAGATATTGACTCCATTGAATAAGGAAATGGTCACATAAGCATAATGCGCATTGGGTCCATTTAGTACAAGATCATGGTTTATCAACACAGAAAACAGGCCAACTATTATAGGAAAAATGATGTAGTGATCAGACAGGTAATTGACAAACTCATAAGAAACCTCATAAGATGCAGCATGCTCACGGGAACTATACTGCCCATTCTGAAGGATGTTATAAAGTATTGGGTTTTGAATTACTAGACAGAGTAAGGTACATAATACAGCAGAAAGCTCTTGACTGTGTCCTGACTGATAAGACTGTCCACACAGAAACTGAACCAAGTATACTACAGTGGTCTAACAGATAACAACATGTAGTTTGATATATGATATATAATAAAAAGAAATATGGAAAAGCTGTTAAAATTAGGAATAACTTCTAACTTATTTTGCATCAGTGAGAAGCTGTGGGTCATATATGGAGTAACATCCATTTAACAGGATGTTTTGCATGCTGGACTTTGAAAAGGAACTAGTATTCACATAGGGAAATAGAGCTTCTTTATTTCTGGTTACCAAAAAAAAAAATACATAAAATAAAAAAAAAAAAAAAATTGAAATAATACCATTCCAAATACACACAAAGCAACAATGTTGACCATAAATTTGCAAATTCTTATGTGAAAGCCCTTTGCCTCAGATCTGAGGGAGGGCCTCTTATACAATTTGTATTATTTGTAATAAGAATGTCAAAATGAGAAGCCTGACTTGAAGAACATTTATCTTTATTCTACCTGTCTAGAAAGTCAACCAAGTGAAAATGAAATAGTTTATGGTTTTCATAATCTCATTTATTCTATTACACGTTACAACAGAGAAATAAATCCTGTGATTAAGTTTTTCAGAAACAAGCCCATACCTGTGGTTAGACACCTGCCCAAGTTTTCAAAATGCTTGAGCTCCTGCTAGTTTCCATTCATCTCAGAGACATGGGTAAAATTATTTTTACTTTGTTGTGAATTCACTAAATTTTGGTACAGAAAAATGCAGCATGGAAAAATGAATTGGTGATAGATGATGGATGGGAGAAGCAGGTATATCTGAAAATTATCTGGTGATCCGGAATTTAGCCTCCAATCATCTGTCCTTTGCTTATGCTTTTTAATAGGGTTTTTAAATTAAAGCTATTGAATCAGTTGAATTGGAGCTCAACAGATAGGTAGCAATTACAGCAGTGGGCTTTATGACTAGGTAGAATCAGATTTATTTTGAGTTCCTTTAAGAGAATAGAAATTCTGCAAAAGTAACTTACCTTTATTTTTAGAAGACTTCCTTTTACAACTATTTTTGTGGGTGATGAGGTTTTTTTGATTTTTGTTTTGATGTTTGTTGATGTTTGATTTTAGTTTTGACTTGATCATCAGTGGCCACAACATGATTTAAGTTTTCTTAATGTAAGTCCTCATGAACTATGTTGACTCAAACTCTAATACTCTAGTCTTCACTATTAAAATCTCATTAAAAATCTACTGAGTCATTTCAGATGGGAGCAACTGCAATCAGAGTCTTGTCCCTGATAATTTAGCTTAACCAGAGAACAATACTTCTGTTTATAGGAGAAAACTCTTTAAAGTGTATCAAATATTGATAGAAATTAAGAGAAATTTTACTTGAATTTTCTATGTGAATTCTATTCCTTTCTTGTCAACTATGGAATTATACTTTCTGACATGAAATTCTAAGGTAAAAAAAAAAAATTTATAACCAGTCTTGTTAACAAAAACTTTTATAACATACCTCTAGGTCTTGTCATTGGCTTAATAGCTAGAGAACTTGGAACTTTAGATGGTCTTTGTAATTATCATATATTTGATAACTTTAGTTGCTTTTTTTTTTTTTTTTTGTAATATTAGAGATTAGCATACCTTGTTGTTACTCTTTATGTAGAAATTGACTTTTGATGTATGAGAAAGAGCTTCTTATATTATTAAAGTAATAAGCAACTTAGATAAAAACTGTCTCAAATCATTGAACAAACTAGAAGAGAATAATTTATGAGACTCAAGAAATTATATCTGGTTTTCATCTGTTCTTATGTTTCTCTACCCTAGGTTTAATACTGCAAGGAAAAATGCCTTCACTGGTCAAAGCTGGAATTAAATATATTAAGAAAGAAAAGTACTTGTGTGATAGAGAAGATTAATAAATGGCTAATTCTTGAAAGGAATTCAGCTTTCAGCACTCACTGAGATACATGAGTTTAATAAGGTAAGAAGTATGTTAGGTCAGCACCATTAGGAATTAGCTGTTTCTTAAAGAAGAAAGTTCAATGAGTCCTGAAGCCATAAAAGTTAATTTGTTCACAACAAAGAACAGTTTATTGGTCAAACTTCTTGACTGGGGAAGTAGCTTGCACTTGATCTTGGCAGGAACAAGAATTTTCAAGGAATCACAATGTGTTTGCAGTTTAAAGTAATTAATTAATATGATCAAAGCCTGGGTTTCACAGTTTCTTGATATCTCTGAGATCGTGAAGAGGAGAGTTATTCCTACTGTGTCTGTATGGATTCATGCAGTGATACTAGGAAGGATGTGTCCAGAACCATCACTCTGGCCCTAGCAGTAAAATTTCCCCCTTGTTCAGGGGAGATGAAGTCTCCAGAGACTTAACTGAAGTATTTTAACTTTTTCTCTTCTAACTGCTTAATGCAAGCTGCAAGATTACTTTCTTATTAGCTTCAGATATTTGGCGTAGAAGGGGGTTGAGTTGCCACGTGATGCATCTCTGAATTTTGTCTGATTATGCTTCTAGGTGTCACTTGAGCTTTCTGATGAAATATTAATATGAGCACATTTATTAGATGATAGTCTCAAAAATGTAGGCAAAAGTTATTTTTTGAAGACTCTGTATCTAGCAGACAGCCAAACCTACTAGAGATCAAAGTAACACATAAAGAAATAAAAAATACCTTGAAAGCTAATAAGAAAACCTAAAGAGTGGTCATTCTATCAGAACAAGTTCTATCTAAAAAAAAACCACAACAACCAGTTGAGTTTTCAGTGAACAAACCTGTAAAAAGGGTTCTCTGAAATAAGGCTACAATTAATAAGTTTAGTAAGGCAGAGCACAAAAATTCAAGTGTTCCAGGGAGCTCAATGTCTAATCTAAAATACTGCAACTCATTCAAAATGCAAACTATAAAAAGATCTGTCAAGAAAAGGTTTTTAAATGCATGAAAAAAATCTAAATTTTTCCTTTTATTCTGCCTTAAAACAAAAAAGAAAAAAAAAAAAAGAAAGAAACTTTTTGAAGCATTTTATCCAAAAATTATGTAAGAAAATACTTCATTCATACAATCATAGAATCATTAAGCTTGGAAAAGACCTCTAAGATAATCAAGTCCAACTGTCAACCCAACATTATCATGATCAGTAAAACATATCCTTGAATGCCGTGTCTGCATGTTTTTTGAACACCTGCAGGGATGGTGACTCCACCACCTCCCTGGACAGCCTGTTCCAATGCTTCACCATTCTTTTAGTATAGATTTTTTTCTTAATATCCAAACTAAACCTTCCATGGTGTGACTTGAGACCATTTCCCCTTGTTCTGTTGCTTGTAACTTGGGAGAACAGACTTACCCCACCCCACTACAACCTCCTTTCAGGCAGTTGTAGAGATAAATAAGCCTCAGCCTCCTCTTCTTCGGATGAAACAATCCCAGTTCCCTCAGCCTCTGCTCATAAGACATGTTCTTCAGACTCCTCACCAGCTTGGTTGCCCTTCTCTGGACCTGCTCCAGCACCTCAATGTCTGTCTTATACAGCGGCACCCAAAACTGAGCACAATACTCAAGCTGTGGCCTTATCAGTGCCAAGTACAGGGACATGATCTCTTCACTAGTCATGCTGAACACAGTATTTTTGATAAAGGCCAGGATGCTGTTGGCCTTCTTGGCCACCTGGGCACACTGCTGGTTCATGTTCAGCTGCCTGTCCACCAATACCCTCAGGTCCTTTTCTGCCAGGCAGCTTTCCAGACACTCTTCCTCAAACCTGTGGTGTTGCCTGGGGTTGTTGTGACCCAAGTGTGGGACTTGACACTTGGCCTTGTTAAACCTCAAACCACTGACCTCAGTCCGTTGATCTAACCTGTCCAGATCTCTCTGCATACCCTTCCTACCCCCAAGCAGATCAACACTCCCACTCAATTTGATGTCATCTGCAAACTTACTGAGAGTGCATTCAATCACCTCATCCAGATCATTGAAAAAGATATTAAACAAGACTGGCCCCAAAACTGAGCCTTGGGAAACACCACTTGTGACCAATCACCAACTGGATTTAACTCTGTTCACCACAAGTCTCTGAACTCAGCCATCCAGACAGTTTTTAACCCAGTGTAGAGTGCATCTGTCTAAACCATGAGCAGACACTTCTCCAGCAGAATGCTGTGGGAGATGGTATCAAAGGCCTTACTTTTAAAGTCCAGGCAGTCAATATCCACAGTCCCTCCCTTATCTACTAGGCGAGTCATCTGGTCATAGAAGGAGATCAGCTTGGTCAAGCAGGACCTGCCTTTCAGGAACCCATGCTGACTGGGCCTGATCCCCTGGTTGTCCTGTATGTACTGTGTGAGTGTACTGAAGATGAACTGCTCCATAATCTTCCTCAGTACTGAGATCAGGCTGACAGGCCTATAGTTCTCCAGATCCTCCTTCTGACCCTTCTGGTAGATGGACGTCACATTTGCAAGCCTTCAGTCATCTGGGATCTTTGCTGTCAACCAGGACTGCTGAAAAATGATGTAGAGTAGCTTGGAAAGCTCCTGTGCCAGGTCCCACACTACTCTTGGGTGGATCTCATCTGGCCCCATAGACTTGTGAGTGTCCAGGTGGTGCAGCAGGTTGTTAACTGCTTCCTCCTGGATTATGATAGTTTGGTTTTTTTAATGCTCTCCATCCCTGTCTTCCAACTCAGGGGTTTGAATACCCTGAGGATAACTGATCTGACAGTTAAAGGGTGAGGCAAAGAAGACATTAAGTTCCTCAGCTTTTTACTCATCCTTGGTGGCCATGTTATCCTGTGCATCTAGTAATAGGCGGCAGTTTTCCTTGTCTCTTTTTATCGTTATATTTGCAAAAACCTTTTTTTAGTATCTCTTATGACTGTGGACAGATTGAGTTCTAGCTGGACTTTTGCCTTTCTGATGTTCTCTCTGCATGACCTAACTAGATACCCGTACTCTTCTTGGGTTGCCTGTCCCTTCTTCCAAAGGTGGTAAACTCTTTTTTTTTTGGTTTTTTTTTTTTTTTAATTTATTTTATTAATTATTATTATTATTTCCCCCCCTCCTCTTTCCTCTGAGTCCTAGAAAAAGCTCCCTGTTCAGCCAGGCCAGTCACCTTTCCTGATGGTCTTACAACACATGGGGACAGCTGCTCCTGTGCCTCTTAAGACTTCCTTCTTGAAGAATGTCCAGTCTTTCTGGGCTCCTTTGCCCTTCAGGACTTTCTCCCAAGGACTCTCTCAACCAGCGTCTTGAACAGGACATTCCACACAAACAATGAAACAATCACCTTCTAAAATAAGACACTGAGTTTCAAGATTTGTTTATTTCAGACCACCAACTCCAATGCTTCACATCATAAAAACCAGCAGTGTTAGCGAAAGGTTAATTTGGAATTTGTCTTTTTCAAGCTTATCTTAAAACAGCCCTAAGTTATTTTGGCAAACTAGTGTGATTCTTCAAAATTCAAACACCCTATGCTTACAGTTTTTTCATTATTCTCTTAATTCCAATAGGAAATCTGAAGTAAATAACCTGTTATTTCTATTTCATTAATATATATTATGTGAATTCATTATTCTATTCAGCTCTATGGTATTCTGTGAAACCCCTATTTACTGATATTCAACTCTATGGAATGCTGTAGATAGAATAGCATCCACTACCCATCTCCTAGTTCATTTACTTATACAGCCCCTACCCCTCCAGCTTCCTACACTGTATCATTTATAAGAAAATCCAAACATGCTTTTTATCATTTATGGCTAAGCATCAGTAGTACAAATTATTATTTCTGTTGTTTCACAGATATTTATTGTTGTCACTATTATGTTTGTCTATTCACCTACCTTGACTTGTAAACTTCTCTCACAGTAATAGATATTTCAGACAGTTTTATTACATGCTATCTCCACTTACTGTTTGCATCATCTATACAATATACCACACAGCCTTCATGTAAAAAGTAAAAGCTACTTTCATCATTCAAGATCATAAAAACATAAGTGCAGCTGTAGGCCAGATCCACCAGAGACTATACAGATTGAAGAAAATGTTGTCTTTTTATGGTAAGAAGTTGCCTGTTATTCATAGATTTCCTGCACTAAAAGAGAATGCTCTTCTGGATAACCTTTAAAGTGCTGTTTCCACAAAGGATAATTTGAATTCTTACTAAGGTTGTCTTAAGTGCTCCACCAGTGGAAAAACAAGAAGGCAAGTTTTGAATCATGGGCCCATGCCGCATTACCTTCCAGATATCACAATTCACACTTCAATCTGTCAAATGTTACTATGGGGAATGCAGGCTAATGCAGTCATATGCTTCTAAGGACATAATGTCAAAGATTTTATCTTGCCATATGCTGAAAAGAGAAATATGGTTAAAGATAACCTCTGGACACTTAACATGTAGCAAGATTATGAAAGGGAAACACTGAAACACCATGTGAATACATTCTTTCCTGATAAATTAGCTTAAGGTCGGCTGGATTTGTTACCGAAATGGAGTTAAAACTATGTAAAAGGAGTTTGTCTTGTTTAAACTGCAGGTATGCCTGGACATATGATACAGGTGTGAGGTCTCCAGTTCAATCTTTAAGGAAGTTTTGAACATTACCCCCCAGGACTCACCAGTCCCTATTGTACCAAATGCATTTTTTCAATGGAATTTTCAAGAGTGGCTATTTGGGATCTCTTTGCAGCTGCTTTTGTTGAATCAACTTCTATTGTATTTCACAATGTACTTCAGGAAGAGAAAGTCATCTAAATCACTTCAACAGAAGATAATGGAGCCACTGGGTTGGATTTGAGTCCTGCTCCACATTTCTTTAATACTTAAACTATATCAAAAATTAAATTCTTTAATCTGCTAACAGGTCTTTGTGTCATGATGGTGGGTGTTTGATTTATGGGGCAAGATGTTGAAACATAAAAGAAATCATTCATAGTTGCACAAAATTTTGTTTCTAAATATTGTTTTTTCAGCAGTTGAGAATCCAAATTGCTCTGCTGGGTGGAGCATGAGATAAGTAGTAATGGGATATAGCATCTCTAAACTGGGCTTCTTCGATCAGGCCTATGGAATTGGGCATATCTATGTGTTTCCATGTGCTGCTACAACTCCTCCTCCTCCTTCCCCTCAGTAATATTTTAATGTGTTGGTCAATTCCAGCAAAGGATGCAAGCAAAATGTATTTTTATTCATGGTTTATGACAATTAATTTTTGAGCAGGGAAAATATACAGTATCAGTGCTGCAAATATGAAGAATAATAACAGGTTGCTATTGCAGTATGAGACATGAGAACTGTATATGGGAGAAAGCAATTCTCAAATACACCAAGAGCTTTCTAAGCTCTTCCCATAGGTTTACCCATCAAGGCTGGTACTCATGAGATATAAAAACAATGGAAGCAGACTTCATTAGCTATGATGTTTGACAACTATTTCCTTGCCTCTAGACTTCCAGCGGGAATCAGGTCAATTGAGTAGTGACAAGCTAATTACTGTTTGATGTCTGGCTGTTTTATCTTCACGATTTCAGTTCAATTCCCCATGAGAGACATTTGCATCATGAGAAACCCAGCACTGCAGGAGAGCCCATTGCAAGCCAGAGGCTTTCACTGTGAAGAACTTGTTTTTTTGAAAAAGAAATTAGAAACTTCAGCATAAATCCTCATCCAGTTCTGCTGGTAGATGCATAAATTCTCTGACCTTCTGCAGGCAATAATGTACTATGAAGGCTTACAGTTCATAAAGAACTAGCTTCTTTTCTTTCCAAAAGGGAGTGACTACAATAATAGTTTTAAGGAGGATGACAGAACAATATGGGAAAACAGACTGTGTTCTTTGATCTGTGCATTAGAGAACTTCTATATACCTTGCTTCCCTTTATCAACAGAAGCTTTTGGAAGAATTTATTTGAATTTCAATCTGACTGTCTTTTCATTTTATTTAAAACAAACAAACAAACAAGGAAACCAATCTCTATTTAGGGGCTCTGTTTTGTTTTAAGAACTATCTAGGTTCCAGATAATGAACTTCAGGAGTAGAGAGTTTTGTGAGTGACTTGTGAGACTCCTTGACTGGAGAAGCCCCTTAGTGAATCCATGATGAACAAGGGACTATGGGCAACTGAACAGCCTTTACCAGAGCAATACAAAGAAAACAGAGCTGATTTTTAGCTGGACAACAAATAATTCATTTCCAATTTAAGTCTAATACACTAAGAGGTACAAAATGGAATTTGGTTCTTTGAAGTTATTTTCTTCAATGTATCTTTAAAGGTTATATTATTAGACTGTCCTAATGCAAAATGATCAGCTGAAACTAATCTCACTAATGAGGTTCATTTGTTCTTTGACAAAGCAATAAATAGTTTTCTCAAGAAAAAACTTAACTAATAGCTTAGCCACAGCCTCATAATTAATTTTCTTCTCCAGTGCTAGCAAGCATGGAAATAAACAGTAAATTTTTCATTTGTTCATCTATTTAGAGCAACTGTTTAGCACAGATATGCTTGATTAATGGATTTAATTTGTTCCATTCTCCTGTAGTCAGTTTTCATATTACACTGGTTATCAGAGGATAGGACAATAATGTGGGCACTCTCATTGTACTGTATTCCATCAGTGTCAGGGCTGCAGGTCTGCATCTTTAACCTTTGCAGTCCTACCGAATCTTTCATCAATCTGTGTTACAGTCACCTTGGGAAGGAAAAGCAGAAGCACTCAGTCAGCACTTACAGGTAGTAAAGTGTGTCATTATTTCTTACAAAATGCTGGCAGCAGTGAACCTTTCATTTCCCACAGAAATATGATTTGTGAGATGAAAACCCTACTGTTAAGAAAGGAAAATGTAAGTTAATAGTCTGCTTACTGCTGGGGTTTTATATTTATATTTACGTGTGTGTCTATACAGTAGTGTGTAAGTATGCACATACATATATGTATAAATTGTATATTTTATTTTTTTTAATCATGGTTTATATATATACACATGCTATATTTTGGTGGTTCTAAAAAATATTACTATTACAGACACATTTCGTGTGCCTAGTTAAGTAACATCAGAAAAAATAAGGCAGACTTCAAAAACTTCCATTTTACAATGTTAGTTCTCTCCCTGTGTAACACATACAATCATAGAGATTTTCTAAGTTTATTCTAGGTTTCAGGCTAGCAAAGGACTGCATAATTAGAAGGTGCCATGTTCCTTCAGTTTCTATTATACTCAAAAGGAGCTTAGCCAAATTTAGTGGGAAATACTTCTTCAAATGACGTATTGCATGCTTGTGTAATAAATCAAGTTTAAAAGACCATTAAGAACTACTGAAATAAGAAATGTTTCAGAGTGCTACTGTAGGCATTTATCACATACATTCTTTGAGGATGATGACACACAACTCAGAAAAATAATTTTAAGAAACGTGTAATTCATTTTCAGATTTTGTTATTCAGCAACTATATAAATGAGTTATATACCTTCTGAGGTATCATGTGCATTTCAATATTGCACAGTGGTATACATATTTACTTGTAGTCTCCTGATTTCAGTAGTGTAGAAATGCTGTAAGAGGCAGTCTAGGCCACAGAACAAGTATGAAAAAAAAAAAAAAAAAAAAAAAAGATGATGTGCCCAGTGTCCCAGAGAAGTCTGGTGTCACAACCAGGTGTAAGTCTGAGATCTAGATACTGCTCTGTTGTGCAATCCATTGGGTATACTGTCTGCCAGTGGTGCTTCTATTTAAGAACTTTCCGTCCACGTTATTTCTGACATACTCAGTTTTTGAGGACTGAGTAGTACCATGACACACACTAGACATTTTAATACTCTGTCCTATCAGGAGGAAAAACATCTGTTACACACAGCTTGCTTTAGAAGAACATTATACTAAATCCTTCGTTTGTCAATGACAATAATGTCCTGACAAGTTGTGAAACGTAGATGCACGTTTTTCTCATTCATCAGGATCACAACATTCATTTTGACTATTTTAAAGTTAGTTCTAGATGGAATGACAAAATGTATTGACTGATATATTTCTTAACTTTTCTTTAACCTGACCCATTCTTGAAAAGTGATATTATGATAAAAAACTCCATGATTCATGTTAGATTTTTTCTTACTTTGAGAATTTCATTATGATTATGACATATAAAGCCAAATATAAATGAGTAAATAAAAATATAAAAACTATAAGAAATAGGGGTTTGTTTATTTAAGAATGGGATATTTTAATAACATTGGAAACTGATATTGACCAAGGTGACAGTTCTGAAAAATGTCATTCAAGTTCTGTTGTTTTTTAGTATGTTTTCTTATTATTTGTTCCCTTGAAGATTATTCCCCCTTACCTCCCACCTAGTTAAGAGTTTGGTTTGCCAGGCAAATTCAGGATAATCACACATAAACATTTAGTTCTCCTAACTTTGAAAATGTCTGAACCAAGTTAGATTTAGTCTTATTTAGCTACGAATTTTTCTTGTCTCATTGAGTATACTTCAAACAGTCATATTTTATCTGTAGATCATTTTTGCTCAGTATAATGTACACTTACAGTCTGTTTAAAATTTCTGTGAAATTGATTTTTGCTTTAGAAATTGTAAAATAGAATACAATTAAGTAAAGCCAGCATTTTGTCCATTTTGCAAATTCTTATTTATGTGAGTTTTCAGGGAAAAAAGTAAAAATCTGGAAAAAAACATTTTAATAGTTGTATTTTGAAATTATACAAATATTGTAGCCAAAAGCCTTTTAATAGAGAAGATTTGGAACTACCTGGATTACTTGAATTTTATCACTTTTTATGACTTATTACTGTCTAGGTTATCTTTATAACTAACTTTGTTAACAAAAGAGAATTGAAGTAAAATTTTTAAAATCAACACAAAAAATAGCAAAAAGCTGATAGCTTTTGCAAAAGAAAATTAATAGACCTTTCAAATAATCCATGTAATTTTAAAGATACCATCCTGTGACTGTTGAGACAAGCTCTCCTGAAGATGGTTGAACACCTGCCTGCTGGTGGGAAGCAGTGAATGTGTTCCTTGTTTTACTTTGCCTGTGTGCATGGCTTTTGTTTCACCTACTAAACTGTCTTTATCTCAACCCACAAGTTTTCACACTTCTACGCTTCCAATTCTCTTTCCCCATCACACTGTGGAGGGGACTGAGCAAGTCACTATGTGATGCTTAGCTACCTACTGGGATTAAACCACAATAAATATGAATAATATATCATGTTGAGTACCACAGTACTAACGGTACTTGTGAGGTACAATAAAAATACTTAGTGATATGAGTAAATGCCTTCGGTTCCTGTAAGAAAAAATGGCAAAAAATACAGAATTAATTTGTAATCCACCTTTTTTCTACCTGTACATTAAATAAGGTTGCCTTGAAACCA
Organism: Todiramphus chloris collaris; assembly: GCA_025345505.1. Lineage (NCBI taxonomy): Eukaryota > Metazoa > Chordata > Aves > Coraciiformes > Alcedinidae > Todiramphus > Todiramphus chloris. The sequence continues at coordinate 21,155,588 of JANVCC010000017.1, read as the reverse complement.
TAGTTACGCAACTTCCCAGCTAAGGAATGCTTTATGTGATAAGCTTAGTGATGTTTTTTTTTTCAAAAGGCAGTGTGTGTGAACATGATTCTGAGCACATAACACCATATCTATTCAAACTCTGTCATTAACATGAGAGCTAACAAGCTTGGAGATGACTTAGTGAAAGGTCAGGTGCTTCATTAAAACCACTTGTCAGCCATTGGAGGATTTTCAGCAATGGCGAGCTATGACAAAATCAACTGAATTTACATTATACTTCTGCACAATTAACTCTAAGGAAATTAGAGGCAATTTAGAGGAGTAGCTGAGAGACTATTCAAGATGAATTATACTCATCTAGACTAAACCAAAGTGCCTCAATGCCCTGACAATTAAAATACTGTTATAGAAATGACCATTGTGCCTGTAATCCTTAGTCAAAAAACAGGACATAAGTTTTTCTCAGAAGAGACAACTGAAATCAGAGAACAATCCTACCACAATCAGTAGCATATTCCAGAGAAACTGAAAATCGCTCAAGATGGATTCTCACTTGGGAAGACTGTAGAAATGTATTTTGGTGCATTCTATACTTGTTGTGTGTCCCATACAACCAATAAACTTAAAGGTAAAATGAATGCTGCATTTTTCCTTTGTGCCGGAGTCGAAGTCTCCTCCATAGACAGGCTATTGTGTTGCACTGGTTTTGAACTGCTGTCTGATAGGCATACTCTTATTATTGTTTAACTTGGCCTGCCCAAGTGATAGAAGTCCATTATAATAGCTGAGGTAATTCAATGTATAGAAAACAAAATGAATTGTTGAAACAATAAATTTACACTATTTGAATAGGTTTACTTAATTACTCTGATCTGACACCTTGACAGAGGAGTTCACAGTTCTGAAGGGAATAATCCCTTTTCAATGCCCTGTTACAAAATAAAGAGAAGGAACTTGAAGTAGATATTGTTAATTTGGAGAAGGCAAGGTATAATTCATTTTTGGTGGAGGGCCATTTGTTACAGAATGTATTTTAAATAGGCAAGACATTTTACTGAATGTTTATTTTATATGATTAATTTTTCTCTGTTTAAAAAATAAAAAGTTATCCCAGTTTCTGCCTCAAAACATGCTGTGAGCTTTAGTTAAAGGAAGAGCTGCAGTTTTTCTGCTGAGGTAAAATTTTTTGCTATAACCTGCTTGTACTAACAAAAACACACATAACAATCAAAAAAGGATGAAGAGCAGGAAGAAAAAGTAAAGAAATATATATAAGAAAATCCATATTAACATTTCTGAAGAGCAAATTAGTTTATTTGAATATTAAGAAGTAGCAGCCATGTAAAAAGAAGTCATATAAAGAAATACTTTTTATTAAATTCATGCCTGTTGAGATGGTGATGTTCTTGACATATTTGAGAAGCTCTCTTGACCTTTCTCTCTGATGGCATGGACATATATTTTCAATTTTTTTTCCCAAAACCTGAAAATTAAAATTAATTGATTTGGCATTTCCCCAGCCTCACTGTGATTCAGAAGCCATTTACTCTGCACTTCTCAACCTCAGCTGTGCTTTTGCAACTTGCAGCATTCCTATTTTTCCTCTCCCAAAACTAATGTTAAAGTGAAGGAGCATGGAAGAAAGCAAAGAATAAACCATCCTGTTTTTACCAAAGAAGTTGGAAGTGCCAAAGAAATTTCTCTCTCATTCCTCCCATCACTTTCTTCCTATGAATATATCATTAGCATTTGAAAACAAGGGAGGACACCTGAGACTTTAATTAGCTGCTTTTATGAAACAGGTGTGAACATATATAAATCAGATCATCAAAAGTTGCTCTCTGAAATGGACAAAACAATAAGAAAATCTCTCAACAAAAACTCATGCAAGTCCTGACCAGAATCATACCACTGAAAAAAAAAAAAAAAAACAAAACAACACAGGAGGTAACAAAGCAAATGTTTTAAAAAGCTATTATCTGTTTTTCTTTATATGCAAACTTTTATATAGTTAAGTTTGAATATTCGTGTATATACACACTGTATGAATGTATTTTCTAATAATTTCATTTTCTAAAACCTGGTGCAAAGTGAGTATTAAGTAAACTACCCACAAACCCTGAACTTTTGTAATATCTGAGATTAGCAGGTCCCTATGAAACAAGTAAAATTAGACTAATGAGTGATGGCGTGGGGCTTAAAAAATCTGAATTCAATTCTCTTCTGTACCTGAGTCTTCTTTTGAAAAAAAAATCATTTAGCCATTCTTCTCTAGATACCAAAACCAACATTTTTTTTTACTTTAGTACTATATGACAGCAATGGAGATCCAGATATCCTTAACTACAATGCAGATGGTGGAATGTTCAATATAAAAAATAGTTAGGCATAGTTATTTAAAAAAAAAAAAATATTCTCTGAGAAGCTCAACAAAATGCTTACCTTGGTTTAGTTTGGTTATTTGGCATTTATTACATAGTTGTATATTATGAAATTTAGAAAAGTTGGTATGATCTGTGTCACTGGCTATTTCTGCTGTGGTTTTGCTGCTCTTAAATAATCACACACCTGAAATATACTAGAAATAGAAATCAAACATGCCAGCTGTTTTTTTGAGAATACATTGCATCAGTGAAGTTTAACTATTTGTTTTCTTATGACTGGAATTTCTGGTAGTGATATATTTCTGTAAAGTCCTAAATAATTTTTCCTGGAATGTATTATAGACCATTTCCCTGAGACCAGCAGAATACTTGTAGAGGCTGGAATACCCTTAAACTAGAATTGTTGGAAAGGAGCTTGTTTGAACACTTTTTTGGCTTTATTTTGTTCCAGAAGGCCTCCATTCTGATGACAGCATTTAAAGAAATTGCAGTTAAGCATTGGAATTTCATCAATTTTAATTTGTAAAAGCATGACTGTGCCCACTTTTACCTTTCCAATTCTTAATCTTTCCATTTCATTATGGAGCAGATCATCTTAGGTGCTATTATGCACCATCTACAAAACAAACAGATGATCAGACCCAGTTAGCATGGGTTTATGAAAGGCAGACTCTGCTTGACTAACCTGATCTACTATGACAAGATGACCCACTTAGTGGGTGAGGGAAAGGCTGTGGATGTTGTCTACCAGGACTTCAGTAAACCCTTTAACACTTTCCCACAACATTCTCCTGGAGAAACTGACTGCTCATGGCTTGGATGAGCATTAACTCTTCTGGGTAAAACACTGTCCGAATGGCTGGGCCCAAAGAATGGTCATGAATGGAGTAAACTCCATCTGGCAGCCCATCACAAGCAGTATTCCCCAGGGCTCAGTTTTGGGGACATGTCTATTTGATATCTTTATCAATGTTCTTCATGAGGAGATAGAGGACATCCTCAGTAAACCTACAGATGACACCAACTTAGGTGGGTGTGTTGATCCAGTTGAGGGTAGGGAGTGTCTGCAAAGGGATCTGGACAGGCTGGATCAATGGGCCAAGGCCAATGGTATGGGATTTAACAAGGCCAAGTGCCAAGTTCTGGGCCACAACAACCACCTTGGGCTTTGGAACAGGCTGCCCAGAGAAGTAGTTCAGTCACCACCCCTGACTGTGTTTAAAAGTTGTGTAGTTGTGATGCCTAGGGACATGCTTTAGCAGTGGACATATAGAGTAGTATTCTTGGGTGGACTTGATGATCTTGAATATCTTTTCCAACCTAGATGATTCTATGATTCTCATTTCAGAAGGCACTGGTAAGCAAGAAGTTGCCTAGAGAGGTGGTGGAAGCCCCATCCTTGGAAGTTTTTAAGACCAGGCTGGATAGGGCTCTGAGCAAACTGATCTAGTGGGAAGTGTCCCTGCCATTGGCTGGGGGGAGGTTGGAACTAGATGATCTTTAAGGTCCCTTCCAACCCTGACAATTCTATGATTATATTATATACATACGTGTAGGTATATATGTGTACACATATTATACATATAAAAAGAACAGAACAACGTAGATATGTAACTGCACCCTGTGGCAGTGTACTAACAAAGCCTAATTGTTTATTCTGTACTATAACTGCAATGAAATTGCACTAGATTTGGTTTTCAGTTGTACTGACAATGGAAATTCTGCAGGAAATTCAAAGTACTTAAGATCCTCAAACATGCTAGACCTCAGGTCTCTGCCATTCTTTTTTATTTGCTATTTAGTGTACAACACAGGTAGGCTGTCACAGTCTGGCTGTGGTTCCAGTAAGGTCTGTTGTTATCTCAATCCACTGAGCCCCATGTTTGGTACCAAAAAGGACTGTCATTATTTAACCCCAGCTGGCAACTAAGCACCATGCAGCTGCTTACTCACTTCCTCTGCCCCTCACCAGTCAAATGGGGAGGAGAATCAGAAAAAAGGTAAAACTCGCAGGCTGAGTTAAGAATAGTTTAATAATTGCAATAATAAAATACTGAAAAATGTAAAAAAAAAAAAAAAAAAAAGGAGATAAAAACCCAAGACAGAAAAATAATGCACAATCAATTGCTCACCACATGCTGACCAATGTCCAGCTAGTACAGCAATTAGTACCCCCTGGCCAACTACTCCAATTTATAAGTTTATATATTGGGCATCACATCCTATGATATGGAATATCCCTTTGGGTATTTCAGGCCAGTTGTCCTGGCCATGCTCCCTCCCAGCTTCTTGTGCCCCTCTTTTCTGTCAGAGAATGGGAAACTGAAAAATCCTTTACTTAGGATAAGCACTACTTGGCAACGACTAAATCTTCAGTGTATTATCAACATTATTCTAATACTAAATCCAAAACACGGCACCATGACAACTACTAGAAAGAAAATCAACTCTGTCCCAGATGAAAGTGGGATGACTCCTGTCTTCAATTTTCTATGCAAATGCATTTGGAAAAATTTCTTTCCAATACTTCTGGTGCTGTTTGTATTCTAACAAGAGAAGAAAATCTAGTACCATTTGCTTAATGACTCATGATGTAATTTTATGGATAACAAAGTATTTAAGGACCTGAAAAGGCCTCTTTTTAATGTGCATTTACATGACAGTACCTTCCTGATAAAAGTGGCAAAGAAAAATATTTTCCAGACAGACTTTAATTTGGCTTGTTTTACTTCTGTCACAGAAGATGATAGTTAATGTAAATATACAGCTTTACACTGAGGTGAAGGAGATACTGTCAAGGATTGTAGTGAAAGCATGACTGCACTCACAACATATCTTCAAGAAAGTGTAGTCCCTCTTAGGAAAGGGAACAGAGACATGAAGTGTGATATGAGGCAGATTAGCTGCATCTCGGTGTCTTCCAGCAAGCACATTATGTTCATGTCATGTTCTTGAATTTCATTTACAGATAAGCTCTGTGAGTAATTGTAGCATGCATCTTAAAATTGTAATCTACTTTTGATGTATGAAAACTGAGGAAATTAGATCGAGAGAATCTTTCAAATGACTTTGTATGTTATTTAGCTTTTGAGTATGTGATTTTCCACAAACCTTTTCCTCCACTGCTTCTGTTTAAACCTTTTCAGTCTCCTAACAGACTATAATTTATGGTAAGAGAAATAAATTAGTGGCCACCGAGCTCTGGGATGAGTAGGTTTTTGTGAGTTTTCTCGTAATGAAGTAAGATCTAATGGTCCTGAAAGCCTGGCTGATAGTAATGTTCATTATCCTAATAGTCTGAATGCCATTAATATTCCACCTTAAACATCTGTAATTACTATTCAGATTACATTTAACTTAAAAGCATCATCTGAGTAGATCCCACCTTTCTCCTACACATCTCTGTGACATGTAAGTCATGATTAGAAAATGGATTTTTAGAGAATTTTAAAACCCTTGTGAAATATAAGCAGAGCATTCAGTATGAATACAGTACAGTTCATCTTTCTGCTTAAGAAATAATTTCCAGATTTAACAAAGAAACTGAGTTTTTACCCAGACTTCATAAACCAGGATGACATCATTCTGCACTCCTGAGCAGTTGGTAGAAAATTTTAGTACATGTTCAGTCAACCTGTGTTCAAGGATATGCTCTGAAAATGCCAGTCTCAGGTATTGATAAAATACTGCCCATCAGTTGGCTGCATTGGAGAACTAGAAGTCATGTGAAAATGTGGAACAAAGAATCTGCTGAAACATTCTTAATTTCAGGGTTTTTTTGAGGTAATCTCAGGTTTAAATACTAACATTTGCCCATTAGATTTAATTTTGTTTGGCTTCTGAGTATGATGATGAGAAGTTTCCTTTCTCACTTCACATTGAACATATACAGACTACCAAGATGACATTTCCTCCGGTTATATCTTGTAAATGACTGTTCTATGGATTCATCTCTGTTCAGAGCTATGAAAGATAATTATCTCACTTTACACCTATAATTAGCATCTTCCTCAGTCTCAGCAACATAAAAAAACATAAGGGTCATGTTTGCAAATTGCCCACTTAACAATGCTAATAGAAGAAATTTCACATCATTATAAGAACTGTTAGGGAAGAGTTGTTATGCAAGCACCTACTCTCCCCTCTGATGTATTTGCTCTACTTTGGGAATTAAAAGGTATTTTTGCAAAAAACTTGTGGTAAAATGAAACACTGCATGTATCTCCTCTTGCAGACAGCAAATGAATATTGCAGAGGTATTTTATTGCATTATTGCTACTCTGAGCCATCTCTGCCATTGCACAAATATCATTAAAGCTGAAGATCGGTCATAATATGTTTAAGATTTAGGATAAAGAGGAGTTATGTGTATAGATTTTCCATGCTCGAGCAGCAGACTAGCCCCTCTGGAATGTACAAGTATTTATTAACAAATCCACTTTGCTGGGAATTATTTTTGCACAATTAGCTTTGTATTTCTGTGAGATGGACTTGCAGAAGCTACCTGTATTCTAATGACCTTTTGGTGACTGATGTCTGGTTTTATTTCATAGAATCATCTAGCTTGGAGAAGACCTCCAAGATCATTGAGTCCAACCATCAACACCACCCCATCAAGTCCACCACTAGGCAATATCCCCAGCACCACATCCATACAGATTTTAAACACATCCAGGGATAGTGACTCAACCACCTGTCTCCCTGGGCAGCTTGTTCCAATGCATGACAACCCTTTCAATGAAAAAATTTTTCCTAATGTCCTGTGTAAACCTCCCCTGGTGCAGCTTGAAGCCATTTCCTCTTGCTCTATCACTAGTTACTTGTGACAAGAGACCAGCACCTACATCTCTCCAACATTCTTTCAGGTAGTAGTAGAGAGCAATAAGGTCTCCCCTCAGCCTCCTTTTCTTCAGACTAGATGCCCAGTTCCCTCAGCCGCTCCTCATAAGGCTTGTTCTCCAGGCTCTTCATCAGCTCTTCTCTGGATCTGCTCCAGCACCTCAATTTGCCGCAGTGAAAGGCTTGGATGTCTGTAACATCTGCAGATTTCAGCGGAAGACAGAGACAGTGATAGAGAGCACACTTTATTTACCTTGACATTGGTGTTTGAGCAACACTCATCAGATGAAACTGAAACAAGAAGCACTTTCATTTTGAAGGTCCTGAAAGTGTCTTTCCTAAGCGTTTTCAGCTAAATCCATACTACCCTATGGGCTTAGTCCCAAAATTCACTGACAAGACTTCAGACCTCTAAGTTCTAAGAACTGATAAAAAGGGCTCTTTGTGAGACACTTCAGTGACCCAAACTGTGATGCTCAAGGACCATGTTATGTATAGTCATTTTAAAGAAAGCATTTTCTGGAAGGCCACTTTCAAGGGGCCATAGTTGACAAAAGTTTATTTGTTTGGACCCAAAGACACACATATATAGAAAATGATAGTTCATATCTCTGGATGTCTTCAATTTGCTAAGTATACACTAGGTTTTCTGTTGCAAAACACCTATCCTGGCATGCTTTCTTTCCTGAGTTCTGCCACTTTGTCCTCTTTAGGTGTTCAGTCTTGCTCAGTCTTGCACATCCTAGTAAAAGATCAGCAGACCTCATGCCAGTCAGATGTACCTGTAGATTGTCAGCAAGAGGGACAAAATACAAAAGAATGACACAGAAAAATAATAGTATATAGTAGTTATAGAAGACATTTTTCATTTACATCTCTCTTATAGGGCAGAACTAGTATTCCCCCAGCATCAGATTACACTAAGCATGATGCAACTTGATTTGATACTTTGATTAAAAACATGCATTCATAGCTGTGTGTTTTGTAAGTCACACCAATATGAATTATTCCTGAATGAATGGTATAAAATAGGGTTTATTAGATATTCACTTTAAGGTAATGAAATTTGCTTGAGAAATTATCATTAAAGACACTTAAATATTTTAGACTTAATGTCTGATTAAACCTTAAAGTACTTAAGGAGAAATCTTTGATATAAAGGCATGTTTGATTAATCTTTTATCAGTTATAAATATTTTCTTTAAAAAAAAAAAACAAAAAACCCTCATTTCAAAAGGAAATTTCATTAAGAAAAAGTAAAATTAATTATTTAGAGGAACTTTGCTAGTCAAAATGAGACAGGAAAGATATGAAGCTTGAATCAGTATCTTCTATAACCAAATCAGCCTCTTAACTATAGAGTATCTTTTAGTATCTGTGATGTAAATGTCATATTAATTAACACTTTTCTCTCTTGGTCATAGAGTCTTAAGTTATTTCTGACCAGAATTTTTCTTCCAGATCTTGCTGTGCTGAATGAAGACATCAACCTGCAGCCTACCCTCCATGGTTTATCATTTCTCCCTATGAGAGGTTAGTGTCTTTATCAGCTAATAACCTCATTGAAACCCAGACTAGGCAAAATGTTTTAGGGTTGCAAATATATTCTATTTAATCTTAACTTCAATCATTTTGGCTGAATTTATTTTGGAAGAATCAGTACAATGAACTAAGTAGGAAGTTGGGAGGGGTTGGTACTACGGGCTATGAAAATAATAATACTTGATCATCAGTAGCAATGCCTTCAGTTGTGAATTTCTAGTTCTACACTGAAAAGCAGCTAAAACTAATTTCTAGAGCCCCTGTCTTTTCTTGAAAACTTCTACATTTGTTCACATCCATATGAAACACCACAATTGAAGACTACTGAGCAGAAAGAGAATTAAATTTTAAAAAAATCATGTTAAACTGATGGTCTCCTAACCACTAAACAGAACACTTGAGAAAGAAGAAATCTGGTAACATTTATTTACTTTCCCAACTGGAACACAAATGCTGGTAAATTACTGTCACATACATGCTTGGACCTTGTAGTATCAGGGAAATACTTTCTTAATGTGATTTATCAAGCTGGGTAGCTGTTCCACAGTGGAAATTTTCCTTTGCTTTAACAATATGTTTCTCCAATAAACATTGTCAGGAATTTTAATTGAAGGAACAAGCATGGGTCATTGGTTAACAGATCCTGAATCAAAATTATTATTGCTCATAAGAACTTAGGAGACAGTGAAAACACCTTATGACAACAAAAAACCTCCCAGGAAGAGAGAGTTTGGGCTCAACATGTGTGTGGTGCAAATAGTAGCTATAAAACTGGAAGGAACTTTCACTTTTAGACATATATTTTAAAGCCAAATAAATAAACTGATGTCTTATTTCTCTTGAGCCCTTCACTAAAAATACTGGAAGAAACAGTTTCCCTAGATGGCAGTAGTATCAGGTAACATACACATATGAAGGTTTACTACTCAATGAAAATAATACACAAATCTCTGACAGAAAAATATTATTATGGAAAGAGAAGAGTGAGGAACAACATCTTTGCAAACATTTCTATTCGAAGAATTATATCCCTTACACTGTTCCATACAGATGTGTCCACCCATAAGGATCATTCTATATTGTAAATCCAGCATTTGGCCTAAAGTTATAGTTCTTAGGGTTTTTTTGCGATCTTGATAACACTTTGACATTGTTAAACAAATTGTGTTACAGTCTTTTTTTTTTTTTACCTTTTTTTTCTTTTAAAGGCATTTTCCTTTTTTTATAAGTATGTTCAACACAAATAATCACACATAACCTTGTGGTTATTGTTGTGGTAGCCATAAATTTTTCTCTTTTCAGTCATTTAAGGGTTGATGCAATACCCATGGAAGTCAATGGAAGGTTATCAAGAATTACAGGAATAATTTGCCACAGCTAAACATCTGCTTTGTCTTCAGAGATATGTAAGTAATCAGTCACATTTGAATTACATAATACATTTTTAAATAGTAATTATACAGTAACAAAAAAATACTTAAGTACAGATTACATTTTTTCTTTTTTAAAATAGTATTTTTTTTTTTTTTTAATTTGATGTAATAATTTGACCTGCAATTTTTTGGGTAGCATTCTGTGATATTTTGCAATTGTTACATGAAAATACTTATGTAAAGTATTATTTTTGATGTAATATAGGAGAGATGTAATATATGATCTTACAGTTTGTACGAAAAGGACCATAGTTATTGCTAGAGAGTTTTAATTGTTTTTCAATATTTTATGATTAAAAATTATTTCCTTCACACCTCTTAAATAATTGTTTGTCCATAAATTAAAAAAAAAATTGAAAGCATTGAGAGAGGAAATTACATGGCCATTTGATTATTTAACAGAAGTCTCCATTATGAATCCTGAGTCATATAGTGATTTCATTACTTCATAATGAGAGTATTTCAAGACTATGACATTTGTAGTTTCTGAGAAGATAATCAGGCAAGGTCATTTATATATCTAATCACATTTAAAGAATGAATCTTTGTTATTTAATCATGGAGGTAAAGATGCCACCATACATTTAAACAGACTTTAACCCTGTTATTGTAAACTTTTATCAGGAGTTACATAGAGCTGTGCTTCAGGAAATTTTCATTCTGTGGCTAACATAATGGTTCATATTTCCCTCTCTAATATTCCAGTCCATCTGATAGAGGAGTTACTGTCTCCTGTTAAACTGAATGAGATCTGCAGAATAAGTTATCAAGTCACAGAAATCAAGAGAAAAAAGTTTAAGCCGATATGCATGGTGAATAGATTGGCTATTTTTTTCCCCAAAATACATAAATAAGATAAGCAATTGACTGAGAATATTATTGCTTTCATATACTCAATTTACACATTTGTGTGAATTTAGAGACCTTGTATGGATTTTAGATCAGGGTCTTTGCAGTCAGAGAAAAAATTTGGTAGCGTAGGCTAGAGACAAATCTGATTATGTGCAGGTAATATAACTCTGCCAATGTGCCTCAAGTCTTACTTATCTTACTATGCAAGCAGTTTTTACACAGATGTAAAAATTTTCCTTACTCTTCTTCAGCAGATGTTAATATCAGCAGTCTGGAAATACTATTTGTTCTTCTGTGTCACCTTTGAGCTGACAAATACAAATCCCGTTTAAACTTAAAATTGAAAAAGAAAATTGCCAAGCAGAGAAAATAAATATATAACCCCAATTTGAACCAATGTTATGCAACAGTTATTTAATTAAGAATAAGAACAGACACTGAAATAGAAAACCAAATTCAGTTTGAAACTTGGCTGTGAATTTGGGTAGACAGACTGCAAGTATGAAGTTTAGAGACATAAGAAGTCTCTAGGCTGCAAACCTTAAAAAGAGATATGGGGTTTATATGCCTCAATTTTGTTATCTCTGAGGTGTATTAAAAGAAATTGACTTTTAGAAGGCAGACAAGTAGAATCTTCCGAAAGAAACCAGGTCCCATTATGGCTGTTCAAATAGAGTATGGAAAATTAAGACATCCAGAACTGATAATTATATGTGAATATTTTTATCAGTGTCCTTGCTCTGATGAAAAGACAGATGGTATTGGTAACTGAGTTGGTAGACTTCAGACCCTTTGAAAAGAAATACAGGCATGAAAAAATTATGCAGGGACTTTGAAAGAAAGACAAACATTTGAAAATGGAAATCTGTGAACAGTTCAATAATTTTACAAATTGTGTAATCTTAAATACTGTTATAGCTCCTTCAAAAGATGGTGTCTTCGTATTGTCCCCCAGACTTGTTTAGAACAAAAGCTTAGTGATAGAACAGGGGTGTTTATGGACTCAGTGCATGTTCTCTCTGTACCATTATGGATTTTTCCCTTTTATTGACCAACACATTCCAATTTCTTTGATTTGAAGATCCCCAAAAGTAATTCCTTTAACAATAGCTACTTTTAAAATTGCCTTGTACTTCAGCTGATATCAGCTATCTGGATGCAAGCTTGAAGTTTCAACAGTATGCTAATCCAGAAGTTAGGTAAGTGTTCTGATTACTTATATTTCCATACATATTATCTCAACAGAACAAATAAAAACATACTTTCATTATGAATAAATATTTCTGGTTTAGAGAAGGTTTAGACCAGTATATATCCAGGTAATACAGTTGTACCAAGATACAGACTGTTATTAAAACGTACTGCTTAAGTAACAAGTTTCCGAAGTGATACATGCAAACATGGTTTAGGTGTTTAAGGTTTTGTGTGTGTCTTTCTCTCCAGAGATATTACCTAAGTATTTGAACTTCACAACTTTTACTTATACAATTTGAAAATTTTAAAAAATAATATTTTAAAACAATAATAGCAATAATATGGACAGTTTCCAAACCATGATACAATGGAAAAGCTTACGGATCAAAATTACTTGAACACGTGTGAAGAGAGAAACTCTATGGAAATACCACTGAATTATGTTTACATAGCCCAGCTAAAACCAAAAACAATTATGAAGTTGTCACAGAAAAAGCCTATAATTTTAAATTGCTTAAAGATGTTGTGCAGTGTCATTGTTTCATTATTATATGAATTCCACATGTTATTTTGCCCAGTTAGATCTATGAAACTGACCTTTAGCTCTGGAGCAGCTTTCCCCCAACTATGCAAAGTGCTGAGGCAGGGTCTCTTCTCTCTTCCGTGCAAAGGTTATAGGATATAGAACTGTCTTTCATCATCAGTTTATGTAGTTTGGGTTTTCTTAAATCTTTCCTTACAAAAGAATTTTATGTGAATATTTCTATGATCGTCAAAGGCAAAAATAATACAAAATTAAGCCAGAGAAGGTATGTGATTTGATTTTAACCAGGCAAGCATAAATTCAGTAAATACCAATTATCTACTTGAATATACCATATTGCTACATATTTTACATTTTTGTGACAGGCTTACATAGCAGTATAACAGCTCTGTGCATATGTATCTCATGTGAATATAAAATAAATAAAATTTAGAAGGGGATTTTGTACATGTGAATACACATACTTGTTTTATGAAGGGCTATGTTGTGATGTATTATAGATATGTATCTTCTATTTCTACAGAAAATGCATTTTCAGCTTCTAAATCTTAAATTAAACTGCCATGCACTAATAAAAAAAAAAAAAAGAAATCAAGTCTACTGAAAAAATTGCCTCTGAAATAGGTTTAAACTTTGTAAGAATTATCATACTCTTACATCTAGTAGGGAAGGCAAAATATGAAGGAACTATTAAATTCATAACTCAGTGATTACAAAATAGTATTTCTGTATCTGTGGTACATGAGATTTTGTCACTCTGAGATGTCTGTAAAACCAAGGAATCTGTAATAACTAAGGGAATTAGCAAACAGATTAAGGACTAGACTGCTTACCAGAGGAGCCAAAAGGTTCATAGTTACTCACATAGACATATTTCCCTAGGTCCTCCTGTAAGTGAATGTTCTCCATTGGAACTAAGGCTGCCAGAAGCTGGTCTTCAAGAAATATAACAGATAAACTCAGCATATATCACACATAGTTATGTTTGAAATTCCATAGGAATGGAGGAAGGGGAAGGGAAGAAATGCAGAAAATCATGTAGACTAAGTAGGTTGTCCAAAACTCAGGGTGGAAACTAACAAAATAATGTCAAAAAAAAAGAAAAAAATATTTTGCTTAACTATTAACGATTTCCAGGTTTATTTAGAAAATAGACATTCCAAAAGGAAAATAGAGATAAATAATTTCTGTGTGGGAAGCCTACTAAGATAAGAATGGACTTCTAAACCAGAATTATGAAATTAGTGAAGGACTAGAAAACAAACCCTTGGGATCTATGGAGAGAAATTGACACCCTAAAAAGACAATATTAAATTTAGAGACTCTTGGGAGTAACCGGCAGTACATTCACAATGAATATCATATCCTTGACAGAATCTAGCCCAGAGTTCCTGTCCACCTTTATATATATCACTGATCCTCCAAGCTCAGCTAGTAGTATCATAAGGAGGAAGAGAAGTGGGCAAACATTAGATACTCTTTAATCACATTCTAATGACATACAGTAGACACTTCAAAATTATTTCAATATGCCTGCCTTTTCATACACCTGTAATTTCACAGAATAACAGCAGTCTGAGGTACAAATGCAACTTTTAACAGACATAGGTGGTGTCACATAATTCGATGATCAGAGCCCTGGGGGTCTAATTAAGATTATACATAGGCCTTTGGTGATACAGTTCTTGTTAGTCCTATGAAGAAAATATAGCCTGCCAACCCATCACTCTCCTGTATCCCAACAAATTAACGAAGATGGCAAAGAGTAGATAATAGATGCAATCACTACATCCTTTGAATCTCCACAAATCTTTCCCCTTTGATTCAGGGAATGGCAACGTTCTTTATTTTTTTTATAAATATACAACATATGTTTTGCCTGAGGCATGTTATGGTGAGATAAACTAGCAAAAAATGAGGCTTAAAAACAGAGCCTTGCTGTCATAATCCAATTTTTTAACAGGTGAAAGACTCATAAAGCAGTAATCTGCTTTTCAGTAGAAGGTGATTCCTATTGCTGAGAAAAAAAATCACAGCTCTCCTTTTGATCATAATGCTTGTTATCTTTTACATCTTCCTTTCATGTAAAGACAATAAAAAGAAAAATCCAATACTCTTTTGAAATCTACACAGTGGAAAGGCAGTAGTATGCCTATTTTCAGGCATATTTTACAAAGGGAATAAAACCCTTCTGTAAATTGTGCATTGGCAATAGAATTTGCAAGTGCATTTCCTGTCCTTCCATCATTATCTTTTCTGGAAATGCAAGAGTTGCAAATACAGAGTTACCATAATTTAATTCAACAGTGTTAAATAATATAAGTATATAAATGTAATTTATATCAATAGTTATATTATCATATCTGTTACTGTAATGACATATATAAGTATTATAGGGTTTTATAATTCATAGTAGTATAAATACATAAACCCAATATTTTTATATTTTGAAGTGTAAACTTCTATTAAGTCACTTTCCTGCCTCATTCTATCACATTTTAATTCATCACTATTTTTTATGAAGAATTTGGTTGACAGAGACACAGTCAGTATCTAGTAAAGACTGCAATGTGAGGTCCAGTGCTGGAAAACACGTGCATTTATTCAACCACTGTGTCAGGAATGCTCAGACAGAACACTGTGATGTTAGCCCCTTTTCAGAAAGTCTAATCATGAACCTAAGTGACTGCATATTGGATCTAATGCTCATAAACTCTATCCACATCTTCTCATTCAGTAGGCATTCAGGTTGTGTCTATACTGAAAATATTAGCAGCTGTGTTCCCACACTGAAGAGGTAGAGTCCTGTTGCATTGTCATCAAGGTGCAAATATTGCTCTTCTTGCAAAATGAAAGGCTTAAAAGATAAAGATGTAATATGGAACTTTGAAGTTCCAGTCACATTCAGAAGAGATAAGCTTTCTGAGGGCTTTGCTTAGTCTTAGAAAAAGAAAAAGGAAGAAAAAAAGCTATAAAAAGCTACTTTAATTTACTGAGGGAACAGAAAATAAAAAGAAAAATTACTAATCTCACTCGTTGATTTTTCTGGGCTAGGCAGTAAAAGTGGATAATTCAGGGTGGTTAAAAATTCATTTACATATAATTACCTTGAAAAACTGTTCTCAGTTGTGCAGGGTCTTTATCTGACATATGTGAAATGAAATTCAAATCCCTGATCTGTCTAATTTACCATATACCAAAAGACTGTGGTGTAAATTTAAACAGAATCATTGCATAATTGAGTTTGGAGGGGACTTCTGGAGGTCATTTGCCTGAGCCTTCTCCTCAGAGAATGGCCAACTTTGAATTTAGGTCCAACATTGTAGTTAGAGGGTGATAAAAGCCTTGCTCAGTCCAGTTGTGAACGTCTCCAAAGATGGAGAACCCACAGCTTCTCTGGCCAGTCTGTTCCATTCTTCTGCCACAGCTGGTGGGGAGAACTGTCTTCTTATGCAGCATCACTGCATATTTAGGCCTGTTGCCCTTTTGCTGTGCATCTCTGAGAAGAGTCTGTATCTTCTCCATGACATCCATCTCTTGGGTGGTGATAGACTGCAAGAGATAGCCTGTTAGCCTTTCCTTCCTCACACCAAGCAAAGTCAACGTATCCATGATGTGCCCCAGAGACATGGCTGTGGTTTTGCTGGACTCTCCCTAGTTTATTTATGTCTCTTTAACAAGGTTGCTAAGGCAGAATCTGTCCCATTGGCCAAGTTGCTAATGAAGAATCAACATACAGTCTTTCCAGAAACAGGTATGTTTAAAGAAAAGATATAAATGGTAGAGCACCGTACATTACATTTTAAAAAAGAGCAAAACACAACTATAGAATAAAATAGAATAGAATAGAATAGAATAGAATAGAATAGAATAGAATAGAATAGAAAGAGATCATCAAGTCAAAATGTTAACCTGGCACTGTCAGGTCACCACTAAACAATATCCCTCAGCACCGTATCTATATGCCTCTTAAAATACCTCAAGTGATTGTGATTCCACTATGTCCTTGGACAGCCTATTTCAGTGCTTTCTGTGAAGTAAGTTTTCCTAATATCCAATCTAAACCTTCTATGGCACAACTTAAGGCCATTTCCCCTTGTTTTATCTCTTGTTACAGGCTGACCTCCACCTCGCTACAACCTTCTTTCAAGAGCAGTAAGGACTCCCTTGAACCTCCTTTTCTCCACGCTAAACATTCCCCTCTCCCTCAGCTGCTCCTCATAACACTTGTGGTCTAGGCCCCTCACCAGCCTCATTGCTCTCCTCTGAGCCACTCCATCACCTCTATGTCCTTCTGGTAGTGAGGGGCCCAAAACTGAATCCAGTATTCGAGGTGCAGCCTCACCAGTCCTGAGTACAGGGGGACAATCACTTCCCTAGTTCTGCTAGCCAAACTATTTTTGATACAAGCCAGGATGCTACTGGCCTTCTTGGTCACCTTGGGCACACTGTTGGCTCATATTCAGACAACTGTCGACCAACACCCTCAGGTCCTTTTCCACTGGGTGGCTTTCCAGAGACTCTTCCCCAAGCTTGTAGTGTTGCAGGGCCTTGTTGTGGCCAAAGTGCAGGACCCAGCACTTGCCCTTGTTGAACCCTATACCATTAGCCTTGGGCCATCAATCCAGTCTGCCCAGACGCCTCTGTAGATCCTCTCTACTCTCAAGCAGATCAATATACTCACCTAACTTGGTGCTATCTGCAAACTTCAAGGGTACATTTGATCACCTCATCATTATTGATAAAGACATTAAAGAGAACTGGACCAAATATTTAGCCCTGGGGAAAACCACTTGTGACCAGCTGCCAAGTGGATTTAGCTCCATTCACCACAACTCTCTGGGCCCGGTCATCCAGTCCAGCACGAGACTTGGCCCAGACATCCAGTCAGAATTTTACCTAGCATAACATGTGTCCATTCAAGCCATGAGCAGCCAGTTTCACCAGGAGAGCGCAGTGGGAAATGGAGTAAAAAGCTTTACTTTTAAAGTCTGGGTAGACAACAACCACTGCCTTTCCCTCATCTTCAAAATGTGTCACCTTGTCATAGAAGGAGATCAAGTTAGTCAAGCAGGACAAGCAGGATCTGCCTTTTAGAAGCCCATGCTGGCTGTGCCTGAACACCTGTTTGTCCTGTATGTGCTGTGTGATGACACTCAAGATGATCTGCTCCATAACCTTTCCTGGTACCAAGGTCAGACTGACAGTCCTGTAGTTACCCAACTCCTCCTTCCAATCCTTCTTGTAGATGGCTGTCACATTAGTGAACCTCCAGTCAACTGGGACCTCCCTGGGTAGCTAGGATTGTTGATAGATGGTGGAGAATGGTTTGGTGAGCACTTCTGCCAGCTCCCTCAGTACCCTTGGGTGGATCTCATCTGTTTCCATAGACTTCTGTGCATCTAAGCAGTGTAGTAGGTCACAGCAAAACAAAAAAAAAAAAAAAACCCAGTCCAGTCTCTTCTGTTAATGAAGTAGAAGAGAAGAGGCTTTCAGAAAAGATCCAAGGCTGTTCAATTTTATGGAATTTTAAGTAGACCACCTCTTGTCTTTCCCCCTAGAACAATGTTACCCAGCTCCAGAGTATTTGGGATTCAAAGAGAGTTTTGCAAAGGATACCATTTGTCTAGGCTTTTTCAAACTCCAAAAATCAATTGAACTGAATCATCAGTGTATTCTGAGCACATTAGTTTAGAAAAGCATATGGTGCAGAAAGCTTAGTAAATGCACATGGATTATGAATACATTTGAAGCAAACAGTTTTGGTTTTTAAGTTTTTTTTAATAACATGATTCGTGAGAAGTCCTGTATTTGCTCACCACTTTTGCTCACAGACAATGCAAACATGTCATTTACATGTACTAGAAAAAATGTAACCTAAGGAAATGACCTCTAGTTGGTAGTTAGAAAGTAAATTGAGATAAATACTACTTTGAGGCAAAAGTATTAAGTATTGACCCAGTCCTGCAAATATGTAAGATATTTTAAACTAAATATAAGGTAAGTAATA
Organism: Todiramphus chloris collaris; assembly: GCA_025345505.1. NCBI lineage: Eukaryota > Metazoa > Chordata > Aves > Coraciiformes > Alcedinidae > Todiramphus > Todiramphus chloris. Next base: position 21,136,808 of record JANVCC010000017.1, on the reverse strand, counting down.
ATGATGGTCAGGTTATCAAATTAAAGTTTTAAAGCACTTACGTTTCTGTATTGGCTCTATTAACAGTTATAGGCAGTTACGGGCAAAGAAAGCATCTGTGCACCTCTATTTTCCATCCCTTTTGACTCCATGGGTTATGCTAGCACCTATGGGGCAATTTTATGTTTATTGCCCATTAGCAAGGAAAATGGACAAAATCATGTTACATGAAATGTAACACACATATATTTGATGAAGTGTAGTCTCCACATTATATTCTAGACTGACAGCTTATATACACATTTTATTGCTTATATATGATGGCAATAGATACTGTGAATTGAAATAGATTCTAATTAATGTTTTCCAATTGTTTTTACCACAAGTTGGAGGATCACACTGATGCAAAACCATACAGCTATAACATACATATTATACTACATGTGTGTATTAGTATTGAAGGTAGAAGAATCACAGAGTCACAGAATCACAGAGTGTTAGAGATTGGAAGGGACCTTGGAGATCTTCGAGTTCAACCCCCCTGCCAGGGCAGGATCATATAATCTAACCTACAACCTAACCTAACCTAACACAGGTCACTCAGGAACGCATCCAGGCGAGTTTTGAAAATCTCCAGAGAAGGAAACTCCACAGCCTCTCTGGGCAGCCTGTTCCAATTCTCTGTGACCCTTACTGTAAAGAAGTTCTTCCTCATGTTAAGGTGCAACCTCCTGTGCTCCAGCTTATATCCATTCCCCCTAGTCCTATCACAAGGCACAAGTGAGAAGAGGCTGTCCCTTCCCTCTTGACACTTAGCCCTCATATATTTATAAACACTTAACAAATCCCCTTTCAGTCTTCCCTTTTCCAGACTAAAGAGCCCCATGTGTCTCAGCCTCTCCTCATAAGGCATGTGCTCCAGTCCCTTAATCAACCTTGTAGCCCTCCGTTGGACTCTCTCAAGCAGATCCCTGTCTCTCTTGAACTGGGGAGCCCAGAACTGGACACAATACTCCAGGTGAGGTCTCACCAGTGCAGAGTAGAGGGGGAGGAGAACATCCCTCGATCTGCTGGACACGCTCCTCTTGATACACCCTAGGATACCATTGGCC
>JANVCC010000017.1:21071853-21121729 GCA_025345505.1 Todiramphus chloris collaris | reverse complement strand
CAAAAAAAAAAAAACAAACAAACAAAAAAAAAAAACAAACAAACAAAAAAAAACCCCAAAAAAACAGTAGCAATAATTTTAAGAGGCTCTACCTTTGAGCCAAATGTGAACATCTCCTCCTTCTGCAATCCCAAGGTCACATATGGCTAAAATCATGTTTGAATGTAAACTTTGATTCAAACTTACACTCTGGTTTTCTATCAGACCATAGCAAAGCATTGATATAAGCAGTCTGTCTATCTACACAAAAGTCAAAACTGCAGGTGTGCAGAGTCTTGTATTTTCTGCTGCTGAACAACGCTTTGTTTTCGCTCTTTATACAGAATGATAAAGGGAAGGTCTGTGTAGTTATTGTGAATAAATAGAGGTCTCAGGTCTTCGGATAACATGGTTCAGCTGATGTAGTGAGTAGAGCTGGAGGATATGCAACATGACTTTCAAATATATGGTTACATGGAAGCATTGGCCTGTACTTGAATGTTCAGTTTTGTGTAATTTGTAAAGAAGTCATTATCTGGATTTTGTTTAGGGTTTGATTTAGTACTTTCAATCAAGGACAGAAGACTTTTATGTCAATATATGCAGAATATAAATCAGCTTTGTTCTTTCTCATTCTATTTTTTCATGTGTTTTATGACTAAAAGTGTACTGTGGATTCTGCAGTACGGGATCTGAAAGATGTAAGAGAAAATTATGGGTAAGAAAATAAAATAGAAGGCCTGGGAAAAGTGACTGATTAACTGCTTTTGTTTTAGAGGTGGTTTTTGAAACATTGAAATATTTATTCTTCTAAACTACTGTTAAATTACTGAAAAAGGTCCTGATACAAAGATTTAAATCAATGGAAGGACTGTCATACACAACGGGATACCTCAGACTTCATTCTAATTATGGTATTCTGCAGGCAAACTGATCTGGAAGTAAAACCCACTATGCCTAGCACAAATGAGGTTTTCTCCACTAAAATTCCTGTCTGACTTTGTCCAAGGACTTCCTTTTACACCTACAACAAGGTTTACCAAAAACCCCTAATTTAAAAAAAAATCTATACATACACAATATCAGCCCTTCTGATCTAGTAATGGAATAGGTAACCATACAGATTCAATCTTAATGAAATATATTTCTTTCTGGACTCCCAGATCATGTTTGTAAAACTTATTCACTATTCAGCTTTCAAAGGCTGAGCAATGTGTACTCTATTAGAGTGACCTTGACTGCAAACTTAAAGCTAAGTGGATAAACTATTATTTTATTATTTTTTAATTATTATTATTTTAATTTGTTCTTTATTTGCTGAAACCAATTACATATTCTATAACTGAAAAGCTAGTTCATTTTTTATGAGTTTAATAAAAAGTAGCACTTTTTCAGTAAATGTTAAATGATGTGATTTTTTTTTCCTCAAATCTGCTTAGATGAGTTGTAGGAAACAGATTTCCTGCTAGGGCAGTATGTTGTCAAGTAGCTGCAGAAAGATGATTTTGATCTAAAGAATATGCTATATAAATCCCTATTAGCTCTGGAACTCTTCTTTCCTCACACTCATGTGCTAAGTACAGCCATGGGAAAATGACACTGTCAAAGACATTCTTAGTCTGAGGTGGTTTCTGATACATATATCTGGGAGGAAGAATGGATAATGTTTTCATAACCATTAAAATTAAAACCATTCTAAGCTTACTGGCCACTGGGTTCAGATAAAGAGCTCACAATCCTCCCTTAGGTTCAAGTAAGGCACATATTTTTGTCTGACCCATATGTATCTGTTTGACATATTAACTTTGCTTAGGATATTGGGAGAACTTATTAACAAAATAAAGTGGAATTAATTTATTGTGACTAAGCTCTACATGTTCTCTGAAATAATCTACTTTTTTGTTCTGAATTCCATCCCAAATAAATGCTCAACTTTATCAGTGTTTAAAGTGAAGTATTTTCTACAAACTCCTCTTACAAGTTTATAATGGTGAATGGAAGAGTGTTTAATGCTGCTTTTTCAATAATTTTTTACTTTGACTAATGACTGTCTATCTGATCTGAGAACAGATGTTGTGTTAACATGCTGCAGACTTTACTACTTTGTGATAACTTTGCAAACTTAACTAAAAAAGGCCATTTCTGTAGGGCAGAGATAATACAAGGTGAAATCAATCTTGCTGCTGATGAAAGGAATTGTGTGCCACACAGTTTGCACTTTAAATTATTTAGAGCATTAAGGCTTCCTTGCCAGCAGACATAATTGATTCAAGAGCTGGTTCACTAAAAACTATCAACAAACTACGTAAAATTTGTGATGTATTCTGTGCTGGCAGTTCACCATGCTTCTGGGCTAAAGAAATTGCTTAGAACTGCTTTAATTCATAAAGGTGTTCTAGAAAAAGTCATTGTGACAAGAAGCACTGCAGAAATAAAATGGTCACCAGTTTTCTATGAAATACTGGAAATGGGGATTCAGCCTACTCTGTAGATTTCATGCTCTCAACCATCCTTCAAGCCACTGGCAAAGTGTTACACAGATGCAGCTCCCAGAGCTAGAGAGAAAAGTCAGGTAAATATCAAATGAAGCAGAATGAAGCAGCAAATTTCACTCTGGCTTGTCCCCTCAGTCTAGATGACTGGAACACGAAGCATGCAATAAGTTATAACTCATTTAAATGATTTCCTGCTTGTATAATAATTTGCTGCCTTTTCTTTCTCATACCCCAGTAGGACAGATGAAAAATAGCATGCTAGTGCTTGGAAGTATAAAATGGTGAATTAATTAGTTAGTCAAAAAGACATACTAAAGCCTAGCTGGTCACTCCAGACTTTTGCTAATGAAAGGTTGTCTATCAGGTATCTGAACCAAATGAGATGTAAACAAAGCATGAAGACCACTGCTTTCATTACATCTACAGTATCAATCTCTATCCATCTTGCCATTCAAGAAAGCCAAGGACATGTATATTCTGTGACTTCTCAGTAAATCATGTATAAACGATTTAGATGCTTGCCTGTGCTCTTGGAGTTGCTGGCATATATTTGTGCCATCAAATCCAGCTGGGTGTATTTTTAGCCAAAAAAAAAAATGTGGGTGAAAATATTTGAAATCTAGTTTCATATCTTCTGACTGTATGCTTATAAGCTGAACCACGCCGTTTGAATACCTCTGATCTCTATGCAGGAAAAATTCCCTTTATCATTCTTCATAGAGAGGTTTTTCACCTGGTAATCATCTGTTTGGCATAGGCTTTAGATATAGTTTATCAGGTGTAGAGTTTATCGGTATTGGCCAACTCTATGAAGACAATAAACTATCAGTAAAACAACTACTCATGATTAGTTTGCAACTAATATGCATTTAAGGAAGAAAACAGAGCAATGAGGACATGCACTGCAACAGGTCAGGTCTATGCATGTGTTCAAGGCCTAATGAAAGATAGTGAAGCATGCCATGTCAGAATTGAGACTTCAAACAAATAATTTACTTACTTGTCCATTCTGTCTCATTAAATCTTCCTTCTTGTCTTTCCCTTGTGACAATTTTATTACTTCCACTATTTATTGTTTTTATCCATCAGTCTTTATAATTGTCTTTCATTATTTTGGATGTTCAGATGAAGCAAAACACATAGTAGAGTATTATTTTAACAATCAGACAAATCACAGGATTACTGATGAGACCATCAGTTTTTTTCTTTCCTTCCTGTTCTAAGCAAGGTAAATGAACATCGATGTTAAGATAAAAATGTAGCTTTTTTTAAACCAATTGGAGGTAGGAAGTAGCAATTGAAAAATGAACAGGTGCCTGATAAGATCTGACCTTTGGTCAGCTAGTGTCATCATGGAATATTGAACTCTTGGAGGTCTGCTACAGGCATAAAACATTAAACCTCAGCAGGAAATATTGTTTCACAGCTCACAGGGTAATATACAGTGACTATCTAGGTTTCTCCTTTTCATCCACACAGATATCCATATCCACATCTATACATACTCCTTCCTTGTATGGACAACAATACTGGTATTTGAAGGACAGCTGTGTAGTTATATTCTAGAGCCATGGATTCATAGGGAGAAGGGAAAGGTCTCTCACAGAATTTAGCAGACCATTTACAGTTCTGTTTTCTTTTGTTATGGATGCTGAATAACTTCCTATAGAATAAGTGAAAGATAATGTTCATATTAGTGCTGCGTATGTAATAGAGGAGAGGAATTCTAGTAACAACTTCTGTTGCACTTGGAAAAGAGCACAAACACAGGACAGCACTGAAAAATGAAGGAAAGGCATAAGTTGTTTTTTGTTTTTTGGGTTTTTTTTTAAGTAGTAGAAAAATGGTTAAAAGAAACAGAACAAAATAAATGTGCAGTCAGAGAAAGTGCAATAGAAACTTAGTTCTAGTCATAAGTACAACAGTAACACTAATTCAGGGAAAGGTGGAATACGGATGCAAAAGCCTAAATTATAAGTCACCTCTGAAAGACATATTAAGAGAAAGGACAGAAAGAAATTTAAAAGACCATAGCTATGTTTACCTTTCCTTTGTATTATTTTTATATGTCTCTATCTGAGCTCTTCTTATAACTGAAGCGCCTTTCATGAATTGGTCTGTATCTTGAGGACTGGAACTCCATAACCTTTCTACAGCAAACATTTTAGCTGCATCGCTTCCAGTTGTTTTTGTTGGGAAAATAATAGAATCACCGGGCCATGGCTTTTTAAATAAACCCTACAGCGTGTATCAATTTCTTTACTTGTTTTTTCCACTTTTGAGGCAATCATTCCTTATTAGATAATTTCAGCAGGAAGACTGACCTAGGAAGCCCTCTGCAGCTTTCTGCTCCATGCCAGGTTGTTCATCCTACTTGCCCCTTTTCAGTAGCATTAAATACATTGTTCCAGTTTTCAGAAATTTCTCTAATGTTTCTGAGAAATAAACAAGTACCTTAGATAGTACTTTTATGGTTTTTGAGACAAAATAATTTTATTTGATGACTAAAATATTTGTGTATAAAAAACCTTTTTTTTTTTTGGCCTTATGCATATTATTTATCATTCTCTTAGGTTATTAATGAAATGTAAAATATTAAATCATCACTAGTGATTAAGAGTACAGAAAATATATATTTATTAAAAATACCCATCATTCTGGTATCCCCATTAAAAATGTTTTTATTTCCATCTAGTTATGGGTCCATACAACATAAAATTGTGAGAATAACTCTCCTGCATAAGTCCTTCTTGCTCTGCCAGTATTGTATTTTTCCATGCTTTTGACTTTCCTTAGCCTAGTTAGGTACTTCATAGGCAAAAATCAATATAAATAAAATGCTAGGTCCTGCTTTTGTTTCCATTTGTCCTTTGTTACTTTTTAGTTCTGAGTTCTGCTGTGGAATGAAGATGGAATTTCAGACTTGTCTATTGTATTTTTCTTTGAATTGTGGTTTAACAGGCATCTAATTTGTTCCTTTTTAAAGAACTAATTTTCAATCTCATTTTTCTTAGTTATTCAGTTCTACACTAGTGAGTCTCAATAGCATCTCAAGTGTTTGGTTTCTTTGGATAAATCCTTATAAGAGTTTGCTTTCAAACAATTTCATCTTGAGAATCACCGCTTTGCACTAGTGACCTTCAAGCTGCTGAAGGAAGGAAATGAAATGTGGTCTATAATGACAACAGAAAGTAAAGGGAGCTCTTTTGCAGGGATTGGTTCAGTAATGACTCCTTCACATTTTGTGTAGAACCATGAAGCTGTAGGAACACCCAAATGTATATGATGGAGGAAAAGAAAAGAAGTTTGGTTTGATTTTAGTCAGCTTTCAATTCTTAAGTATAATATTAAAAAGGGAGCACAAGCATCACAAGCTTATTTGACCATGTATTTGAAAGATACAGAAAACAGCAAAACAGTTAGCATTTCTTTGTAATAATTTAATGACCAGGAATATAATCTTTACTATTTTAAATTGCAGTTTAATCACTCTTCAAAGTAAAATCGATCTCTGTTTTCCTGGATTAAATTAAGTTCTTTTTGACTGTGTACTGAGTTTGCAAATTAGAAAGTGGGCTATTTTTTCAAATTTGAGACTTGCACACTGTTTCAATTTAGCAACAATTTCTTATGAAATAAAATCTCCTTTAAAGTGCATTAATATTTCTCATCATTAACCTCTGAAAACTTCAGAAGCCCCAGATACCTGAAGGACTGGAGGAACTAAGCAGGTTTAAAATTGGCATTGATTGTCAGACCTTGAAAGGCAATTGCTCTATCCTTGTAAAAACTGCAGTCTATTTTAGCTTTCAGTCTTTACATGTTCTGCTATCTGGGGAAAACAAACAAACAAAAGCAAAAAAAAAATCAACAACAAAATAAAATCCTTACTCTGAAAGTATCTTTAAAAAAAAAATTAAGACAAAACTCTCCCGAATTCCTGCAAAACATCTTCAAATCAATTGATACACGTTATTCTACAAGAGTTTAAGCTTCTGGCAATTCTTTGGTTTGTAAGGGAGAAAAACCCACAACTGTTTGGAAATAAAAAATTAGGAAAGATTCTGCAGATGAGAGAGAGATTCTGAAATATCTCACTGGATAGCTGGAAGAAATCCTATGCTACTCCGAGTCACCACAGGGATCAGTTGAATGCATGAATGTACAGGGGTCAGGAAAAAGAAATTGCATGCTCCTTCCTGAAACACAGTCTTTGCTATGTATGAGTTAAGATCTGTGTGTACTTGGAGTCATGCAGTGATGTTCTTAATGTTATTAATGTTATTGATTTCAAAGGTCAACATCTCTCACAATTTTTTAATTGATTAATTAAAATGTGAGTTGAGTTGGATAACAGACTGTCCATTGACAAAGAAACATAGAATCTTAAATCAGCATAGGTTGATGGAATTTATGGAGGCCACCTGTCTCAAACTCAAGGCAGACTTAGTCTTGAATTTAGAAACCTGTATCAAGTCTTATCAAGTTGCTCAGTCATACCCAGTTAAGTTCTGAAATTTTCCCAGGATGAAGGTTCCACAACGATGCTGGGCAACCTGTTGCAGTGTTTGATCTTCCTCAGTGTGAATTTATTTTTCCTAATTTCTGTTTCTATGAAGTTGAAGCTAACTAGAATTTAGAACAAAAACATTTTTAAGGAAAAGACTGATGAAGGAGCAAACTGACCATAAAACGGCGAGACAGAATACCTATACCCTGCAAAACAGCTAGTATAGTTTTCTGATAAGTGGCACAGGATCCACTAAGAATTATCATAGCACCTGGTTTCCATAAAGACAGTGTTATAAAGAGTCACAGCTTCTCTAGGGGTCATGCTATTTTTATTTTGACTCTTACAAGGTCAGGATCAGAGAGGAGGCCTGAGGTGAAAAGCTAGGTCTTCCCCATTTAATATTCTAGAGACTAGTGTTTTCATCTGCATCTTAAACAGGTGGAATGTCATAACAACATTTGTTTATGTAGTTTGGATAATGGAAAATGCCAATGCTGGATAAAACATTTTCTGCTTTTATCATTTAAGAATGTATATAGACATCACACATTATTGCAGTCTTAATAACCGAGGATGCAGAGAAGGCAGAGTTGCTCAACACCTTCTTTGCTTCAGTCTTTTCTTCTAAGATCAGCCCCTGTGAACTCCAGTCCCTGGTTGAAGGGGAGAAAGCCTGGGGGAAGGATGACTCTCCACTGGCCAATGAAGACTGGGTTAAGGACCAGTTACGTAAGTTGAATATACATAAGTCCGTGGGCCCTGATGAGATGCACCCAAGAGTGCTGAGCAAATTGGCTGATGTTATTGCCCTGCCACTCTCCAGGCAGAGGTGCCGGAGGACTGGAGGAAAGCCAATGTCACTCCAGTCTTCAAAAAGGGCAGGAAAGAGATTCCAGAAAACTATAGACCAGTCAGTCTTACCTCCATCCCTGGAAAGATAATGGAGAGGCTCATTCTGGAGGTTATCTCTAGGCACATGGAAGATAAGAAGGTTATCAGGAGTAGTCAACATGGATTTACCAAGGGGAAGTCATGCTTGACTAATCTAATAGCCTTCTATGATATTGTAACTGGATGGCTAGATGCAGGGAGACCAGTGGATATAGTCTATCTTGACTTTAGCAAGGCTTTTAACACAGTCTCCCATAACATCCTTGTGGAGAAGCTTGGGAAGTATGGGATAGAAGAGAAGGTAGTAAGATGGATTAGTAACTGGTTGGACAATAGAGTCCAGAGAGTGGTGGTCAGTGGTGCCAAATCCAGCTGGAGAGCTGTAACCAGTGGAGTCCCCCAGGGATCAGTGCTGGGTCCGGTCCTGTTCAACATCTTTATCAATGACATTGTTGACAGGACAGAGTGTCTGCTCAACAAGTTTGCTGATGACACAAAACTGGGAGGATTGGCAGATACACCTGAAAGCTGTGCAGCCATCCAGTGAGACTTGGACGGGTTGGAGAACTGGGCAGGGCAGAACCAAATGAGGTGTAACAAGGATAAATGTAGAGTCCTGCATCTAGGTAAGAATAATAAATTACACCAGTACAGACTGGGAGGTGATCTGATGGAGAGCAGTCTTGTGGAGAAAGACTTTGGAGTCCTGGTGGACAACAAGTTCTACATGGAGCAGCAATGTGCCCTTGTGGCCAAGAGGGCCAATGGTATCCTAGGGTGTGATCCCTTCTATGCTTACTCAAGGATTCCCCCACACCTGATTGCTGGGCACAGAATCCCTTTCTTCATGTAGTTACAGATAGAAAATTAAAGCACTGAAGTGGAGATTCATCTCGCTTTTGACTGAAAGCGTGCAAAAATAATGGACTGATTAGTTTGTTTTTTTTTTTTTTTTTTTTTTTTTTGTCTTGGAGTAGAGTGATAGAAATTCCAATGAGGGATCCATTTCATCTACGGTTTTATTCTGACTAAAAAGGATCCCTGGTAATTAGAATAAACTGAATGTGTAATTTTTAGATGAACTTTCATATAGAGAATAAGGGTGAGAGACATGATGGCATTTAAACTTTCATCTCCTTTTTTAGGCAACTTTATCACATCAATTTTACTGACAGCTAGATGCCTGAGTAATTTATGAGATTTGTATCTAATTGCAGTGTAAAGATCACATGTAAAGTCTGTCTCAGGCCTTACAAAAGTAAATCTTTCAGGAAATATTGCATGCTCTCTTGGATAATATCAATAATATTTTTCATGTCTACTTGAATATATGAGATATAATTTATGGGAGAATCCATTTAATGTTTGCACATTATGAACATATTTATAAATAATTTTTTAAGAGATAAATGTTAAATTTTAAAACCTCAAGTACTGTGAATTATTATACTTTACAGTTCATTATTGATGGGAATGTTCCTATCCATCTTTCAGTTATATTATGAGAGAACTATTAACAAATTAATAAAAGGAAACAAGTACATGCAAGGAGCACAAGCTAATATGTGTTACATTAGTTATTATATCAGGAAAGCTCTTAGACACATGGTTGCAGTTAACTTGTCCCAGTTATAATCAGATTTGATCATGTTCTTATTAAATCCATTTTACCAAATGAAGACTGTAATTATATAATTGTTAATGTACATGACAAAATTTTGCATGTACTTCATGCAAGACCATTTGAAATTTTCCTGTCCATTTTGAAAATTATTTATTTTAAATATTAAACTCACTTTTTGTAATTAAAATAAAATCACCTACCCAAATTAACAAATTATTTTGAACTTCAAAGACAAACTTGCTTTAGGAAGACTATCCCCTACTGCTTATTTCTGTCATAATTTAGAAAAGCTGAGGAACTTATTCTAATGAATGTGAACATGTGAATGCAGAAATGTTAGAAATACAGCATTGAATTAACATCTTAACAATAGTAACTATTTTATTATAGGCTGGGTAGTATTTTTATCCTTGTTCTAATAAACATAAAATAATTGATATTTCTAAAATATATTAATATAAAATATGATAAAAGGATAATATTTTTTAAGCTCAGCAGATCATTCCATGACATATTGTGTCTAAGCTAGTAAAGTAGCTACAGTTAATTTGTAATTTCTGTATGTTATTTAAAAGGGATCAATTTGTCCCCCTTTTTTCTTTTTCAATTTCAGGCAAATGAAGCTTTCTTCAACTATCCAGCTTTTGGTGGTTTTTCTCCACTAAAGCATACTGGAGTATTTTGTGGTTAGAAGTTGTCTGATTTTTTCTGTATTTTTGTACAAGGAAATTAGTGGCTTACGCTAGAAAGACATTTATTGGATATGTTGTAGTGGTACATGAAGTGAATACTTTCCTTTCTACTAACTGATGCTAATCTTTGTGAATTAAAGAAAATGATGCCTAAAGATAGTTTCTTCCAGTTCTTCTGACACAAGAATTTTATTCATTCCTTCATAAGAATTCATAAGAATTCATTCATTCACTCATAAGAATTTTATTCATTCCTTTTGAAACCAGCTTCCTAGGACAATTGGTCTTTGAATAGAAAGTAAAATCCTGTAGTGACAGGTATCAGAGGAGGCCTCTGTAAGGGGATAAATAACCTCCTGAAACAGTGAAAAACATATTAAATATTAAATTTTAACATCTTAACATAATATTAACATCTTAAATATTGAAGGCAAGCAAAAATGCCCAAGGACTATCAACTGTAACATCTCCAGAGCTTGGAAGAGAACAGCAAGTCCTATAATTGATTTGAAAGTTTGCTGACACAGTTCAGGAAGAAAAACTTCAATTTAGGTGAGCATAGAAAAATCGAATGCATTTGTTTACTTTCAATGTGAAAATAAATCTCTCTGATTTCATTCTCTGTTAAATTTAAATGCTGCTTTTCACCACACTAATAAGATTACCATATTTGCATATTTTATTAATCATAAAAGCTTATTTTAATTTAGATGTCTTTATTTACTTTCTGCATTATTTCTATAGTGGATGTTTACAGTGTACATAGCTGATATTATCATCTTTATTATTGCTTAACACTTACAGTGCAGCAGAGCCACAAAACATACAAGACAACATACAAGACAACCAGGGGCTCAGGCCCAGTCAACATGGGTTTAGGAAGGGAAGGTCCTGCCTAACAAATCTGATTTTGTTCTATGACTGGGTGACCGGATGGAGAGACGAGGGGAAGGCTGTGGATGTGGTCTACCTAGACCTCAGCAAAGACTTTGACACAGTCCCCCACAGCATCCTCCCGGAGAAGCTGATAGCACATGGCCTGGACAGGTGCACCCCTTGCTGGGTTAAAAACTGTCTGGATGACAGGGCACAGAGAGTGGTTGTGAATGGTGCCACATCCAGTTGGTGTCCGATGACTACTGGTGTACCCCAGGGTTCAGTACAGGGCCTGGTTCTATTCAACATCTTTTTTGATGACCTGGATGAGGTGGTGGAGTCGCCATCCCTCGTGGTGTTTGAGGAAAGATTGGATGTGGCACTTAGTGACATGGTCTAGCTAGGTGGAGTAGTGTCAGGTCTTAGGCTGGACTTGATGATCTCAGAGGTCTATTCCAGCCTCAACAATAATTCTGTGTAACATCCAGAAATGATTGATGCCTCTTGTGCTTAGTTTATGAATACACACAGGAAGGAATGAAAGCAGAAGTCTGTATGCTAAGACAGCACTTGTACTTTGATGTTCTTAGTCCTGAAGGACTAATGGGAAAGTCAAATTCTGACCTGTCCTTGTTTGAGTGAAAACAGAACTAATTGTGTTCAGTAATTTTACGTTAAGCTCAGTTCTTCTAATTAACTGCACTTTCTGAAGTTAGCAGCCTGTTTTCACAGACAGTGTCTGCTTCTAGCAGTGATAACACCTTATGTTTAGAGTTGCTACCAAGGATTGGTATGCAGACCAAGGTCACTTCTGGGTCTGGTGTACCACATTGTGGGGTGTAGAAAGTGAAAGGCTGCACCTTCAGGGAGGAGTGGACAGGACGGGTGACGCTAAACTGACCAAGGAGGTATTCCATCCCATATACGCCATTATTTGGTTTAGAGCCGTGGGATCTGGAGGGTCTCTGGGCTCTTCTCCCCTCTTGGACTGCTTTTCCAGCTTTGCTTGGATTGGCTCAGGTCCTCTTTTGGTTCCTTCCTTGGAGCACCCAAGGAGGACTCTGTCTGTTCTGCCTTCGATCCGATCTGCGTGTTCCTGAACCTGGTACCAGAATCCAGCTCCTGAACACAGCTCCCGTCTGCTGCGGAGCCCAGTCTGGGACTTCCCCGGTGCCTGCTCCACAGCATCAGCGGTGACGGTGATGTAATTACCATCAGGGGGTTGGGTTTGATACTGGTTTTGTATATATTTGTATATATTCCATTTTTATTATTATTAATTTAATCTTCATTAAAGTTGTTCTAGTTTCCTTTTCTAATCGCTAAGTCTCTCTCCCTTATTCCCTTTCTCTTTCCCCTCTGGGGAGGAAGGGTGTTAACACAGAGTGTCTGTTATTGGTCTAAGGGGCTGCCCTGACCCTAAACCGTGACATGACCTTGCACAGGAAGAGGCATAGCAATCAACAAAGCAGTATTTCTGATTTTTGAGAGCATTCTGTTCTGACCTATATACTGATATTAAGTTGCTGTCTCTTAAATGTCCCTGCTAAGTTGCTCATAGGAGCTAAGTCACATTGTCCAATAACAAGCCTTCAAATCAGTTTATTTTTAGCCAAGAGTATTTTAGTATCAAGTGGTTTTAAATGAGAAGCATTTAATCTTAGTTTATAGCATGATTTCTGTAATAGCATAATTGTAGGAAATATATTTTCAGAAAACCTTTAGAATATTCTTTTTTTCTGACAAGATTAACCAAGAGGTTTAATATACAGTGGCCTACTATGCACAGAAATATTGTAGGAAGTTAGAACAATGCAATAACCATTCTAAAGTCCAATAACTGAAGACTGTTTTTTCTGCCTCCATCCAGCTCTAATAATGGGGAAATATTGTAAGGTCATTGGAAACTGTTTATGCTTCAGCTGCCTTAGCCAATATGGGAAGGCCAAAGCCTTGGAAATACTACCTACTTAATCCAAATAAGTTTCTATAAACTTAATAAATAGGGTTAGTGTTTTGGGCTTTTTTCCAGTTAGTCATAAAAAAATGAAAGCACTCTCTAAAAAACCCTAACCTTTTACCATAAACTTATATGCAAACAGATAAAAAGTATCTCTTAAGAGCGTGGCATAATATAGCATTTAGAGTGAAATAGGTTTTGACTTCTAGAAAAAAAAAAATCAAATCTAATTAGCTTTCATTAAAATTCATTACATACTATCAAATACAATTAAATAATTGAATTAAACTTGATTCAATACCACTGCCTTTGACTTCACTGTATTTTGGATCAGCTTATGAGCAAGGTACAAGGTTAATCTAAATTACACTAACTCACTGCATGAAATCCTGGCTCTGCTGAAATCAGTGGTAAGACTCCCTCCCATGGACTACATTGAGGTCAGAATATTAGTGGAATCATCTGCATTAATGTAGTGCTTAGCACATTTGTGGTGGGCATGAAGCTCAAAGGCATCTTTCCACCAGTAACTGAAGTCCTGGTATCACCTGGTGGTTCAAACCACTCAAGTGTGTTTTAGTTCTTGTCCCTGCTTGCTAAATAGAAAAATAAGGACTGAACAGGGCTGGAGTTGTTCTGCAGAATGAAATATGTAAGTCTAAAGGGTTTTGAATTTTTCTTGGTTTCAAATCTTCTATGTACTGTTAGATTTTTCTAAATGTTTTCTTTGCAGTACTGAGCTTTACAAAATAATCAAGTGGTTTGTTAAAAGTCAGAGTTGCAAGGTCAACAAACCATCAACATGTTAACCTTGTTATTTTCCTTTTATTTCTGTGATATTTATTTTAACATGTTATCATGGATTTTGCACTAACCTTAATCTTCGTAAGGAGATAGCTGAATTCAAATGCATAGACCAATAACTCCCTCAGTAGCCAAGTGCAGGCCAATGTTCATAGCAGCCCCTATGGTGGTGTGTTGTTCTGGATTTGTGGCTACAACAGTGTTGATAAACACTAATGTTTTATCTATTGTTAGCAGTGCTTGTACAACATTAAGATTTTTCTCTTTTTGGATTTGACTGTCAAAACCAGTCAATTCTGTGTTTTTTGTTCTAAAGCTTGTGTCTGGTTTTGTTGGTTGTTCTTTTTTAATGTGGGGTTTTCTTGCTGTGTTTCTTTGATGTCCATTTGTTTCAAAATGGAATACACAAATCAATATTCTTTTGATATTAAAATAACTGATTACATGGAAAGTTGGTATCTGAGGATTCTTATTAGGAGATAAAAAGCATAGGTATCTTGGTATATAAATAAATACCTGTACCTATAGGAAGTGGTCAGACAGCATTTGCTGAATATGTTATGAATTGTATTTCTAGATTTCATTTTTGAAATGCATTTAGAAACCATTGTTGTTGTTTTTTCACCATTCAACAGTTGTATATTTGGGTGAATAATGTATTGGCAGGTCTGACAGGGAACTGCAATATATGAACAACCTGTGCAGTGAATTTTCACTCTGTCATTCAGTCAGTTCTAGGAAGTGTGTTGCAAAGTAGTATGTTATTTTGGGTTAATTTGTTACTAATATAATTTACTGTCTGTGCATTCTATTATGTTGTGCTTTGTAAACTGAGTTTTGTAATAATTTGTCATGCCGACATTAGTCTATTTTATCAGATATCAGTAATTTTGTGTAATGCTCATCTCCATCTTTTTTGAAGCAATTTCACAAGAGGAATAAGGGAGTAAAGGCTTGTTTGAGAGGGAAAATTGGGGTGGAGGAGAATTAGAGTAAGTGCCCTTACTAAACTGAAATCTTCAACCTGGTCTCAAAAATTCCCTAATCCACTTCTGTGTACTGATTGCCCTGCTGGGAGGCCAGAGTCTGCAAGTCCATAACTTAGGTTAGCCATAGACCTGTGCTATGACCTTCTCAGATGGTAAGTGGGGAGCACTGAAGAATAAATATGTAATTATGGTGAAGAAGGAGAAAGTATGTTAGGCTATAAAGGCTGCAACTGAATCTGCTATTAGGTTGAAATTCCCAACATTAAGAAATGGACAGGTAGGTGTGCTAGATTAGAATTGCATACAGAAACATAATATTCTGGTTAGTGGACCCCCAGGTTTATTAGTGTTGCTGTTCACAGGACTTCTTTATACCAGAAAAGTATCTACTAATCTAAAAGCTGCATCAGGATATTTTTACTGCAAATAAGTCTGCAAATAAAAACCTGAAAATTCAAAGTGGAAAAAGTCTTGTCTCTATCTAAAAAATGCAACGTAAACCACTTACTTTGACTATGTTTTAATTGCTGCTATTTTCTTCTTTTACATCAAACTAGTGTACATTTTTCAGATATCTGAATAATCTTTTAATAGAATGAAACAGAAATGCTTTAATTTTTCATTTTCTAGTTTTCTGAATTCAGCATAAATTTGAAAGTGATTTTTATTGTCCATAAACTACACTTTTTGACAAACATGTTCTTGAGACTCTACACTTTTTAGTCCTAAGTCAAATTCCATTGTCAATCCCTTCTATCATTATGAGGATTTACCTGTTTCTAGTATGTATGAATTCATACTGTGTTGAGCAATTACACAATCTTAAACACAAGAACTACAAACATTTTTCCCTTGTTTGGCTGGTTTTCTTTATATGTTTCTGGGGAAGAGTGGGAAGATGTGAAGTGCACATCACTTAAGTTACTCTTTGCCAAAAGTCTAATTGTCATGCCTGCATTCTTCATAAATTAGTATTGTTTAATGTCTGTTATATCTGAAACTGATTAGAGTAATAAAGGAGATCTGATGTGCTAGGGAAATTCTCTTTACCCTCCAAAATTGATTTGAACCTTAGACTGGCACTTTTGACTCCCATACAAATGACCTGTGCAAACCAATTCTATGATGCTTCCTCATGTGAAACACTTTTTGAAATTGCTTCTGTTGAAAGAAAGAATTAAGATTCCTGATTGGTTCTGTAGATAACTATGCCACAAATTTTCACCAGTGCAGAAGCGCTGATTTTGCTGTATTAAATGCCTACTTTGGTAATTAATTCTGAGTGTGGTGTACCTGAGTAGCAACATTCCCTGGAGTAGTTGATTCAACATTTTCTTCGCCTTCCAGCCAAATAGCTAGTTTGCAAATTTGCAGTTTTGCAAGCGTAACATCATGTAAATTGAATCTTTTTCAGTGGGACTCCATTTATTTTCTCATGATTGATTGAGAGGGGTAAGCCAGCCTAGAAGTAGTGTAAATCTAACCTCTTACTGACTTTCACTACAAACAGAAGATTTTATCTCATCTTCTCAGACCTAGTTTAATGGTTTCTATTTGTGGCTAAATGTTAATCTTAGGTTAAGATGCTCAGGTAGCTTGCTCTTTTGTACAGGGTTTCTGAAGGTGATCTTACTGAAGTGGAATCACAAAAAAAAGTGTCTAGTTAGTACCACAAAATACTTAACAGTTGCTGCACTGGGGTATGTGTGACATTGAACTGCTGTGAGTGGAAACTCATGACTGTCACAGTTGCAAGATGTTACTTGGGGAGAACAAAAAACACTTGTGATACAGATCTCCTGAACTGTCAGGGTGAGGGAAAGTCTTCTGAGCACCTTAATGTCTCAAAGACGCATCCATCCCCTCATACAAATTCTGAAGAAAGAATAAAATATTTGGATCACTGGGTTACTGGTCAGTATAAGGTGGGTTTTTTGTTGTTTCTTTTGTAAATAGCCCAATCAATACTGTTTTTAACAAATTCATTTTTTATAAATGCTTTAAAGCCACTAGCACATCCTTTATAAGATTTCAATAATCCTTTCATGATTATTTTTATGTATTCAGTTACCAGCTCCTCATCAGAAGATGCTTAAGGGACCTTACCACTTCCTTTAGACTCTCTCCCTATCCTAAACCCTGCATCCTCGGTATTGTAAATCAAGGCACAAGAGACTGAGGCTACATAGATTTCAGGCTTGTATGTAAAATAGTTCACAGGTATGGATTATATGACAATTCTGATGAGTCTTCTGAAGAGTTTTGAGGCATAAATACAAGAAAGACTTCTTTCCTCTACTTGTCTCTATTGAACCCATCAATAATTTAAGGAAGAAACTCAGTGGAACTGGAGAATTAGACTCTTGTGAATTTGATGCTGTATTTTTCTTGTAGATATGAAATGGGATTTGTGTGTAGCAGGTTCTAAAATTATAATTTTCTAAAATAAAATATAATTATTATATTACTTCAACACACTCTATGCTTAAACTGAGACTAGTAAGTTCCAGCATTGCTGATACCCTTTTGAGTGTGCCTCCCAAAAGACAAGACTCTTAAATTTAAAAATCAATAGCTTCAGTCCTTCCCAGATATAAACATGTAAAAGCTATCCTTTCTGACAAGTGTTTGGATTTTGTCTGATGAATTGCATTTCCAAACACACACACACAAAAAAAGTAATCCAATACTTGTATTCTACTACAGAATAACACAATAATATAAAATTTTCATGTCTCATTCTTTTTCTCTCTTCTCAAGAACAGAAAGAAATGTTGAACAGATGATGCTATATGTTGCATGCATGTGACAATTATACACCAGAGTATGGAAGTACTTTAGAGTATTTATTTTCCTAATTAAATATATAAGAAAACCTCGGAGATTATTGAAAGCAGTTTTGAATTATAGGCTTTTAAAAGTGACGTAATTAAATGTTTCTTTTTTCTTGTCTTTTCTTTATTAATGTCTAAAAGAGCTTAATATAGCTTATGCATTAGAAGCAGGGAAAATTCTACTAGATTATGAAAGTACCAATGCTGTGGGTCAGCTGCATAGACTATTGTAGGTACTGTTGTAGGCACTGACTCTTCAGGTCAGCAGATGAGTTTTAAGCATTAATCCTCTCACAATGTGTACATGACAGCAAGGGTAGCATTAAAAGACCACTCAATATCTGTCTTCAAAAGTGAAATGGAGAGTTAACCACTTCTGTCTCAGTGAATTCAAATAAAGCCAGCCCCCTAGGCACAAAAATCTGTTTTAAAGGTAGAAAATAACAGACATAACTAGGTCTCATTTGCAAGGACCTGGACAACTTCACTGTCAGCATCATTTATTTGACTCTGTTTAAATTCAAAATGCCGATATTGCTAGTACACTAACTAGCAGAATGGGATCCACAGGCATGTTTTCCTAGACATTGTTGACACAGTATAAATAGTACCGATGATCCAAAGTAAAAACACAATTAGTGAACTACATTCTTGATATGTGCAATATATCAGACCACTGCAGAACAAGTAGGAAGGCCTGTGTGCATAAATTTGTCTTGTTTACATTCACACATTAATGCTTCTTATCTGGCTACTGCAGAGGCCAAAGAAACAAAGCAAATAAAGAAGTAGTATAATCTTGTGCACAGGTTTAGGAAAAAAAAAAAAAAAAATCAACAACACAAAAACTCCCCCCCCCCCGCCCCCCCCCCCCCCCCAAGAAACCCCCACCAAATAACAACAAACAAAGGAAAAAAAAACCAAACAAACAAACAAAAAAAACCAAAAAAAAAAAAAAAAACCCACACAACCTCCTCAAACTCTTGAGCCACAGGAACCCACAGTATATATACAAGTTTTCCCCAGATATGTGATTTTTGAGACACCTAATTATCTTTCTCTACCCCAGTCAATCCATAGAGGAAAAAAGTATTTAAGACCTACTGAGTAGGAAACACAGAGTGTGAATCTTGGCTGTTCACTTCTTTATCACCCTTATTAACAAAAGTGAACCAAACAGAAATTGCTGGAATGAGTTCAGAGAAGGGCTACCAAGCTGGTGAAGGGTCTGAAGAAGAAGTCCTATGAGGAGAGGCTGAGGGAATTTGGATTGTTTAGTATGGAGAAGAGGAGGCTGAGGGGGGACCTTATTGCTCTCTACAGCTACCTGAAAGGAAGTGGCAGTGAGGTGGGTGCAGCCTCTTCTCTCAAGTAAATAATGACAGGAGTAGAGTAAAAGGCCTGAAGTTGCACCAGGGGGCTTTAGACTATGTATTAGGAAGAATTTTGTTACTGAAAGAGTAGTCAGGAGCTGGAACAGGCTGCACAGAGAGGTAGTAGAGTCACCATCTCTGGAGGTATTAAAAAAAAAGTGTAGATGAGGCACTTTGGGACATCATCTAGTGGGATGGTGGGGTGGGGTTTTTTGTGGGTTTTTGTTTATTTCTTTGTTTGTTTGTTTTGTTTTGTTGACAGTTGGACGTGGTGATCTTGGAGGTCTTTTCCAACTGTAACAATTCAGTGATTCTGGAATTATTCTGGCTAATATTGTATAAGAGGCATCTCAAGAAATCACTTATTTCTGTACTAATAAAATGACAATTAATAAATGCAGTGCTAATTGTTGTGGTTATATGGGATGTTTTTTTTCCAAAGGAGCACTTACTAAAGTTTAATCAGTAATGTGATAAGAAATATAACTATTGCCCCATTACTCAAGACTTTTAGTGAATATTTTTCCAGCTACTGTGCTTATATATGTGTATGACATAGTGATCACTATGCATACCATGAACATTACTGAATTCACGCTACAGCAGTATCCTAGAGTTAATTTTCCCAGTTTATCTCAATAAAAACTGTTCAAGAAATTACATTAACACACAAGATTTGTTGTCCATAGGTGACATTAAAGTCCAGGAATGATCCCTGCAGGAACCTTCCTCTGAATCAGGCATGTTTCCTGCTGGAAACTTACTGTGACACTGCAGCCCTTTCATAAAACCTTTGTGACTGGAGATTAGGCCCTTTATTTATATAAAGAAAGCTGAATGAACTTGATAGATTCTGAAATCTTAAAGAGCACCTATAAGGCTGCATGTACAACTTTTCAATATGCATAGGATTGTTGTTTTGTGTTTTGTTGTTTTTTTTTTCCTAGTAGTAGTGAATTATTTAACTTCATTAAAATTATTAAAAATACGTATACATAATTTTGGTGAAATACAGCTTTCACTTTAACTGAAAAATCAGTCACTAATATTGTCATATCATGAAGAGTGTCTTCTGTCTGGGTGAGACCCTCTGAGATCTTCCCTTTGGAACTAAACAGAAGAAGGGACAGGACAGAAGTTCCTGACTTATAGTCAACAGAATGGTTTACTCTGATCTGGTATGTATCACTGAATAATAATGTGATTCCTATGATTTATAGTCCTGGGAAGATTTAAGAAACCTAGTTGCTATATTTCTCTAAGCATGAATAATATTGGGGGTGGGAGGGAGGCAAGGAATGGAACAGTTCTGGTAGATTTATTTTTTGTAATTTTTTAATTTTTTTTTTTTTTAAACTTGCTTCCTGAAAATAATTTTCCTAATGAACATCAAGAAAATATTTTTGTAATACTCACCAGAGGCTTGTCTTTAGGCTGGTGTATGCCGACTGAGAGTCTGTTTCCATCAGTTTCACTAAGTTTCAATATTTTAAGACTATAGCCATGCTCTGTGTTGAGACATTTAGATGAGATGTAACTGAAAACAGCGTAGTATAAACTGTAAACAAATGTTAGAGCTGCATTCAAGGAACCACAGCTAGAAAAGGTTGAAGTACAAAAAGTACTATTTTGGGGTATTTGTGGAATTATGAGGATAAAGAGACCCTAAATTCTCCAGATGATTAGATGAATAGAAAAGGAACTTCAGGAACAGTCTATTTCAAAGGCTAAGTGCATGGCTAGTCTTATACTTTTTATATATATATATATATAAAAACATATAAATATATTTTGCTACAAAAAATATCCCCCAGAACTTATATCTCACTTACTACATTTTTATCAGTTTGCTATGGGCTGAATACCAGAAGAAATAGGCATCATTTGGTTTAGATCAGTTTGGACATTAAAATTAGAGCCTGAGAATTCTTTGTTTAATTTGTAAACAAATACACAGTTTTAGATTAAGATTTGAAATGTCATGATCTCATTGTTTTCTAATAAGTTCAGAAGTTGATTAAACTTGTATGATGTTCAAGAAATTAGAAAACTGTGGTCATGCTCCAAAAAAAATCGAAGATATTTGTTTGAGTGGGAATTTAGGTATTTCATTTCTAAGAACCTTTGATATTAAAACTTTTTATTGTATAAACATAAGCTATTTTCTATGCTAATCAGAACATTTGTCACATTTGTCATGCTAATTATTTAAATGACATCCTAATTAGAGTTTAATAATCCACTAAGGAATGAGCAGACTTGAATTTATTACTTTTTTTTCTAATCAAAATTCTTTTAATGTTGTTCTTATAAAGGACTTGCTTCCTTTGTTATTCGTCCTGTAAAAGAAACCAAAGAAGTTATGAGAAAAATGCTATTTTGTTAACTTTTTCTGTTTTGGAGTCCAATCACATGTGGTATGGAAGTTCCAAAAATGCATCTCAATTTGATCTCTACAGTGCTAAGGTACTAAGATATTTTTCTGATTGTCTGAAATGCACTTTCAGTGTTCATCTCTTAAATTATTACTAAATATCCATTTAGGTTGAAAAGTGACTCTGTGCTGCAAATATTTGACTTATTATGCAATGACCTGGGGAAAAGATTATTTAGTGAAAAAGGGAACTATGGCCCTCTAAATCTTCCTCGAAGGTTGATTGGTCTCTGAGAAGGCCCCTCTTCTTTCTGCCTTTCCATCCCCTGGCACTTGATTCAAGTGCATCTGGCAAAGCTTGTTATTGTAACCTGTGTTGATCATATGAAAGCAGCTGATGAGTTAGGTGAGAAATAGACGGGGGGCTAAATGCAGTGCAAAGTAAGTTTTAATAATGCTGAGGAGCTTGTTGAACAGTCCTTAGGGCTGCTTAGTCTTATGAGCCTGGCCTTTGGATCTGTCTCTCCTCCCAATAATCCAGAAGTGAGAAAGCACAATAGTACCTCTGCTTTGTTGTATTCCCTCTCTTCATTAGTATCTTTCATCTTCCTGTTCTTCAAGGGCTACTGTTATGAATCTGGCCCATAAATTGTCACGCAGCTTGGTAACATTTGATGAAAATTCTAATGCAAGTTGTTCCTGCTTTTACTTTCTGCACTGCTTTTACAGATGCCTTGTATAACAAGACATGGGGTGCCATTTCATGACTGGGATGAGGTTTTGGTATGTTAATCTAAGACACGTTCTATAGAACCATGGTGATTCACCAAGACAAAAACTGTAAAGTTTTAGAGATACTGTAATTAATACATATGTAGTGAAAATTTCTTGAAGAAAAAAAAACAAACAACAAAACTGATAGAAGTTTTGGAGATAATTTCCCCTGGAAGAAAAAAAAAACCCACAACAAAAGAACATAGAGTCATAGAAGGGTTGGGTTGGAAGGGACCTTAAAGATCATCTAGTTCCAACCTCCCTGCCATGCACAGGGACATTTTCCACTAGACCAGATTGCTCAAAGTCCCATATAACCTGACATTGAACACTTTCAGGGATGGAGCATCCATAGCCTCTCTGGGTATCCTGTTCCTTTACCTTACCACCCTCACAGTGAAAAACTTCTTCCTTACATCTAATCTAAACCTCTATCCTGTTTCAGTTACCCCTTGTCCTATCACTACATGCCCTTGTAAAAATTCCCTCTACAGCTTTCCTGTACACCCTTGTTAGCTACTGGAAGGCTGCTATAAGGCCTTTTCAGAGCTTTCTCTTCTTCAGGCTGAACAACCCCAACTCTCTCAGCCTGTCTTTGTAGGAGAGGTGTTTCAGCCCCCTGATCATCTTCATGGCCCTCCCCTGAACTCATTCTGGGCTGCACTCACAGATTGCTGGGTCATGTTGAGCTTCTCATCAACCAGTAGCCCCAAGTCCTTCTCCACAGGTCTGTTCTCAATCCATTCTCTGCCCAGCCTGTACGTGTTCTTGGGATTGGTCCAACCGCATGTGCAGGATCTTGCACTTGGCCTTGTTGAACTTCATGAAGTTGGTATGGGCGCACCTCTCTAGCCTGTCAAGGTTCTTCTGGATGGGATCCTTTCCCTCCAGTGTGTCAACTGCACCACACAGCTTGGTGTCATCAGCAGACTTGATGAGGATGCATTCAATTGCACAGTACGTGCTGACAAAGATGTTAAACAGTGCCAGTCCCAATACCAGCCCCTGAACACCACCTGTCACAGACTTCTATATGGAAATTGAGCCATTGACCAGAATGTTGATTCTGAAAACACAGAATAAAAGACATTCTAAACAGATTCATTTTTTGTAATATAAACATGCTTTGAGCCAAAGTTTCTTGACTTGCAAAGAAACAGAGACGATTACCAGCCACACCATAGGGTGATTTGTACTACTTCAGGGACTATGTGAGGTTATCTTATGTAAAAACAGAACATAAAGATTCTGCATTCCTTCAATGGGTAGGTAGCCAGATTAAAAAAAAAAAAAAACAAAAAAACCCTAAATTTTATCAGTTACAACCTTGTTACCAGATCAGTTACCAGAATTTACTGTGTCTTAGACTATATGTTTTATTAGGCTGTACTGAAGTCAAGAACTTCTCAACAACCAGGCTATATTGTGAGTCAGGATTACAGTTCAATTACTGATCTTTCTTTCATGAAGACCACATGGCATACAGTTAAAAGTACCATTGCATTGACTATAATTTTATTATCCAATATGATTAATATTTCTTCAAAACACATAATTGCAATTCTGTATTAAAGTTGTAAAAGCTCATATAACAAATATATCTTTCTGGATGTGTACAGGTACATTAAAAAAAAATATATATATATGCATCCATGATGATCAGATCATTTGGCAGCACTTCAATTGTTATTTAAAAATTTTTTTTTTTTCTTTTTTTTATTTTCTATTCTCTCTGCTTCAAGCACCTTCTCAAGTGATGCTGATTCTGCAAGTCAAATTCTGCTGTTATTGGCAAGGTTTCTAAATTGGAGTCATCAAAACAGGAAAAAGCAGTTGTCCTTTTGTAGTCCCACTTTTCAGCTGAGTCCACTAAATAGGCCAACTTATATACAGCTACCACGGACTTTCAAAGGACTATGATAACACTTTGTCATACCATAATATAAAAATAATTTCATCTGATACTGTAATCTTCAGGGTGGAAAACTGCAGCTCTTTGATAGCATGAAGAAACATTATACATCAATTTTTGTACAGGAAATGAAAAACAAAGTCTTATCCAGATAAAACTGCAGGGAAAATATAGATGGGCAGAAGAAAATTATCACTCATGATTGAATTTGGCAAGGACAGGGAGGATAACTCTACCCTTGTGAAGAGTGCCATGGGATCTTTAATGATCATTCACAAAGGGATCTGAGTTGGCTGTATTGCCCAATTGCTATACAGATAGACTCATTAACAGAAGATTACAGCAATCAAATATACTTCTCTTTTTAATTTTATTAATGTATCTAGTCTCCTACCATGGGTTCTTGTGTTCTAAATCAAAAGTGTTACTGAGGGGAAAAAAGTATTCTTTTTGTTATCATTCACAAATTAAGTTCTGCGAATGTTAATTCTGTGCCTCTGGCAGCAGTGCAAAAATAAAGCACACATCTTTTTTGGAGTTTATCACTCAATAGTGACTGTTTTCCCATAGAGCTGAAAAAAATCAATCACTGCTCAAAATGCCTGTGCATACAGAAGAATGCATTGTGTGTCTTGCTAGTTAATATGTCTATCTGATGAAAAAAAAATCAATATATTTCCCTTAAAAAGGGTTACTGCAAGGGGAGAAAGCAGTTTATCTCTGTCTGATTGATGAAACTGCATCAAAGTCAGTTATCCACCATTAAGTTCCATATTTATCCTAGTCACCCTTCAGAGTGCTGAAGTTCAGTGTTCGGGTAGTACTTCCATTATAACATAAGCCAAAGTTGAGAGTACTTGGAAAACTCAGAGAATTGGAAAGTTTTATTAAAATAAATGTTTGAAAGGGAGACATGGAAGATTTAAATAAATATATTTAAAAAAAAAAAAGTCAAAGGGGTCTAAAGGCCAGAAAAGAAGACAGAACCTTGGCAGTTCCTGTATTTCTCAGGAGACGTTATATTCATGTTTTCTTCCGACAGCCTGCAGTCCCAGGGATATTATGCATTTGAATCTCAAACTCACAGTTGCTCCAGAGAGACTTGGTGTCTTCTGTTCATTTTTTTACTGGAGAAAACTACTTCCAAAACAAAAAAATGGAGGTTATAGAAAGTTGCTTATACTAATGGAGTGTCATTGCCTTAGCTTTAAACTTCCTGCACAAATATGCTGTAACACTTGGTATATCATTTTGTTCTTGCAGAACCATCTATTGTGAAACAATATCCTGTAATAAATAGTCACATTCCCTCTTCAGGAAAACAGAAGAGTTATTTCCTCCAGCTTAACCTGAATTCCAAACAAGGTAAGGGAGTTACTACCCATCCTTATTGACCACTAGCAATTGATCACTAGCATTACTGGTAGGCTTCTCAGGTCAATTCTCACAATGATTACTTTCTTTGTGTTTCCTTTCTTTCTGACCTCCTCTAACTATGTTTCTATCAGAGTTGAAAAATCAACCTCTCTGCTGTCTGTCCCTGTTGTCTCTGAACAGGACATTCAGAGATCTGAAGCTTGGGGGTTTTTTTTTAATTTATTTTTTTCCCGAGGTTAGGGAAAATTTGTTTTCTTTTTAATTTTTTTCTTTTTTTGTCTGCTACATCTTAGTGTTACTTCCCTTTCTTTCCTATTAATGCATAAATGCTTCTCCTCCTTGATGACTTCTTGCAACAAGCACTGCTTTTAGGCAAATGTTATTTCCTGTTATTCCACACAGTCCAGTCTCATCTCTTGAAAATTTATGTAAGTAGGAACAGGTTGACCCAGGTCCAGATTCATATTTAAGTGTTAATATTATCTGCAACTAGCCAAATTGCCAGATAAAAATAAGAACTGAACAAGGTCTGTGAGAATTGTTTTTATACAGTTTCAGATAACAGTGCAATATTCCCTTTACAGATTTACAGAATTAAGTTTATACCCAACAAGGATATTAGTAAAGCTGTTATGTGTGTCACTAAAAAGACTGAATGGCATAGCTACGTAGAGGAGTTTCCTATCTTCCAGCTTGCTGGTGTAATGAGTGTTTTGTGGTCTGTCAACATCAAATACCTTTTACTGCAAAACAAAACCAAAAAGACAAGGCTAAATAGGGAGATAGACTGTGGTTGGTGAAGGGTAATGTAAATTTGCTTGTCAGTTGGGAAGTATTGCTGAGTTCCTAAAAGTTGATCCAAGCCAATTAAAATCAATAGAAACATGCCCGGTAACTTTCACATGTCATCAATCCTCTATGAGTTATGATTTGTTCCATAAGTTGAACTGACATAACAGCCTCACCTACACAAAACCCATTTGCCTTCAAACTCTATCAAAAAACATCTACAACTGGAAAATTTCCTGGAACTGTCAGCTTTATTCCATCCTTGATGTTTCTTTGAGAGTTCAGTAGCATTCCCCTTTTCTCAGAAGATTTTTCTCTAATCCTTTTCTTGCTTTTATGCTCTTGACATCATCTCCCAGGAAAATCTGGAGGCTAAGTAGGACTAATGTTATTTAATAAACTCCTTCATACTGATTAGGACTGCTAATCTACAGTTCAGTGTCTCTTGATACAGCAGACCTTCAGATTAACTTTGAATAAGCAAAACCAAAGGCTTTTTGGTGCAGGACATAGTGTAAATTACACAAATTTAGGGGGAGCAAATTGTCATTTTGTACAATTGGTCATAATTTGTCTAATGTCAATTAGATATTACACTTACTAAAGACCTACATTTGCTATTCATTTTTTTGTGTTCTGCTATGCAGTAATTCATCTGAAAGTATGCCTTTTCTCCGTAATCTATCTTTAACAGGTGTGGGGTTTTTTGATTTTGACTCTGGCCTCCATCCTAATGCTTCTGCTTCTTCAGCCAGACACAGAAAATGCCTTTATTCACCGGTTTACTACCTTCATGCTGTGTAGCTTTTGGTATTGCTGAGCAAAATTGCTATGTGGAGTAATGTGGGATGGAGTATTATATAAGAAAGTGCTTTTTAAAAATAAGTCCTTGTACTGTATAATGTAGTGCTACATGGGGAAATAGCTAATGGTAATGATGTTGATAGGAGTCATAAACATAACAGAGGAGGAGAGAAAAGCAAGGAAAGCAAAAATTAGCTTACAGATTTGAAATCCTCCCTAGTCTAGTATGAGCCACCCAAATGTAAAATTACATCAGAAACTATCATTGCAAACATTGTTTTTAATTAGTAACAGACACATTAATTGTGATGATGTATCTGTTTATGATTTACCTATTTTGTTGAGGGATAAATTCCATTTCTCATCTTAGCTGCTCTTTTTTTTTGAGTGACTGAATAAGCTACCTCATAATTTATTTTACTTATGTTAATAAATAGCAATTAAACTACAGTGAAGCTATTTGTTAACCAGAGATGATATATTATTTAGAGATTGTAATAGCCCCAAGCATTCTCGTTATTATCAATCTGAATAGACAGAGATCTGCAGAGATTAATGCAGTTTCTACAAAACCTTAAAGCCCATAATTGTTAGAGCTGCCAGCACATCCTGAGCTGTTGCAGATCCATAGTCCTCCAGTGAAACCAACCTCTGCCTACTCAACTGAAAGTTAAGGCCTAACTTTGTGATTAAGAAAAGATAGCTTATCAGTGTACTCCAGTAAAACTGTCTGATACAAAAGGAGGGTAAATTTATTAGAAAACTGCTTGCAGAGGGACTGAAACTCTTCCAGCAAAACCTAGGCTCTTCAAGGATGTTGTTCCATGAATGGACATTGTTCTCTGCGGTTCTTTAACTTGATTGAATGTAAAACTTGGAATCTAAAACAGCTAAGCTGCACTCCATACCCAGAGGTTTCTAAATCACACCAGTACTGCAGAGTAAGCTCTACTTCAGAGAGAACAGTCAACCATCTGGCACTTTCTCTGAGTAGAACAGGCTGTCCTTACTGAAAACGAAAAGTCTAGAAACCTATATAACCTATGTAGCATGAGGTATCAGCCCTTTTAGGTTGGCAAATCAGAGCATGCTTTTTCTTCTTGTGAACAATGCCACTACAAGGCATTATGATCTATAGGCTCATACCATGTAGGCATAGCCATGCTCTTACTGAAAGTGGTCTAAAGCTAAAAGACGATGATGAGATCCCTGATCATGAGTGTCCTGGTTTGAGTGACAACAGAACTAATTCTGTTCAGTGATTTTACTTTTCGGCTCAGTTCTTCTAACTAACTGCACTTTCTGAAGTTAGCAGCCTGTTCTCACAGACAGTGTCTGCTTCTAGCAGTGATAACACCCCATATTTAGAGTTACTATCAAGGATTGGCATTCAGACCAAGGCCACTGCTGGATCTTGTGTACCACATTGTGGGGTGCAGAAAAGTGAAAGGCTGCACCTGCAGGGAGGAGGGACAGGACAGGTGACCCTAAACAGACCAGCAAGGTATTCCAGCCCATACACGTCATATTCAGCATAGAGCTGAAGGATCCAAAGGGTCTCTGGGCTCTTCTCCCCTCTTGGACTGCCTTGCCAGCTTGGCTTGGCTCAGCTCGGGTCTTCTTTTGGTTCCTTCCTTGGAGCATGGATCATGCAAGGAGGACTCTGTCTGTTATGCCTTCTATCTGGTCTGTGTGTTCCTGAATCTGGTACTAGAATCCAGCTCCTGAACACAGCTCCTGTCTGCTGCAGGGCCCAGTCTGGGACTCCCCCGGTGCCTGCTCCACAGTATCAGTGGTGACGGTAATGTAATTACCATTGGGGAGGCTGGGTTCGATACTGGTTTTGTATATATTCCATTTTTATTATTCTTAATTTCATTTTCATTAAAGCTGTTCTAGTTTCCTTTTCTAATCGCTAAGTCTCTCTCCCTTATTCCCTTTCTCTTCCCCTTTGGGGAGGGAGGGAGGTTAACAGAGAGCATCTGTTATAGGTCTAAGGGGCCCCCCTGACTCTAAACCATGACAATGAGAATAGCTAAAGGTTGTGTCCATTGCTGCTTAGGTGTTAAGAAACTTTGGTCTTCAGCAGTAGTCTGAATCTGTCAGGTCCAGATCGTATATAATACTGGTAACTTGAGGCATCTGACTATGATGAGTAGCTAGTATTTGTCAAATACCATGCTTGCTAGCATGCTGGTCTCCCATCTCCGAGTTCAAAAACCCTATTCTACAGGTTAACAAGAGTCTGAGGTGGGACTCCTTTGCTCCTCCTACTGATGTTCTACTATGTAATAACTAATGAGAGAAGAACAATGAAGCAGAGTCTTTTACCAAATGGCGAAGGGACATACAAGGCAGTGGATTTCAGTCCATACTCCGGTTCACTTTATCTAAGTAAAAAGTAACTTCCTTGGTTTCAGTTTGTTTTCCCCTTCCCTATCCCATGTATTATAAACATGGTTAAAAAAACATCACACATTGTTGAAAGAATCAGGAAAAGATGATCTGGGAGATGATGATGCATGCTCGGGAAAACCAGATGACAAGGCTTTCACCAGTGATAGGTAATGATTCCAACACCTTCAGAACATTCCAACACATTCAGAAAATTAGCAGGATTAGGGGGGATAACGCTCTACAGCTTAAGACACAGGATAGGTATAAGACAGAATACATTTTATCTAGAAGTGGGATGAGTGGAGATGTGCAATAGGAGGGATAAAAGGAATGTGAGATGGAAAACTTGATTGAAGGGTACAATGTGTAGAAGGTAGATGAGTGAGGGTTGGGGAGAGGAGGAAAGAGGTTATTTTTATGCACTATAATACTTGCACACAAATATCAGATGTTACCTTATATTCAGGGTTATTCTATTTTTAGGCAATTCATTATTTAATAGAAAATGTAATTTGAGGTACAAATTCTCATTTATCCTTTTGAAATCTTCATTCTCTTTAGATATTGAATTCCTCTCACAATAACTGCAAGGCTTCTATTCCTGCACAGGGAATGTGTATGAGGAGTTCATCTGTCAGATGATCTATTTGGGAATAGGATAAGGTCAGAGTAGGAAGAGAAAATGTCAATTCCATATACTGAATAGGAAATGCAAATAAAGACTTAGAAACAATAAAATAACTTCAGAAGTTATTGCAGGCACATTTAGTAATCTGTATAGACACAGTAAATATTGCATTATATTAGAATGAGAAGATTCAGTGTACCTCATGCAATTGCAAGTGTTTCCAGAGATGATAAAAGTAATAAAATAAATTACACCAATTCTGAAGGATTTGTTAAATTTCTCAGAGCTGTAGTCTTCCTGGTGAAATTGTTTTAGCCTAAAAAGTAGAGCCTTACAGTAGGAAATTGTATTTCCTGCACAGTTATTTGCAGGGTTATTGCATTGCTGTGATTCTTGTATGCTTCTTTCCCAGCTTGCTGTTCATCCTCCTATCCTTCCCATATGTATATATTGAGTATGCTGTGATTAGGATGTGAATTTATTATGATATATACTTATGTAATCTCCAGTACATCAAGATCCTTGTCTAAATAAGGCTTCTAATATTAATTCCTAATAATTCCATGTAACAAAAACACTCAGATGTTATGCCATGAAGGTTGCAATGAGGTGTGTGACAGATCAGAGCATAGTAACTCTTTGCTACAAATGTCCTCTACCAGCATCAATTATATATTTGCATAGCCTCACATGGCTATTCAACAGCTGATGAATGTACACTGGGTCTCCTCCAGGACACCTTATTATTGATCTGGAGAAAATGTGCAGAAAGATACCGTATTGTTTAACAAACTGAAGCCATGCTGGTTAGTACAAGTATCACTATGCTAACCTCCCTTCTTGGCTGATTGTAATCTTCTGGCTCCATCATGCAGTTAATTGTTTCTCATTTATCCATATTAGTGGAAGATCGTATGAAACCTGTGTAAATTAGGCTGCAAGAGACTATTTAGTACATTTACCGAAAACTTGTAGACAGCTTTTTGTCAATAGAACAGGTTCCTAGCCAGTGGCCTGGTTTTGAGCAACACCTGCTCAGTGTGGTGTGTGCCCCACCTTACTACTCTGCAGCAGGTATGCTGATAGGTGATGGCACTAGGAAAATTTCCCTAGGATATGTGAGTGTTGACTGTAACTTGTGTAACTACTTCTTCCTCTTGTCAATGTGACTTTCTTGAAAAGCAATGGCTTTCAAACACTGAAGCTGTTAGCTTGGGAAGCCTCTTGGCATAGGAAAAAGGACATAATTCCCCGCAGACTTTTAGTCCCATGAAGAGCAGTGTGCTAATTGTAATTGAAAAAACTAGACAGAACTTTTGGAGGTAATGTCTTTGCTTTCTAAGCAGCTAATCTAGTTTACTACTGTAAAGCTGTAAACAAGGTCAGAATTCAATTTTCCCTGTTTGTTCATGCTTTTAGAGGCATATCTTGTTTCTGTTTGTTTTTGTTGTTTTGGGTTTCTTTTTTTGTTGTGTTTGATTTTGTTGTTTGTCTTGTTTTGTTATTTGTTTTGGTTTTTTTTTCATTAATAGATCTGATTGTCTGTTCCTCTTTGCTTTGTAATTTTCTTACTCTGAGGCTGTGCAACCTACTAGTAGTGCATTAGTCCTGGAATTTGAGATTTATTCCCCCCCACCACCCCTCCTTCTATAAACAGGTTAAACATTTATACACAGAGAGTGAGGAACCAATCCCTTTGATATTTCTTTTTTTTTGAGATGAAATTTGCACTTTTTTTTGCAAAGACAGTGTAATGAAATATTACATAAAAACATTTTACTCCTGTTTTACAAAGTATAGTGGTAAAGAATTAGTATCCCTTTGGCTTGTAGCAGGCAGAATCATGCAGTACTTATTTTATGGTCACCAAAAATGCCAAGGACATTTCTGTTTTTCAGGACTCACTAATTCCACATAATTCATTTTGGAAGAGGAATTCATGGTATGAATCCCTCTTAAAAGAAGCCCAGTGCTGTGTATTACATAAAACTATGTACTTATTTCTTGCATTGACTTTCTCCTGTGATTGTGGACTCTCTGAACAGACTGTGAACCAATAACTTTTAAGTTCTTGATGGTATATTACAGAATCACACAGAATCACAGAATCACTCAGGTTGGAAAAAACCCTTGGGATCATCGTGTCCAACCATTAGCCCTACTCTACAAGTTCACCCCTAGACCATATCCCCCCAACACCATATCTAATTGATGCTTAAACACATCCAGGGATTGCGACTCAACCACCTCTCTGGGCAGCCTATTCCAATATCTTATTAATCTTTCCATGAAGAATTTTTTCCTAGTCTCTAGTCTAAACCTACCTTGTTTCAGCTTTAGGCCATTCCCTCTGGTTCTGTCCCTAATTACTTGAGAGAAGAGACCAGCACCAACCTCTCTACAATGTCCTTTCAGGTAGTTGTAGAGAGTGATAAGGTCTCCCCTCAGCCTCCTCTTCCTCAAATTAATAGACCCAGCTCCTTCTAACGATCTTCATACGATCTATTTTCTAGTCCCTTGACCAGCTTCATTGCCCTCCTCTGCACCTGCTCCAGCACCTCGATATCTCTCTTGTACTGAGGTGCCCAAAACTGGACACAGTACTCGAGGTGAAGCCTCACCAGTGCTGAGTACAGGGGGACAATCACCTCCCTACTTCTGCTGGTCACACTATTTCTAATACAGGCCTTCTTTGCCACTTGGGCACACTGCTGCCTCATATTCATTCTCTTGTCAGTTAGAACCCCCAGATCCCTCTCCTCCAGACAGCTTTCCAACCACACTTCCCCAAGCCTGTAGCGTTGCATGGGGTTGCTGCGGCCCAAGTGCAGGACCTGGCACTTGGCCTTGTTGAAACTCATACCATTAGCAGCGGCCCAGTGATCCAGTCTATCTAAGTCTCTCTGGAGAGCCTC
This sequence comes from Todiramphus chloris collaris, assembly GCA_025345505.1. Taxonomy (NCBI): domain Eukaryota; kingdom Metazoa; phylum Chordata; class Aves; order Coraciiformes; family Alcedinidae; genus Todiramphus; species Todiramphus chloris. The sequence goes on along the minus strand of JANVCC010000017.1, from coordinate 21,088,729 downwards.
CCTATCCTCATGCAGATCGACACACCTGCCTAACTTGGTGTCATCTGCAAATTTATTGATGGTAGACTCTTTATTGATGATCTTGATGAGGACATAGATGTTAAATAGAAATGGTCCCAACACTGAGCCCTGAGGAATTCCACTTGTGACCTGCTGCCAGCTGGATTTTATATCATTGGTCACTACTCTCTGGGCCTGTCCGTCTAGCCAGTGCTTAATCCAGCAGATCGTATTCTCATCCAGGTCATGAGCAACCAGTTTTACCATTAGAAATCTATGGGGAACAATGTCAAATGCTTTCCAGAAGTCCAGGTAGACCACATCTACAGGCTTTCCCTCATCCAACAGTCTGGTCATCTTGTCATAGAAGGAGATCAGGTTTGTCAGGCAAGATCTGCCTTTCCTAAATCCATTCTGACTGGCCCTGATCCACTGGCTGTCCTCTATATGGCTTGTAAGAGCACTCAAGATGATCTGCTCCATGACCTTCCCTGGTACCTAGGTCAGACTGACAGGTCTATTGTTACTTGGATCCTCCTTTCTCCCTTTCTTGTAGATGGGCGTCACATTTGCTAACATCCAGTCCATTGGGACCTCCCCAGTTAGCCAGGACTTCAGATAAATAATGGAAAGTCGCTTGGTGAGCACATCTGCCAGCTGTTTCAGTACCCTTGGGTTTAACCCATCCTGTCCCATAGATTTGTGTGTATCCAAGTGGCATAGAAGGTCCCTGACCACCTCATCTTCAATCATGATAACCTCATTCTGCTTTCCCTCTGTGTCTCCCAGCTTATGAGGCTGGATGTCCAGGGTATAGCTTGTTCCACTACTAAAGACTGAGGCAAAGTAGGCGTTAAGCACCTCAACCTTTTCCTCATCCTTTGTTACTAAGTTTCCCTCTGCATCCAACAAATGATGGAGATTTTCTCTAATTCTCCTTTTGTTGTTAATGAATTTATAGAAACATTTTTTATTATCCTTAACATCCGTAGATAGGTTGAGCTCTAGCTGTGTTTTGGCCGTCCTAATCTTCTCCCTTCATTGCTTCACTACATCTTTCTACTCTACGTGAGAGACCTGTCCTCTCTTACAAAGGTCATGGACTCTCCTTTTGTTCTTGAGTTTCAGACAAAGGTTCTTATTTAGCCAGGCCAGTCTCTTTCCCCAACTGCTTGTTTTTCAGCAGGTAGGGACAGCCTGCTCCTTTGCCTTTAAAACTTCCCTCTTGAAGTATGTCCAGACTTGCTGGACTCCTATATCCTTCAGCACAGCCTCCCAAGGGACTTTGCCAATCAGTCTCCTGAACAGGTCAAAGTTTGCCCTCTGGAAGTCCAAGATGGCAGTTTTACTAACTCCTCTCCTTGTTTCCCTAAGGATTGAAAACTCAATCATCTCATGATCACTATGCCCTAGACAGACTTTCAACCTTTACTTCCCCCACAAGTTCTTCCCTGTTCGCAAGGAGCAGGTCCAGGAGGGCACCTTCCCTGGTTGGCTTATTTATCAGCTGCATGAAAAAGTTGTCCTCCACACATTCCAGAAACCTCTTGAATTGTTCCATCTCTGCTGTGTTGTATTCCCAGTATGTCTATTGATACTATGGAACATCAGCATCACCCCCACAGTGAGAACAATGGTTGTTTTGATGACTGGTTTGGCCCAGAGGATTGTGGCACTTCTCACAGTCCCTGTTCTTTGAAAAGGGCAAATTGAAGTTGTTTACAGGAATTTCCAACTCACACATCTTGCTATGACTTTTTTTGGAGCCAGGCAGAGGCTGGAAAAGTTTAAACCTTCCACAAAAAAAGGGAGCAGGCTAATGGAACAGGAGGCCTATTCTGAGTTCTGTATTTGTTTTGTGTGCATCATTCAGCCAGGTCCTCGCCTGTGGTGTTTCCATCTCATTGTTCTCTAAGGCACCTCTGTACAAAACCACAAATTCTGGTATCTTGGATAAGAACACCTTTCCTTTCTGGGTGAATGAGTTGATTTCTCAGCAATAGTTTGTCTTTATTGCTTATAATGGGAACATTATATCTTTCTAAGTTAGGAATGTACTGGCTTTTCCATCACCTTGGTCTGAAAAAGCAAAGCTATTTTAAAACACAAATTTGATCTTGCTTGATTTTAAAGCTCTATGAAAGACGGAAATCTGAGATGTTGACTGTAGTTGCCCAGGGGCTGGCAGGGGGCTGCAGGGTGTCCTCTGTGAGGAGAGCCCAGGGCTGCCCTGTGATGGACACAGTCAGTTCCAGATGTATCCAAATGACCCACTGCAGGGCAAAACAGAGGAAAAATATGAGGAGGAAGGAGCTGCAGAGAAGAGCTGTTATAAACCAACCACAACCCCCAAGTCAAGTCTATCCCAATCCACAAGGTTTTGAATCTTATTTTTCTCCCTTTGTCCTTTTTGGGGAGGGGGAGGGGGAGGACCAGCTGAGTGGGCATTTGTCAGACAGAGAAGGTGAACCCACCACAAGAGAGATGTCTTGGAAACTTCTTCACACATCTTAGTTGCATGATAATGCAATCCTATTTTGTTATTATGTCACTGTGCTTCAGTGCAATTCATGATATCAAATTGTAAAAATTGCATGGGAATTATCTGCATACACAGAATTGATTGTTTGGGGGGAAAGGGGGAGTTCAGTCTCAAATTTAGATGAGATAATTTACTACATACATGAAAATGTTATTTCAGAGGCAATGAGTCACACTGTAAATTGTTACTTTTACAGGCTATTTTTGCTGACAAAATGTTGCTTGTCTATCTCTGTCTGTTCCTCTTTCAGTCAATATATGCTTTATACTGATACAGAAAAACAGGACATAATGTACCTAACAAGACAGAAAAAATATTAAATTGTCATTGTATAGATTCATGACATAGGCCAAAGTTGTTGTAATTATACTAGGAAAGCTCTAAACAGTTATCTGAAAATAAGAACAACCAAACCCTGATTTTCCTGTTTCACAACATAAAATTTATGAGAACATTCAGTAATTTCTTTGTGTCTATGAAAATCTACACTGAATTATGATTATAATTAAAAATATATATGCTAATGAATATAGCAAAAAAGCCTGATCTTCTGTGACTTTGTTATCAGTAAGCGGCTGGTCTCATACAGAGTGATTTTATCAAATTCTACACAATCTAATAGGAAACAGTACAAAGAAATGAAGGTAATCAGGTAAAACAGTGACCTTTTCCATGTCCAAAATCCATTAAGGGAACACTACAAAGGACTGAGAAAGTAGCAGATAAGCGACCTGGTGACTCAGATACAAGACTTTGTTTTTGGTGATGGTTTTTTAGTATTTATTTATGTCTAGTCCAATCCCTGCCCAAAGCAGGTCTAAGGGACGTGAGGCTGCCAAGGGACTTACCCAGTCTACTCCTGACTGCCTCCAAGGATGGAAATTCAACAATTTTTCTGGGCACTGTGATCTAGTTACACCTGGTTTGAGCAAGGAGGGTTGACTAATTTGGACCTTTTCAAACCAAATTACTCTGTGACTTTAGAAGGTCTAGTGAAGGACAGGAAGGATGAGCAATTCCATATGCGAAATACTTGGTTGGGCTGTGATGTTTCTACCCAGCAAAGGGATATACTTGTCTACAAAGTCATTACTGGCATGGAGAAGGTGTATGATTGATGTTCCCATTTTCTCACAATATGTGGCAACCAGATTCAAAAGGAAAATGAGGAGGTGGTTCTTCATGCAATGAACAATAGATTTGTGGATGATCTTGACAAAAGAAAGTCATTCATTTATGAGGGCTCAGGGGGAGATTGAACAAATACCTGGAAGAAAAATGGTTTAGACAAACCATAATATGTTCCGTGGAAAAGTAGATGTGATCAGAGGCTGAGAAAGTACTAGTCAGTTTATACTTGCTTTTTCTTGTTCCCTAGACACCTTCTTGTGGCTACTCATAAGGTTATTATGGGGGTTTTATTAAGTATTTTATTGATGGGAATAGAAAATCAATCAATCTCTACACTTGCACATTGTTCAGGAAATGTGTTATACATGTAGTATGTGCAAATGAATGACAGACTTCACTAAGTTGTGTTGGGGTACAGTCGTGCAGCATTTTTATTATCTAGAGTATAGCCTTAGTTGTGCCAATGTATCTATTCACCGGCACTTATTCTGAATATGAGACAGGGAAACTTACCACCTTAAAAAGAGAGGGGAAATAAACCTTAGCCTCTTTCTTGTCCTAAGAAAAAAAATAGATTATAAAAGCATTCTACATTGTCTGCCTAGTGTCAGACAAAGAAAGTAGCATCAAAAGTGCATTTTGCTGAGATTTGCAGTAGTAAAGAATGGTGGGAGACAGGAGCGCTGTCAGCTGGTGCTTCTTCTGAAGACAGAATCTTTCAGCATATGACCATGACTTCACAAGAATGGCCCATGTATAGGCTACATCTGGCCTCTTTGGGGTTTAGGATAACAGTTTAGAGGAATCATTCATATAGCACTAGTTTGTAATATGGAGCTTCTAAGAGAAAATGATAGAGCCAATGAGTTCAAGTAATTAGGAATGACTACCGGTACACTGTAGAAGAAGGCAGTTCTCAAATAGATTAACAATAAGCATTTTTTTTCAGATTCTACTTTATCAAAACGTAAATTCCATCTTGAAAAAAAAAAAAGTAAAGAGGTACTATGGGTATGGGATTATTAGACCAATTGTATAGTAGATAAATATTATAAACATTTCTTTTTTCCTTTAGTAACACAGGAGGGAGGTGTTTGCATGTTTGTTTGCATGTCAGGTTTTAGAACCACTATCCCATGTGTATAGATATGTAGAAGAGAATTTTTATTGATTTTAATGAAAGCAGAGTCAGACCTTGCATTTGGCAGCAAAACTTCTTCATACTATAAAAACACAATTTATAGATTTTCCTCCTGTATGTTTAGCTAGCTATGCTCTATCATAATTCTCAACCTGTAGCCACATTCTGCTTGCTACATTAAATCATCCGTATGGTTGATATTTTTTTAATCTACATTTCTTTATATAACATGAAATTTTGTAATGCAAAAGCTCTTGTAGCTTAAGGGTGGTGTATTAACATCAAAATGCAGATGACTAACTCTGAGTGATTTAATATTCACATGAACTTAAAAGAATACCTTAGCAATCTTGAGAAGAAAAAAGATTTATGATTTTCAGTAAGTCTAGTTAGTCATACTGGTTATCATTAGTGTTGAAATCAGAAAATAAGTAGCTCTTTTTTATTATTATTCTTATTTTAAATGCAGCGTTTAAATAATATAGCAAAACTGGTTTACGAAGTGCAAGATAAATGAAGGGTTAAAGGAATTCTGCAGGATTCAAACCCAGACACATCTCACCAGATTAGACTATAGTGTATATTTTCATGCGTGTTTTAAAGTTGATATCCTAAGATTCTGAAAACACACTAATTCTATTCTTATGTCAGGCATAAGCTACTTTTTAGGCTGTGTCTCCCTCCAGAGGCACTTTTATTAGAATGTATGCCCATTATTTTATTTTATGAAACCAAATGAAAACAGGAAAATTATGTCAAGTTTACAGTGTAAAAGGTAATTATTTATACAGCATAATATATTATTAAAATGTTGAAGATTTTTTTTAAAATAATTTTTAAAAGAGAAATGGAAGTCTGGGAAAAGACAAGCTACAACTTAGGAAATAGAGGAAGGTATCATTTGTTGTAACAATGGAGTAAAGAATTTTACTTTCTATTTTCACTCTGTACAAAACTGGTATAGATTATGGTACTCATTATGCAGACAAGAATGTCTTCTTTGATGCCCTTGCTGACATTGTGGCCTTAAACACAGCAAAGGCAGTAAGGATCATGGATCCACTAGTCACAAATGAGCAACTTCTGAAGGGTGGAGAGTCCAGGATTTGCCAGGAGCAACTGGACTGTGTCCTGGAAAATGCTAAGCAGTTCACTCTGAGACCAGGGAAGGCAGTTACAGTGGTCACAGTTACTGTCATGACACCTTTCTGGGACAGCGGAGTTGTCCTTGGATATCAAGAATGTTGCAGAAATTTGCAGATTGCAAATCTGAAGTTTAGCCATACATTATTAAAATCTGGGAAAGAATAACCCCATGTACCAGTATAGGTTGGAGGTTGACTTGTTAGAGAGTAACATAGGAGTAAGAGACCTGGGGGTCCTGGTGGACAGCAGGATGACCATGAGCCAGCAATGCACCATTGTGGCCAAGAAGACCAATGGCATCCTGGGGTGTATTAGAAGGGGTGTGGTTAGTAGAGAGAGGTTCTTCTCTCCCTCTACTCTGCCCAAGTGAGACCTCATCTGAAATATTGTGTCCAGTTCTGAGCCCATTGGTTCAAGGACAGGGAACTGCTTGAAAGAGTCCAGTGCAGAGCCACAAAGATGATTAAGAGAGTGTAACATCCCCCTTATGATGAAAGGCTGAGGAAGCTGGGTCTCCTTAGCTTGGAGAAGAGGATACTGAGGGGTGACCTCATTAATGTTTATAAATAGGTAAAGGGTGAGTGTCAGGAGGATGGAGTCAGGCTTTTCTTTGTTATGTCCAGTGATAGGACAAGGGGCAACAGGTGCAAGTTGGAGCATAAGAGGTTCCACAGAAACATAAGGAAAAACTTTTTCACTGTGAGGGTCATGGAGCTCTGGAACAGGCTTCCCAGAAGGGTTCTGGAGTCTCCTTCTCTCGAGACATTTAAAACCCACCTGGACTCATTCCTATGTGACCTGCTCTAGGTGGTCCTGCTCTGGCAGGGGGGTTGGACTAGATGACCTTTTGAGGCCCCTTCCAACCCTTAACATTCTGAGATTCTGTGAAAAGCAAAGTCAGAGTGGGGACAAAGGTTGTCCTCTCATTTAAGTCCCTTCCAGTCAATTATTGCAGTGATTCTTATTCTTCCAAACATACATTTCTGTGTACTGAATCAAACACAACATACTACATTTTTGGGGTTCTTACTGAATAAGAGTAGAAAGTGAAGTTCCTTATTAATCCTAAGGAGTGGGAAAAGAAAATAAGGAGAGGAAACTAGGGGATATATACCATAGGGGATATGCAGCCTGGAGATTTGTAACTAATCTCATCCCTAGGTATTTTAAAGCACCTGTGCAGAATTCTTTCTCTAACTCCCTGAAGCTCATTCCTTATTTTTTGCATATCTCATTAAATGGTCATACTCTGACTAGTGTTGTCAAAAGAAAAGGGTTAACAGTCACAAATAGGTGGGCTTGTGTAGGTTGTGCCTGGGGCAGGGGACCATCAGACATTGGCACCCCTGAATTATTCATCAAGACAGGAGAATGTTAAATTTTGGGTTTCATATGTAAAGTTTGGAATGCCAAAAAACTAACCAATCATTTACTTTACTATAGTTTCCTCCTTAATGTTATTTTGTATATAAGACCCTCCTTATTTCTCAAAAGGTGTCCTAGCTTTGTGAATTATCACCTAGCACCCTTTTCTGCACAGAGCTGGAATAAAACACATCTCGACTCTGTGTGTTGGTTGGTTTCTGCACACCAAAGAACCCAGATTTGGGACAACACTGCTCCTGCCCTTCATAGAGAACCCCCTTTGATCAGTTTTCTTGCTCACTAGGTAATCAAGCGTCACAAATCTCAAAGATGGCTCCCTTCTATCTTAAGTAGCCTTCTATGTTTCTGTCTGTATGGGGAGGTTTTGCTTCACTTCTGTGATAACATGATCTAAAACAACAGAAACATTCAATTACTTTAATTATTCTATATTATTCCAAAGGGGGGGAAATATCAACAAATAAAAAATGAAACACACCACCACCCTGAAACAAACAAACAAAAAAACCACAAAACCAAAACCAATCCACCAAAACAAACTAAACCCCACACCATAATATGTCTTTTGACTGAAGCAGTGTGATCACCTGGCCTTCAAATCCCCTTCAAGGACTGTTTTCCTGTTCTGTGTCTAGGATGGGGCTTAGCCAGAGGAATATTCTGGAAATTCCTGGTGTTTAAAGAATGCTCAGACTCAGTATGGGGTGTGCTTAATTATGTTTTATGTAAGAGCTAGAAGCTGTGCATGAACATACACCACTTGAGGGTGAAATGCCTAAGCCCTGAGCGCTCTCTGGGGTACAGACTTACTGTGTATCACCTTGTGTAAATTGCATAATCTGTCTGTCACCTTGGTACTTGATTTTTAAATAGTCACAGCCTGACAAGAGAGTGTTAAAGGACATCCACTGGGTCTGAAAGACCTATGTGTTCTGTGAAATGGGTGCGTAAATGGCTACAGACTATTTTGATGAAGAAAGAAGATGGTCTGCCCCACAGAGAAAGGCATGTCTCCCCCTCAGCACACACCTCTGTTTCCAGAGCAATGGCACCACACCACAAGAGGCACTTCAAAGAAAAGACTAGAACTGGCAATCCTGTTAAATAGTCTAGTGAGCTCCTGCAGATAAATGGCATGGTTTCAAAGAAGAAAAGAAGAAGACAGTTGATGATAGGATGTGCCTAAGTGGCTCAGACTTAAATGAACACTAATTTGTGTTTGAACATTGCCACTTCCAGGCCTCACGATGATTATTTTCTGCTACTGAGAGTCCATCTTGTCTAGTACTATTGTACATCCTGTTTAGTGTTGTTGTACACCAAGTATGTGCCTTAGAAATGCAAGCAGGTACATAGGTTTTATATTTATTTAAATGTTGACTTTCTGAAATGTCCATCTCTGATTATGAAAAAAACAATAGACATTTTGAACACTTAGTTTAGATTTAACAATTTGGTTGCAATTGTTTCCTTCAGCAAAAGGTCAGAAAATAATAGTTTTTAGCAATAGTTTAGTAACAGCTTAGAGCAACACACTCCTATGCATACATTGCTTGAGCAACTGGTGAGAAGGACTCACCAGTTGAATCATGGATATGTCTTGTTAAATATTTGCTATCACTGTTGGTGTCAGTAAACTGAAATTTAAAAGCAAGTCTTTCTTATTCTAAATATTCCTTTATCTCCTGGCTTGACGACCTTCTTTTTGTCTTGTTTCCCCTGTTTCTCACCCTCCTCTCTACAGCAATGTATCACTGCAGCAAGTAGCTCATCACAGCTGTCACTCTGAGAACTTTTTGGAATTGTGAAGTTTTGATGTCTCAGCAAATCAGACAGTACTTTCAATTTACTACTTGGCAGATTGCTTTTTAGAACTGACTGGAAGACTTGGTAATGGAATATGAAGCCTTTCAGCTTCTTAAATCTATTTCAGGTTGACAGTGTCAGAAAATTCATTACCAGCTCTATTGTGCATAAGTGCAGATATTTGGAGAAAAGGAGGTCTTTTTGTTTTTCCTCTCCTGCCACATTCAGAAGTGTGAAGACATATCACTAAATTCAGTTCTTTTAACATTAGCCAACACTTGCCTAATTTTAAAGTATGTTAACTAATGTTGATTTCTTTCCACCCTTTCAGTTCACGTATAGATTCCTAAATGTCTGGGAACTGAGCAACGATGGTACTGAGTCAGACCTAAGAACCACAGATAATATACCCCTTCATAACTGAAAGGGCTGAATTCACAGTATAGTTTGAGTTCAAGGAACAAGTGAAAAATCTGATACTTCTGCTTGTGTAGGTCCTTGTAAGAGCCACTGCCCATCACTACCCTGAGCACTCTCAAGGTCACTGTGTTAATGCTGAGTCCCCTGTTCCATCCTGTTCCTTGTACAGCTGTGTAGATGTTTATTTCCTTCTGTATATTTCCTTTAGTATTTTTCATTCAGTTTTGGCACTTTGACCTTCAACATTTCCTCATATTTTGAGGAACTGTGTTGGGTGGTCAAGCACAGAGTTCTTCTTCCTTGATTTTCACTAAGGAGATTGTGGGTTTGTCTTCCGGATTTGTATATCTAAGAAGTTAAAAGGTGCTATGAGTTTTGAGACTACACATGGTATGCTCGTCTGATGGAGAAGAAAAGTGAATAATACAAATTAGGACTGATACAACTTTATTTCCCAGTAAGATCTCCTTGAAAGTGCGAACATATTTAACTATTCTTCTCCCAGGCAGGTCTAGAAGATACAAGTGAGTTCTGGATTGGATTACCAGATTCATTTTTCAAAAGGGCTTTGCTGATCATTAGACTGTGTTGAACTCTTTTCAACCCTAATGATGATACTCTTAGAGATTTGTATGAAGATGATCCCATTTCTGCTTTATGTACTACTGATTTGGTATTTATTTATGCAAACGTATGAATGAGTAGTAGTAGTAGTATGAGCTCTGCTGTTAGTGTTCAAGAATACCTACTGGTTTTTTGTTGGATCTCCTTTTCTTACATTTTTACAAATAGCAATCTTTTTTAATTTTTTTTTTTTTTTTTTGTAATAGACATCTTATTTCTTAATAGACCCACACATCTTTGCAAAAGGTTACATGAAATCAAGAATCTGTCTTTATGTACAGTGAATCATCAAAAATGGGTTAGTCATACACATTTTAAAAGACTGCATAAAAACATTTGCATAATATAATCATAATAGAGCTACTGCACTGTGATCCATCACATCAGCTCTCAAACACTCCCAGCAGGGTTTATGCTCTTTCTGCCATAAAAAGATAAAATTAATTTACTAAACTGATCTTATCTTCCTACTTGGTCCTATAATGTAAAATATTCTTTTTTTTTTTTTCCAAATCTATGAAAAGTATGTTTATACTTCTTAAAATTTATTATTTTCTTTATATAAAATGTTCCATTTTGTACATTTGCTGAGACCATCTCTTCACATTCTGAGTTTGTGCAGAACATGGGGAGCTTTATGGACTTGGTTGATTGATTTCCCACATGTTCACAAGAAGAATGGAAACTAATAGAAAGACAAATCAATAGATTTTCCCTTTTCCATTGGGAAAACTACTATTACATGTTGCTGTTTAGGTTTGGTGCATTGTTTGGACTCTACAACTGTTTGTGTTAACAAAGATAATAACAAGACATCAAGAAATCACTCTTTGCCTCGACTCTATATTATTTTAAATATTTTTTTTTAATTAGTAACTGACATTTATTCTTAAATACAATTGAAATATGCCTCTTTACTTTAAAAAAAATCACACTGTGTAGAAAAAAGCATATAGTGTCATAGGTAAACTGTCCTGTGCTCTGCATGTCTCTTGATAGTTTTACCAAAACGTGAACACAGAGTCCTGTTGGCTGTTTGTCCCAGTATAAATTCTTAGCTCATTCCCTGCCTGTAGTCATTGTCTGTCCCCTCTGCACCACCCCATATTAATATGTAGAGCTCATTTCACCAGTTGTTGACAATCAGGATCTGCTGGTATGAATTGCATCCCATTTCAATTTAAATGACATGCAATTTCAAGTGTCTGTACTTACAGGTAAAGCTTCCTAGGCAATTTCACTGCAAAATGAGAAGACAAAAACCTCGAGCATGATTTCTTTCCTGCAAACCCTTGGAAGATATGAGACTAATTCTTGAGTCTCTCAGTCTTTGGCTTAAGAATGATGGATTGTCTGAGGCCCTGCTTCCTAGTCTGAGTAATATAATCCTTTAGCTATTACTGTTCACTTTAAGCAGATAACACTCTTAAAAGCAGAAGTGAGAAAAACAGTTTAACCCTAACTTATATCATCATCAAACTCTCCTGGGAGATTACGAAAATTGCCTGTACTTATTGGAGGAAGAAAGCTTAATGAATGAATCTTCAAATGTTATCTGTAACACTACACAAGATGGAGAGCTGTGGAGTTTCGGTGAAAAACTAGTCAGTATACCAATGATATCCAGCCCTGAAATGGATACAAAGAGAAAGCTGTTAACCAAGACTTACAAAATGGTTTCAGTCAGTTACCCCTTGTAAGTGCTGTGACAGCCTTCTGCTATAGTACATTTAGCGTCCAAATCCTGTAGTTTTTGTATGATGGTAATCTATGAATTGATAATTTAACTCATGAGTTTTATAAATGTGATTTATCTGTAAGTGTAATTTAAAGATGTGATGAACTATATTACTTGAGTTCTTAATTTCACTGACAGTTGCAAGCCTGTCAATTGCAAACCTGAAATGTTTAGAATATTTAAAGTTTTTTTTGTTTTGTTTTTTTTTGTTGGGTTTTTTTTTTTTAACCTACATTTATTACAATATCCAAATTGTAAAGATATAAGAGAACTTAAGGAACTTTTTGATCATTTAATCTGACACTGCATATACCATGGCTGTTTAAATTATGCTCATGCAAGCCAAGTGATTCTTTTCAGTTTAATGTATTTCAGTCTTTGGGTCTGAGATGTCACTAGATGTCACATCTGGAAACAGCAAGGGGTTATTAGGATGACTGACCCAGCAGTAAGCCCATTCCCCATGCCTCTGATAACAAAAGTATCTTCTTTTAATCCTCTTACTTTCCCTCATTCTAATTTGCCCTTCAAATTTATGCTGTATCACAAGGTAAGATTCCCGCTGGGTCCAAATCTCATGATCAATGAAGACTAGATGAACTGACTTGCCATAGAGGTATTTCATGCCTAGTTAGCATCCAGAGACTCTTGTTTGATAAGTCTTTTGTCAGTCATTGGCAAATGTTTTGGTTGGTTAGGGTGTTTTTTGGTTTAACCAAAACAATTTCTGATCAGCCACAAGTAACTGAAGACCCAAAACATGACATTTTAAACCGTAACTTGGAAGAAATGCTGTAAAACACTGTAGATAATACAGACAATGCTATGTAAAAATAGGCCCGGGGAATTTACAAGTCATAACCATGACCTTTCAGTTTCAGTCGTTTAGGAAAACCTTAAGACTTTTCTTACAGACCCTACCATCTTGTTCAGCACACTCTTTCCTTGACTTTACCATCTCATTCTGATGCTGACTTGTAGCTAAGCTCTGAATTATTTCTCAGTTTTCTGTTAAACTTGAACAGACTGGACTCTGCAGGATTCTTTGCGTTCCGCTGAGCATATGTTTCTTTATTTCCCCCCCCCACCTTTTTTTTTTTTTCCCCCTTTTTTTTTTTTTTCCTTTTTTTTTCTTTTTTTTTCCTTTTAAAGTTTAGACTTGAGAAGTGGTTACAATACTGTTGTGGTCAAGTGTTATATATGTTCCTTTTGTTCTGAATCAAGGTGTTGTGCCCAAAGCCTTGGAGAAACTGTAGCTATAACAGAAGGATCTGTTCACGACATTTGTTAGGTAAGGCTACCTTCCATTAAATTATATTGAGGAATATCACTTTCACTTTAGCTTTCAGTGTCATATTGACAAGTGTCCTGAATTACATTGCTGCATGTTAAGGATAGCTGAATAGTAGGCTAATTGTAGCAAAAAACCTACAATTTAAAAATCTTTGAAGTACTCTATATCTTTGAAATTTTCTAATGTAATGAAATTAACCTTTTGCAGTTTAATCATTTCTTATAAAGGGGCAATATGGGATTTGAAATATTTAAGGTTTCAATTGTTAATTTAAGTAGCTGCTACCTCATACATACAATTTTGTCAGGAAGGCATATGACTGCATGGAGTTTTTTAGGAAAATGAGTTCTGTGTGTACGTTTAGGTACGTGTAATTTGTACCTCACTGTATGCATTGATAAACTCATATGTAATATAACTGTCTGTACATAACCTTTTATATAACTTACACAAACAGCAGTTTGTCCTATGTTAAAAACACTGGATTAAAACTCAGTGGGTTTTGTCTACTTCCCGTTCAGATGTCATAAAAAATATAAAGTAAAAAGCTTTCCTTATATTTCTGCTCTCTGAACAGTAGAAAGATAATTTACTGGGCTTTTTTCTCCACTCAACATCTATCAGTCTCATCTCTATGAATTTCAAAGATAAAACACTGTTTCTAACATATAAAGGGAGGAAAAAAGCTTTATAAGGAAGAGGTGCTAATCTTGCCTGAGACCACTAAGCACATCTCATAAAAATACTTAGTCCTCCACATAAAGTACAGGCTAAAAGGGGCAGTGGAGAGCAGTGTGTTTGTCTGTGTCTATTTACTTTCTAATGTACAGAGAAATTAAAACCCAGACCAGTGTTCTGTCTTGTGTGGGTTTTTTGGTATTGTTTTTTGGGAGGGGAGGGTTTTGAGCAAAATCTTGAATGAGAGCAGGTTACTGATTGACCTACATCTCTACTCATAGAGAACTATATGTTTGCCTTGTAGTATACAGCACAGAGTACTTAAGTTAGGGTAATCTTTCAAAATGTGCCTAAATTCAACTGCAAAATTATTGATACTCCCTTTCCAAATGTCCTTTGATCTTTAAAGACTATGAGAAATAGGTAGGTTTTAAGTCAATTAGGAACAAAAGAAGTGTTGTTAAGAATGCAGGTTTAGTCATACAGAGAGATGGTGACATTCTAGCAGCAAAAGTGAAAAGTCAATATTCAGTATGTTGCTTCCATCTAAAGTGTGAGAACTGGGATACTTCTATTTACAGAAAGAATGAAGCAGCTATCATCTGGTTAGTAATTGAAGATGTTAGAGAACTAGAGTCTTCGCCTGTGTCTTTCCTTGTAAATATAGCTGAATTTATGCTTGTGCTTTTCCACAATGCTACTGGTATTGCATGTTCAAGTAAACACCTGATTAGTAGGTGAAGAAGTACTGTTCAAATTTTAAAGCTGAACAAAGGAGTGGATAAGGACACTCTGTAAGCACCTTTCTATAAGGAAAAGTTGGTTAGCCTTTTGTATAAAGTTATCTTTTGCTGACCTACCACAACTATTATAGGTACTGGAATATTCTTCAAAACTGTCTTCTGATGTTAGGGGGAAATTGTGTAAAGGAATTATAAAGGAGTTGTCATGGTGGCTGCGACATTAGCCAGGGTGGAAGGTGAGAGCAGTCTCCAGAGGCCTGCAAGAGAACAGACATTCCTTTGGAGTGCTCCCAGTAGTTGTCATTAGCACCAGTTCTCATGTAGACCTCTGGCTCTGAGATGTTTCCACTATCTCCATCATAGGTAGTGGAAACATCAAAACATAATTCTTCTGTCTCTTACAAACAGATCCACAGAATTATAGTGAAGCTACTTTCCAAAGTTCATTTCCAACAAGGACTGCATTGAATGGTCTGCTTCTAATACAATTTAATTTCTCTGTTAAACTTTACAGACAAACTGCATGACACTGTATTTTTTCTTCTGTTTGAAAAGTAAATGCCTTTCTCTGGCTTTAAAATGAGAGAATGCTGAGAGAGATGTTTTCTCAAATAATTATCTACTGATGCAAATGGAGAAATTGCTATTAAAATGAATGTTAGAGGCCACTTGCCAGAAGAAGAAGAAAAAAAGATATTTCCCCTCCCTTTGCATTTTAAAATGCTGATGCAGCAGCAGGTGTCTAACAGCTTCAAAAGCATGAAATTCAAGCATTAAAATTCTGTCTGAATTCCATATTCGTTTGTCTCACTCATATGACTATACCTAGGCACCTGCAATTTTTCTTTCTTCAAGTTGACTTGCAAATAGGATTTAGAGAACACCATTAGTTCTAGAGTAATATAAAGAATAATGCACCAAACACTGTTTCAAGGATGAAAACAGGCACTTACATAGACTTGAAACTTCATTTTTCTTATTTTGTTTTCTTTCTTCTGTAACAAAGACATGGATCACTGCTCTCCTCTCTGTGTGATGGCCTCAGCATGCTCTCTGCCATCATACCCACCTTGGGCAACCACTGGAACACACAACTGGCCCACAGGAGTCAGGCAGGTGGACCCTTATTAGCGCATTGCATAGATTTGCAGTTTTTCTAAAGCTTGCTAACTGAACATAAGTCTTGCAAATGTTACTTTCATATTTATCACTTCAATCAGTCTTGTCATTTGATTGTATTAATTTTCGGTGGGCCTAGAGTAAAGTAAGTATATTCACGTACATCAGCTTCCATTGAGTTGTAAATGATCAGTACAATAAGGACTTCCAGTGCAGGGTTTTTTCAGAGGGACTTCAGTGATATTTTGTTATTTCAGCTGACTGAACTCTAACTTTTGTGATTAAACAGACAATTTACAAACAAGTCACAAAGAGACCACAGCTTTTGCACAGCTGTGTGGTTGTTTAGTGAATTGTTTGCATAAGTATTTGTAGGTCTTTACAAGGGCTAATTCTATGATCTTTAGCTATGGCCTTCAAAACAGTCCAGATATACCATTCCGTGTACATTCCATTTCCTAATAGGATCTTTAAAACCTTAAAAAAAATCAAGATAGCTTTACACAGGAAAAAATACTGATTCAAAGAATAACCTTTTTGTCCAGTATACCATTACCATACCTTTACTCTTTCAAAATTTAATGCCCTTGTAAGAATGATACCTACAGAAAATAAAAGTCTCAGGGCAACCTAAATATTTTCGCATGAAGGAAGAATGACATTTTTATTCTATCATTGAAATTATACAGAAATCTCATAACTTAGTCCCCTGTCTTTTTTTTTTTTTTTTTCCCCTCAAATATAAAACCAAATAGAATTGAAATTTCTCATTTCCTCTCATAAGGTTGCCAGAAATCATATTTATTGCATGGAATAAAAGACTTTAAACCTGGGATTCATGCAGGTGATGGGGAAAAAAAAATATTAAAAAAAAATCCAACAGAAACCCCTGACCCTTTCTTCAGCATTGATTTAGTCTTCTCAGGAAAAATATACATAGAATATATTTTAGTGCCCTCTATGCCTCTTTTTTGATCCCAGATTTTGGTTGTTTCTGGGGTGGGGAAAAAAAGAAAAAAAAAGAAAGAAGAAATTTGATTTTTTTCTTATACTTCAATGGGTGATTTTAATTTTTTTTTTTTTTTTTTTTTTTTTTTTTTTTTTTTTT
>JANVCC010000017.1:21053790-21071753 GCA_025345505.1 Todiramphus chloris collaris | reverse complement strand
TTTTTTTTTTTTTTTTTTTTTTTTTTTTTTTGTGAGGGGAAAATGGTAAAATTACAGAACATAGCAATCATTTTTATAAGCAAATATGTGACAACTTCTATCCACACAGAGATCCAGTAAAATAGCGGAAGGTCTTTCCTGCAGTGTTGATTTTTGCAGTACATGTGACCCACCTGAAGTGCTTAGGAGTAATGGCACATATATATGAATACTATATATCTTAGTGCATGGCATTTATTGCAGATTAGAAATGGAGAGAAGAAAAAAATGCATTGAAAGAAAAAATAAATAGAATGGGAAAAAATTCTGTGAGTGGTTTGGATTTTTTTTATCCTTTCCAGATGTGTCAGATTTTCATTTTATTTAATCTCAATTTAAATGAAAAAAGACAGAGGCCTTTAGAAACAACTGATATTTTATTGTGTTCAGCATTAGGCAACTCTGGTTATTGCTAAATAAGAAAAAAAATGTCTCTTTTTAAAATGTATATTAAAATTGAAATATGCATACACAGAAATAGTATATTTATGCATGTGTATATATTTCCCACTACATATGTGTCTTTAAACACATGAAAGATCAAAGTCTTTCTTTTTTTTTTTTTTTTAAACCCTTGTCTTGGAAAGGAGGGCCAAGGACCAGTTACTTGTTTGGAAACTAGATTGCATGGATTGGTTCGCAGCAGATAGTTTATGGCTAGTTTCCTCTGTAGGAAATTTGTCTTGGAGTTAGAGGAGTCCAAAACTAAGTCAGGAACTGAGCTAACAGTGAAATTATATGGACAGTCACAAGTCTGGTGCTCAAACGTACTCCTTGACCACTTTTTTTGAAACACTGTAGGTTTTGGGTGTCTAAGATATTTTAAATTGGCTATGACATTAAAGTCTTAATTTTAGTACTACAGCTGACATAGATATAGTAATTTACCTATGTACTAACAGTACAAGATGGAAGCCTATGAAGGCTGAGCTTTGCAGTATTTATTATTGTCAGTACACTATTAACTGGAACAAATTATATTTCTTTAAATATGCTTATGAATACATTTGTTTATTAAGGGAAAATACAAAATCTGTGCAGTGTAGCCACTTTGTACTCCACAAGCTATTCAGAAGTTGACTGAAAATTCATAAATCATCTCTATTCTATTTCTATCTAGCCTGGAAATAAAGCCTATATCTATATTAGCAGATATGACTCTCTTCTAATCCCGTCTTGAGATCAAGAGTTGGTTATTCATCATCACTACCCTCAATTTCTATCCTATGCTTGATTTCTGTGGAGAGAAAACTATTGTTTCCTTCCAGAGAAATATGCTTCATTAAGTGCCTGTTTGGCATTAGTGTGGGACCTGAATTCCACACGACATTTTAGTATACCCCTGCAGGTAAACTGATGCAACCTGAAATGAACAGACAGAACAGACAAATTAGGCCTAAAGAAGGAAATAATTAGTCTCATTATTTCAGATGTTCAATTTGATGCTGATAATATTTTCTTCAGTTACTTTTCTGGGTATTTGAGCTCAAAATTTATGTTCTAAATCTCTAGTTGGCATGGTAACACGGAGTGTGCTAATGGTATAATTCATATATATAAAAACTGAATAGTATCTAAAAGTTTTATCCTTGGCTTTACAACAGACATCTGTGTCCTCTTTCTCTCTCTCTCATTCCCAAGGAGCTTTGATATCAGCCAACTAACCTAAACAAATTGAAATAAGACCTGTATAGCTTCTCTTGCAACCACAATAAATGACCTGTTTCAATTATTTCCTTTTTTCCTTTCAGAAAAGCTTCAGCATAAATGATGACAAATAATCTCAAATTCTAACAAATACATATATTTTAAAACACTTATGGTTTATTGCTGTATTTTCTGGCCTTGATGCTAAAATCAAGTCTGCTCAGTGATACATAAAGTTGTTGGGCTAGTATGAATAACACCCTCAAACAGTGGTATCAAAGCACCCTAACAGGTATTTTCCAAAACAAGGAAGAAAACCATCCTATTCTCAATCTGAACAGTATTTGTTACTACACTTACTCTAAGAATACATCAGAAAATAAATATTTATCAGTGATAAATATATCATTGTTTTTGGAAATACAATCTAAATTTCTAAAACTGCAATTCAAAGTAGCTATTAGAGAACTCTCATTAACCACAAGATAAGAGCGTATACAAAGCAGTTAGTGTGGCACTGATGAGGTCCAGCAGCTTGTTATTCTATGATAAGATCTTTCCCTTTACACCTTCTCAATAAGTGAATCGAAGACCGTTTGGAATTTAAACTGTAGCTATGGGGGGAAAAGCTATCTTGAATTGAGACAAATATAAATGTTTTATTGCATTTCCTGTGTAGGCAGATCCTCTTTGTTCTTTTCAAGCCATGACTGTTTACATTGTCCAAGAGGATATTTCCTGGTGTGTAGCAAACTGGCACACTATATTATTCCATCCTTCTCAAAAATCATGAGGCATCACAGAAACAAATTTAAGATTTTGCTCTGAAAAAAGACATCAGACAAAACACATGATGCCTTTTGTACGCTGTGATCATTCAGCTCTATGAACTGTATAATTGTCCTTCCAGACATGTGATTTCCCCTTTTCAAAAACAAAGCAACTATTCATTTTTTTTCCTTATTATTTTTACAAGACTTCTTTCTATTAAAAGAATGTAAATAGATGTCAGGTATTTGAGTCCAAGTCTTCAACTAGAAAGAATACCTGGAAGGGAAGAACTTGCTTTTATCAACCTGTTAGTCTGATATTAATTCTGTGACTATTTCTCTATTGATCAATACAGGAAAAATGTCAATAGTGGTTATTGATACTGGCTAGAAGGGCTTCAGGGTTCTTAAGAATGAAGAATTAAACAACCTTTGTTCCAGCTTTTGATTCAAAAGAAAATGAAACTCAGTAGCCAAAGCATTTTTTGTTTAGAGGGAAAGAAAAATAAAAGTTATTTTGATTACTGACCATTTTTATTACTTCCACACTCAAAAATGAAGGGTTTTAAATGTGTGTGTGCATGAAAAAGAAATTAACAGAGTTTAACCTTCCCTTCTCCCTCTTATTGCTCCCCTTTCCTCAGAGAAATCTGTGTTATCCTTGAGGAAGAGAAGGGATTATTATTAGGGGTAGGTAGAGGAAAGAATGTTGTGGTGGGTTGGTCCTTGCTGGATGTCAGGTGCCCACCAAATCCTCTCTATTACTCCCCTTCTTAGCTGGACACAGGACAGAACAATATATTGAGTGGCTTGTGGATCGAGATAAGGGCAGGGAGAGATCACTCAGCAACTACTGTCATGGACAAAATAGAGTCAACTTGGGGAAATTATTTTAATTTATTACCAGTCAAAGCAAAGTAGGATAATGAGAAACAAAATCAGATTTTAAAAACACCTTCCCCGTGACCCCTCCCTTCTTTTCAGTCTCAACTTTTCTCCCAATTTTCTCTGCCTCCTGACTGTCTCTGGTGCCGGGGGATGTGGGACAGGGGCTGAGGTCAGTTCATAATATTTTTCTCTGTCATTCTTTCTTCCTCACACTCTTCCCCTGCTCCAGCATGGGGTCTCTCCCATAGAAGACAGTCCTTTATGAACTTCTCCAATATGCATCCTTCACACAGGCTGCAGTTGTTTAAGAACTGTTCCAGCATGGGTCCCTTCCACAGGGTACAGTCCTTCTGGAACAGGCTGCTCTATCTTGGGTCCCCCACTGGGTCACAAGTCCTGACAGCAAACCTGCTCCAGCATGGGCTCCTCCCTCCTTGGGTCCACAGGTCCTGCTGGAAGCCTTCCCATGGGGTCACAATCTCCTTCAGACACATCCACCTGCTCTAGCATGGGATTCTCCATGAGCTATAGGTGGATATCTGCTCCACCACTAACCTCCCTGGGCTGCAGGGGAGTCTCTGCTCAGTCACCTCCTCCTCCTCCTTCTTCACTGACCTTGGTGTCTGCAGTTGTTTCTATCACATATTCTCACTTCTTTCTCTCTACCTGCAATAGCCCTTGCACAGGGTTTTTTCCGCCCCTTCTTAAATGTGTTATCACACTGGCACTGCCACTGACTGGCTCAGCTCTTAGGAGCTGTGAAAAGGAATAGAACTAGCAAGTGCTGACACTTGTGTACCTTTCATGAAGTTTATAGCATACATTTTACATGACTGATGTTTCACTGATAGATGGCTGATAAGAATTCATTAACTGGTTGGAGAGAAATGGTTTGGATTTTCAGTATCCAGTGACTTCAGTTTTCTTATGCAAGCTTTCAAAGTGATGTAACATGGGCATGAGACAATACAATACACTAATCTTCAGAAGTAAATTCCTTTGACTTTTGTACTGATAAACAAAATTGGAAGAACAGAGTGAAAATTACTGGTTTTACTCCAGAGAGAATGTATCAATAACTAAGAAATCATTGTTTGAGGGAGCATTAGACTTTAAAGGGTGTCAGCTTCCAGACTAGTTTCATGGATTGTAGTTTTCATGCTCTTGCAAGTCAGATTTGGTGTTGGTTTGGGGATAGGATTTTACAAAAGTAAAACAACACATCATTCAGGGGCAATACAAAAACTAGATTAATACAAAAATAGATTTTAAAGGATTAATTTGAAGAATGTTTTTACATATATTCAGTTTACCTGAAAAACATGTTTTCTGTGATGTGTTACCTTGCCTGTGACAGTTTCATAATCTAGCCTGATGTTTCTTCTATGTGTTTCCTTGACAAAAGCTCTTTGAGGTATACATATGGGCAGTTACATCCTGTGTTTGTCAAACAGGACATGTAAAACTCAAAGTAGAGGCTAACTCAGCCTAGGTTAAGTGAATACATTTAAATTTAAATAAAGAATTTTTCATTATTCATTCATCGTGTGCATTATTTGTCTAGTGATTTTCATTGCAAATAGACTTATTTCTTCTTTTAACTACAGAGATGTTTCCTTAACTGTTCTTTCTGTCTTTCAAAATAATGAATCTCAGTAGTTTTCCCCATGAAGCACAAGAAGTAAACATTTGGAAAGCACTGGAAGCATCTTTCAAACTGGTAGGTGTTGGTTGGTTGATTAGGTTTTTTATTGGAAGAAACTTCTAAATTATAACCACTGTATAAATACACTAGGAAAGCTATTCTTAAAAAGGAATATTATACTTAAATAATGCATATAATTTAGGATGATGAGCTAAGTATAACTCTGGGAGGAGAAATACACAGCTAGTAAGTTTGTAGTGTGACATAGTTTAAAGGCAACGTCAGATTTCATCAGGGCTCAGCAGGAGGAAAGACAAATATCTATAAAAGCATTTTCAAGAAAGAACTACCCAACTTCTTTGAAATCAGTAAGGCAAATATAGCAAGATCTCAACTTTAATAATGGTATGTACATATTTGAATGTGTTTCAGTTTGTGATTTCTTTCTAAAATATTCATATATTGGTAAACATTTTTGGATGTGTGCAATTAATCATTGTACGGTGGCAATCACTGACGTTGCTTATTAAATAGTAACTTTTTTATATGTTTTTTTCTCTGATGGTTTGACTTTTTTATTATTTTCTACCACTATAGCATTTCTGATGGCCAGGTTACTAGTTCAGTCTCTTGAGAAGGGTATGATTTGAGGCTGCTGTTATTTCTCCCAGATGCGCTTGACATATGTAAAGTTACTTTTGTTCTCTTCCTAGAAATACAATGGGGAAGAGATTTAGCATTCATTATTATGTACATTAGCTCCTTTGTTACCGTTAGAGAGGCACAAGCTCTTGGCACTGGTATTTGTTTATTTATTTATTTTCCTGGTGTGTGCTGTGTTTGAATAGGTGTGATTACCTAGGTTATGTGATTGCCTGTTTTTGTTTTCTCCTGTTTGGGGACAAGCGGATTTTTTTCTTTTACTGTTTTTGTGTATTAGCTGAGTAGTAGTTCTCTTTTTGGGTGTTCCTCTCCATTGCTGTAGCTGGTAGATAATGGCAGGCCAGGAGACAGAGTCAGTGGGATAATAATGGGCATACATGAAAACCAGTAAACAATGTAATTGTTCATCTGACAGAAATGCAGTCTGGAGGGAGAGAAAATGAACTGCCATGAAAGCAGCTGTTATATCCAGGAAAAGAAATAAAAATAGGCTGTGGGAATACTAAGAAACAAACGAACAGGTTTTTTAATCTGTTTAAAGCCAGTCTTTGCTTGCGTGCTGGTTCTTTGCCTTTGCGTACTATCCTTTGAAATCTCTCTTCTACTCATCTTACAATTCTCACAAGCTCAGTGGATAGAATTCCAAAACACAGTTTCTCAAATAGGGATAAAAAAGACATTTTATCTTTTCTACTAACATCTTGCTACTGTCCTGTTGTCTCTGAAGTGACTCCTGTGCACATTAGGGGGAGCACGATACAACTCTATCTTAGGCTTCCCAGCTTTCATTGGCCTACAAAGCAGATTAAGGGCACTTCTGAAATTTGAACTTGCCCTGTAATTAATCTGATTAAAGGACTCAATCAAGAGTTTTGCAATAATATACATAAATGGAATACTTTATCTTACCTCTGATGCACAGGATTCTATATGACAGAATATTCATGATTTAGGCCTTAAACTGAATATTTATCATAAGGTTGGGAAGAAACCTGTCACATTTGATGGCTACTGATTACTTTTCCACTAAAATATTGGATACTGGACATGTTCAGAAACATACATTAGTAGATGTAGGTTTTTGACTTTCAAGTTCCTATGTTCATTCCCAAATTAGGATCAGATGTGTCAGTTTTCTGCAGTGTACCCCTGTCTGCATCAGCAATGGCTGTGTTAGAATTCCAGCTGCTCTGCAGTGCTAACCCCCTGCTCCCATGGCTATGAACATCCATTAAGCACCGTTAATGGGTAAGCCAAATCATTTATGAAGCTTACAGTGAACTAAAGTCTGTGTCAAAATCTATGTCTGCAAGGCTGATTTGTTCCACAAGCGTGACAAAGCAACATGGGGATGTGAAATAAATCAATATATAAACTATTGTGGTGATTTCTTCCTTTCATTATGAAATGTAGCTATGTTATGGTACAATACTGGCATGCATACCAATATCACACTGTGGCTTGGGAAGGAGAATAAAAGAGGTCTTATCCCTGTGGGAACAGAACATGTAGCTTGAAGGGTCCATAGTCTCCAGGGATGCTAAATACCAAAGGTTTTGCCTCTGCCTTTCTAAACAGCTGCAATGCTCTATTATTCCTAGGTTGAATAGCATCATCTTCTGAGACTATAATTGCTGTATTCATTAAAAACTGTAACAAACTACAACTGTTTGAAATGAGTTCACTTCAAACTAGGTAGGTGTTCAAGGTGCCCTTCTTTAAAATAAAATACTTTATCTGTTCCAAAGTCTCATTCAAATGTCACATACTGTCTACTGTTCTCTGAGGATATAAGAAGGCCCCATAATATCCCAGATTTCTCTGTAAGAAAGGATTAAACCAGCAACTGTTTACTGCATTAAGATTAATTCAGTACATTAGCACATTACTATCCTTTGATTCCTACAAACATAATCATGAAGCATCATCATGCACATTGGATTACAAACTAATAGTTTAGGACAAAACTATTTTTGATTAGTATTAGTCCAGCAAAAAGACCAAATCAAAGTCACCCTACAAATTAGGACTAGATTTGGCTCTGTGCCTAAAAAGGTGAGGAATTCACCTGGAAGAAGCATTTTGGTTATTGTAGAAAATTATTCTGTTCTGAAATTTTATAAGAAACAAATACAGGTTGTACCAGATATGTTCCTTTGCAAGCCCAGGTAAAAAGAAGGAAAGTATATTTTTGGGGCACAGTCAAGGTCATAAATAATATTCCTTTGTTTTCTGAGCAGATCTGTATCTGAGAAATTTTTTCTAATCTACCAAAATATTATTAGAGGAAATACTGACCTGCATTTAGAAATTCCATCCAGAGACATTATCCAAAATGAACCATGCTGCATAGTTATGTAACTGCACACTTTAATCTTCTGTTATACTATTCATTCCTATCTTTTCTGTGTTGTATCAGCTCAGCTGCAATGTAGCTTTAATATAGTTATAAGGTTTCCAGGTCAAATCTAGTTCACATCTATCCAGCTGAGAGCATGACCAGACTTGCTTAAATCTGACTTCACCCTATAATGTATTCATAGGGAATATTATAATAAAAATTAAACTCTGACAAATGTGAACTGTTGCTACCATGTCTGCAAGAGAGTTTGGGGATTTTATATATATCATTAAAATTTGAAGTGATGCTACATATCATTACAGTATCCAAAAATACATTTGGGGAAGTAAGAGGCTTAGTCCAAGGAAGCCCAAAAGCAAAGATGTGAGACAAAAACACTTCAGTGGCAGAAGCTGTCCTTACAGAACTTCCATCAAGAATTCAGCATCTCTTGCTTACTCCTACACTTGGAAATCTTTGTTTTGTAACAAAACATACCATTGGAGCAAAGATGAAAAAAAGAAGGAAAGGGTTCTACAGTTCTTCTTAAAAGTCCCTGAGTAAAAATATATTTCAAAGGGAAACTTCATGGTCTTCTTCTTCCTGGCTGGTTTAGTTCATACACAGTAGGTGAGCAGGGGACACATAAATGTGTAGGACACTCCTGAAGACCATCAGACTGTAGTGGATTTGGACAGTTGGCAGTGGGGTAGGAAGTTGACTGTACCAGCTCCTCATGGTGTTTGTGTCACTCCCACTTAATTGCATAGGTCTTAGTTCTTGTCCCTCCTGAGAATTAGAGGAATAAACACCCTCTTTACAGTGCAAGAGAACTAGACAGCCTCTGCATTTTATACAAAAGTTGATGTAACAATTACCCTGGTAATTTCTGGACACTTTATTTCCCACTGGCAGGCTAAACAATGGGTAAGAAATAATTCTCAATCAATTTAAGTAGGAACAATTTAGAGAGAGCGAGTATGGTATGTTGTTGTTGAATTGAATTATTGCTACGGAGATAAATCCTAGAAAAGAGCATTATATCTGTACCCAATGATCTGTTAAAATCTGCTTCTATATTCATGGTAATTTTCAGATCTGATCCAATTCTGAAGTCATAAACATATGTTCTTATCAGGAAAACAGTATTCGAGAAAGCTTTTCATCTGCAGACAAAGAAATACATGAGAAACTTTTGAGAAGGCTTCCACCTTCACCATCATCATGTTGTGAGTTCATTTTTGATAACAGATTAAACAGAACCCCTTTAGGAGGCTGCTGACAGTCTTGAATCTTTACGGTTTTATGGGGCTTTTTTTTCTGTTTGTTTGTTGGGTTTTTTTTTTAAAGGAAAGCACAAAACCAAACCTCACTCTGAAGATTTCTATAATGTCATTAATTTATCTCAAAGACTTCACACTTTTGAAGAAAATAGTTTATGTTTGGATAGCACTTTTGAGAACTAATTTTTTACTATTGTCATAGTTAAACATTTTAACATGACTTGAAATGTAGGAAAACCATTTGATACATACTTCTTCTGAGAATTACTCTCAAGATGAACTTGGTCCTAAAGTTTTATTCATAAGGAGAAAATCAAAGCTTGTCTCAACTAGTACAAAAAGCAACATTGAGATGTAGCACAGCTCAACTAAAAGAGTTTTCAAAATCTATTAAAGACTCAACACCTTCTTTGGTAAACAGTTTGCTGATAAAAAAAACCTGTTGCCTTTCTTAAAAACATTTCACTTGGATAGTGAAGCTGATAAATGATGGAATGTAATGGTGCACAGGTGATGTGAAATGACCTTTCAGGCTGGAAACAGAGAGAGGTTCTGATCCTATATGACTCTTATGGGACTGGCCTCATTTTATGGTAGTGAGCAGTTGTATAACAGTGGTTTTCAGACCACACATGGTGCAACCACAAAACAGGAAGGACCTGAGTTAAAAGCATTTTAACAACAAAGCATAAAATTAGATAATAAAAGCATAATTTAAACACATAATGATAAAACAAAAACCTCACCCTCATTACAAGTATGGATGTTTATTTATGAACTATCATTTACATATTTAATACAATATGAGATCTGCTATCAATTTTTTCCTTACATCTCTTGATGTCTTCACATTCCTTTCCTTCAGTAAGTTCCTCATCTTTTCTCTCTTTCAGGTGACTTTTACATTGCATAGTAAATGAGTAATTCCTTGAATAAGAAACGTGTGTACACTTCCCACCAGTCTTCCACCTTTGTGATTTTTCTATATGCAGAAGCTATTTTGTGATTACAGGGTTGTATTTTAACCTTGCTATCAAAACTACTCCATCAGTTTAAATCTGGTCAATCTGATTTTCAATTCTTGCTACCAGTATGGCAAGATTTTAAAAAATAACTCAGAAAATACCTATGTATTTAATGGTAGTTCATTTGTTAGATTTTTATTTGCTCAAATGAATTTCATGTTACATGGATTTCTTTTGCAAGCTTATTATATTATACAGCAGCCTGCTTAGTGAGGACATATTCTAATAGGTTCCTCCCAGCAAAAGATATTTTAAATTATTTCTGAAATAATAAGTAATTTTCAAAGTCAAGGGAGTTGATAAGAGGGACAGTGAAAATTGTTGGCATTCACAACTGAAGTGACTTATTTTCCCAACATGGTTTTAGAACTAATAGAAATTTCCTTTTTTATAGGCTTCACATATGAACCCTTGTCCCTACTGAATTGTTCCATATGCTAACATGAGTGAAGTTATGATTACAATGAAGCACATATGGTGTGTGTCAGGAACAGAAGGGAGCTGGCAGAAGGTAAACTCAGACTTGACATAGGATTTTAACTAGAATGAATCAGTTTTAAATTGTTTCTGTTTATGTTACCACGCACTCAGACAAAACTACACATAACTCAGTGGAACTTCAGCCTCAGTGTAATAAAGGGCAGAAAGCCCTTAAACAAAATAGCACATATGTCATTCAGTCACAAAAAGCTTTTCTTATGGAACAATCCAGAAGCACAGTGCTTGAGAAACTTACATGCAGTTTTAGAAGGCAAATGTTCTTCTATGCAAGTTACATTTTTACCACGTCTCCTCCTTTGATAGTTGTTGCAACAAATGGTTGACCTAAAGAATTTGATTTCAAGTACCTTTCATGAAGAAATGTTAGTAATACCTTCTGGTTTACAAGGCTCAGTTTAAAACTGATCTTGTTAACTTTTTTTTTCTATTTTTTTAAACCCGTGTCATTTAGAGTATGGTTTCACATTACAGCCCTCAGCACTTTGAACCACCCTTAGTGCTTCTCTGACTCCTGATGAACTGAGCCAGGAAGTTAAACAAGCCCAAAATCAATTTTACATGAAAGAAATTTAAATTGCACTCTGTACAGATTCTCTACATTATGTCATTCTGGAGCCAGCTCTGGTGAAACGGAAATGGCAGAAATACCAGGCCAAAAATGGACTTTTTCAATGGCAACTAGCCATTAGATCATTGTAGCTTTAACTGCAAAATGATGAAGCTGGGTTTATAGTCTTTATTGTCTTCATAAAACTTAAGGTGGAAAGGATATCACAACCTTTGAATGAAATTAAAGGCTTGTGGCCTGGACTGAGGAAAACAAATACCAGAGACTTTGACAAGCTTCAGAATACAAGGAGGTATTTTTTAAAATATGTTTGAGGAATCGTAGGCATTAGCATGACTATCAGTAGCAGAGCTAACATTATGGTCATACATCTATGTTCATTAGTAAGAACATAGAAAAATTAGTAATTGAGCTTCTATTACAAGTTGTTTGAAAAAATACTATCCTTTAAAGTGATATATTAAGTATTTGCACCTTTCTGATAATGAAGTTTCCATTAACTGCATTGTTTGGTCTGAAAGCATTTGTCAAAACAGTGTGTGATGCAAAAACAATTATGGGTGCACTTAGATCATTTATCAGATTAAAAATTGTCTATGTTTCATCCTTCTGTTTTTAACCAGAGATTTTTATATTAATTAAATGTGAAGCTCAATTACTTTATCCTTTCTGGTTTTCTAGTAATAGAGAGTCAAAAAATATCCAATCATAACTTGGTCCAGAAAGCACTGTATAAAACAATTTGATAAAGGAAGCTGTACAGAAGAGATACGTATTCTAATAAACTGTTTAGATTATATTGTTGATGCAAACACACAAGTGTTTTCCTAAATAAATGAGGCTTGGATGCTATTGCTTTGTTGTTACAGATATATTTCATCCATATTCAGATGTATTTTCCTTTTTAATTTCCAGTTTGTTATCTATTTCTTACAAACTTCCCTCCTTCCTCATCATTAGAGTAAAAAATGCATACAGAATAAAGCATATCTTATGAATTATAATATGGGAACCAAATAAGGTTTTACATTCCTACGTTTATTATTTTAGTGCTTCCCTCCCATTGTAATGAATATTAACCTTAGTTCATCTTTATATTCAGACAGAATAGTGTGGCTGTTATAGTATGGCCAAGCTTACAAACTGAATTTGATTACTTCGTTTGTATTTATCTGCCAGATACAGATACATGAACCACATTTTCATTTGCCTAAACATGAAGAAGTAATTCAGTATTTCCAACAAATTATGTTAGAGTTAGCATGGGTCTCAGATATCTGTTGCATAGAATATACATGAAATTCTTATTTTACCTTTGGCTAGTAGTCTTTTTGCCTGATAGCTTTTCTAACACAGCAATTATTCTGCTTTTTTAGGATAACGCCTTGTTTCATTAAACAATGTAACATCTGTATCTGTTCAGAATTAAGATGTCTGAACTGGAATTTTTCCTTTTCTTTGTGTGTGTGTATAGGAAGAAAAAAAAGCTTTTTTGTATACTTATTAATTAGTTTTATTTTAATGAAGCATAAATACTTCTTATTTAAGAATATCCAGATAATTAAACACCGTATTTTGGTTTCTAGTGATCATAAGAAGAGCCTGAAAATGAAACATTTAAAAGGGGGAATATACTGCTTGCAATAATATAATTTATTTAAGAAGTATACTCATGTGCACAATGTATGAATTCTTGTACTCACATGAGAAGTGAGTCACTCAGCTAGGAATGAATTTTACATCTGTGTGATATCACTCATAGTTTCAGAGCTGTTCTCTTTCAACTGTACCCATAGTAAAATAAGTCTAATGTCTATTTTTGCTTGTTTCTTTGTTTTGAAAGTCTACAGGAAGAGATGGGTACATCAGAAGGACTGTAAGTCCCAAGTGTCAGTGAAAAATTATCTATGATCATTAAAATGCAGGTTTCAAAATATTATCTCTGTCTTTTCTTTCCCCATGGAATCTTCTTGGAGAAATTGAAGATCTTCCCCAATGCCATGGTGATTGTCTCAGTTTATAGTTTTGTAGCACTGAGAAAGAAAGACAAATTTCTTAGCAGTGTCAGTTACAAATATACAGGCTGTTAAGAAAATTGAGAATCAATACTATGTCCAGATCCAGGGAATATACTTGCTAAGAAATGCAGCACTTTCTTTTTTGGGGCTATCTTTCTGATCTTTCCTCTAAAGGTGTGAAAGATCCTTGATTATTAATATTTCTTGTTTTCTCATATACATATATGTGTGTGTGTATGTGTATATGTATATGTGTGTGTATTATTTAAGTATTTGACTATTCTGTTGTATTATTTAAACACCATGAAGGAACATGTTCTCCACTCTAAGGGAAAGCGTAGAATACCCTCAAGAGACTGTCAGTTTGCCACTGACATACAAATAAAATAGGAAACTGAATCCTTCATAGAGGAGCAGTTACAAATGTGTGAAGTAGTACTTATGATATATACTCTGTTTCTTACATAAAATTGAACATAAGGAAATCTGATTTCTAAAACTTATGACTGCCCTCAGTTTTGTTCTTTAGTCAACAAATGTTGCATAATAGTGATATACTGATATTTCCTTGTCAGTGTAACTCATTCCTTTTTGTTCGTAGGAGTTAGAAGCTAAATGGGTGGTAACAAAGCTGTTTCATCACTACTGATGATTTTACCTTTTAGGAACTCAGACAAGATTGATGAAAGTGACAGCATCCAGAACTGCATTTCAACATATTCTTAAGTGTGATACTGATTAGAAACCTTAGTATTCCTCACCATAACCTTTAGTTGTACTTTATGTTACTGACAATATCAACTGTTATTGTTCCTTTTTCCCTCCT
The DNA here is from genome assembly GCA_025345505.1 of Todiramphus chloris collaris. NCBI lineage: Eukaryota > Metazoa > Chordata > Aves > Coraciiformes > Alcedinidae > Todiramphus > Todiramphus chloris. Next base: position 21,057,539 of record JANVCC010000017.1, on the reverse strand, counting down.
GTATGTGTTATTTGTTCTAAGGAATGTGCAAGGAAAAACACGTTGCAGAAGAATCACAGGAAGGATGCAAATGTTTCTGGTATGGTTTACTCTCAAATGACCTCTCTCTCTAACCTGTATCAGATAAACACCTACCCTGAGGTGAAGCAAGAGATTTTTTTATACAGCTAAGAATCTCTAAGACGAACAGTAGCTAAAATATCACAGCTACAGTTTAAGTCTGCTCTGATCATGCTGTAGGTGAATTGAAGGGTCTTAAGGTAACTTGACCAATTCTCTGTACGGAGAACAGAACAAGTCCTAAGGAGAGAATCCTGACTCTACAGTGTCATCCACATTTTTCATTTTGACATGAACTATTTTTCCAATTTTCCAACAAGTTGAACACCCAGATGTCCCATATACACCTACTGAAGTCTCACATGTCTGAAAGCCCTGAAAATGTATTTTCATCAAAGGTCTGGAAGAAGTAGAAAAAAATGTGTGTGACTTTAATATCAGATTTCCTTGTTCCATAATCCAAACAGATGGTTGCACCTCAAGCAACCACTGCTTGAACTGGTATAAAACAGGCTGATGTAGATGTTAATAACAAATTAACCCTGTTTAATCAAATAGTATGGTAACTTATCTTGCTTCTGCTTCTTGTGTTTGCAAAACTGCTTTGTGTATGAGAGTAACTTTGAATGATGGAAGTTCAAGGAAATCCTGTTCTTCAGTGAGGTGATAAATAAGAATGATCTCTGTCACTCTTGAATTCTAGTCATTTTGGCATATATCTGGATTTGGAGTAAAATGTATATCGATCTAATACGGTAATAGTCTTTCCTTTCTGTACTGGTTCTTCCATAAAAAAGGGAGTGGGGATAGGAGGACTAAGTACATTTCTCCAGATTGTCTGTGATGCCAGCATCAGGAAATTTTCCTGATTAGTTTATTTTCTATTGATCCTGTTTCCTGTCTGTTGCTTCTTCTTCATGGATAAAAACATTGGACAGGTACAACCTGTTTAGTTCTGCTTACTTGTTTCTCACTTTGTTCACTGGAAATAACTGTAGGAAAACGGAGATAAAATATATGTCATGACTAAAACAATCTCTCAGAATTGTCTTTTTATCTCTGTTATGAACAATCTTGTAGTATGAAGACATTTTAGGATAGGAATGTCCATTATCTTGAGTTTATGAGAACTCCTTTATCATATTAAATAAAGAGTAATAGTAATTGTCATCACCTAAGATACTTGGCATAAAAGCTCTCAGGAAAAGTCAGTGATTGCAGTCACAATTATCAGAAAATCAATTTGTGGAATTTATTTGTAATAACATCCATTGTTGAATTATTTCCTGCTATGTGTTTGTCTAGTTGGCAATGTCTTGTGTAGCAATGCCTGCAGCATTGGGCAGGTTACTGTTAAAGACTGAAACTGAAACTGAAACTAGTTTCTTGGAGCCCTCAGGCTAATGCCTCATGGAGTTCATTGCTATTGGATAATTTCACAGCCATTATTAACCATTATTGCCTTACTACTTGCAGACAGCGTTTTCAGTAATTTTCTTGGGTTTTTTTCTCTTCAACAAATCACAGAATGGTAGGGGTTGGAAAGGACCTCTGGAGATCATCTTGCTCCATCTTCCTTTTGCCTTCATTATCCCTACCTTATTTAGATATCTAACTGGATATTGTAATTTCCCTGGAATAAAGAGAAAGAAGAAAAGGGAAAGGAAAAATGAAAAAGGAAAGGGGAAGGAGCATATGAAAGGTAAGATATATTGTTTGTGTTTTTATTGTCTTATGATCTACTCTGAATATCATTGTGCCAAGATAATATCACAATTTTTTTTGTTTGCAAGTTTATGGTAATTTTTTTCATATTAGTCATGAGGAAGAAAATTTTTCTATGTATACTAATGCCCTTTAAAAGGCTTTCATGTGCAAACTGTCATCTTGAAGCTATATTTTTTGTTAAATATATATTTTTATATATATACATACACTTTATAATTATATATTATAAATGTTATAATTGCAGAATATTCCTCAACCTTGTTTCTATAAACCATGTGTGACTGGAGCTGAGTAGGTAGGCAGATATTTTAAAAGGCATACTGGTATTAGGAAATGCAATTTGTGTGATCTTTAGTGCTTGGAGTTAGTAAAATTCTTCAATGGATTCATTTTCAGAAAGATCTTTTTCAGCATCTCTATTTAACAATCATTCTACTTAAAAATCAAATAAATCTGTGAGCCTCATATTTACTTTATTTAACAATAACTTTTAAGTACATATCAAATATATAATGTCATAGATAATTGGTTGCAGAGATCATTATTTAAAGCACTCTTAATGGACCAAATATATGAGTGAGAGAATGTCCATAAGAGGCTTTTACAGAGCTGGCCTTTATAGCAATCTATTAGTACCACTCACCTTCTTCTCAGCCAAGTCAGAAAAACACACTGGGTGTTCCTGATTCAGAGGTGCATTTTCAGCTGCAAACTGTGTTTCAAAGGGGTCATCTCATTTAATTCCTGTCCCTTGAGTCACCTTCCTTCTCCTTGTGCCCACTCTGGCATGCATTGGCTTTTCATCAAGAGCTGATTTGATTCGATTTGTTTGCCTGGAAGTAAACTATTAGCTTTTTTCTTCCAGTTTAGTCTGCCAATTTATTATGGTATTAGACATAAAGCACAGGTGATGCAAGAGAGCATTTGGTCAGGGATGGAGAAAGAGAAAAGACATGAATAAGGTGAAGTAGGTCCTGCTGTTCTGTCTGTGCAAAGACACTAGCTCAACTCATCTCTATTGCCTAACTACTCTCTGAGAGCAAAGGTCTGCATTGTGCTGCACCAGTTCACTGCTAATATAACTGTACTGAAGGAAATACATAAAGCTAACATAGCACTGAAATAACAGTATTATGTCTTTTAAGGCAGAGATATTGCAAAACAGATTGACTTAATTTTCACCTTATCTGCTATAGTTGCAGTCTTAAACAGAACAAGTCTATGTATGCCTGTAAAATAGTCATTTGTTCTATATTGCATGCTATTAAGATTGGTTTCAGTTCTTACTAAGGGATTCTCCAAAAAGAAATCACAATTTGGGAAATTAATTAATCACTACATTTGTATTACTAAAGTTATTTTGACAATAATTTTCTGAATTTGTATCAGCCATCACCCTTAGTCTCTGATAGTAATGTATATGACAGTTTGAATAGTGGCTCTGTTGATCTGGTTGCCTTATTCTCCTTCCACCTTGCAAGTGGACACTGCTTTATTTTAGCAAAAGGCTCTAGATTTTGAGATCTCCTTGATTCCCCAGACAGTAGAGATGATATGCCTTTTCCACACATGCACATCCTCTCTTCTAGGGCTGATGCCACTTCAGTTCTTTCACTGTACTTCTTTCTATTCTAGACCTGTCTTCCCATATTTTCACTTTCTAATTATATACAGGGGCATTTCTGGAATGAAAATCTGATAAGATTCTTGTTTTGTTTTGGTAGTATTGTTAATGGTTTTTGTTCTGCAAACATTCTTGAAAAAGAACAACCATAACATATTCAGTACTTACATGAAAAGTAAAATCCCTCGTTACTTTTTACAAGGTTCTGCTCGAATTATTTATTTCCTTACAAGGCCAAGTCCAAACTTTACATCAAAACTTCCATTCTCTCCAGTAAGGGTTGTGGATACTTTTAAACTTTTTTTTTTTTTTTTTTTTTTTTTTTTTTTTTTTTTTT